>JAVSCE010008688.1:340000-832048 GCA_032199065.1 Smutsia gigantea | reverse complement strand
CATTGCTCAACAGAAATCTTACAGGCCAGAAGGCAGTGGCATGGTGTATTTATTGCAATGAAGCAGAAGGGCCTCGAACCAAGAATACTCTACCCGTGAAGGTTATCATTTAAATTTGAAGGAGGGATTAAACAATTTTCAGATAAGCAAAAGCTGAGAGAATATACCTCCCACAAACCACCTCTACAGTGCATTTTGGAGGGACTCCTATAGATGGAAGTATTCCTAAAGTTAAATAGATGTCACCCAAGGGCTAGACAAAGAGTACAGAATATGATTCATAACATACAAAGAATGGCGGAGGGAAGAAAAAGAAACTTTAGGTTGTGTTTGTAATAGTATATGAAGTGAGTTAAATTAGACTGTTACATAGTAAGGAAATTACCCTTGAACCGTTGGTAACCACGAATCTAAAGCCTGCAATGCCAGTAAGTACATACCTATCTATAATCACCCTAAATGTAAATGGACTGAATGCACCAATCAAAAGACATAGAGTCACTGAATGGATAAAAAAAACAAGACCCATCTATATGCTGCCTACAAGAGACTCAATTCTAACCCAAAGACATACACAGACTGAAAGTAAAAGGATGGAAAAAGATATTTTATGCAACTAATAGGGAGAAAAAAGCAGGAGCTGCAGTACTTGTATCAGACAAAATAGACTTCAAAACAAAGAAACTCACAAGAGACAAAGAAGGACATTACATAATGATAAAAGGGTCAGTCCAACAAGAGGATATAACTATTATAAATATCTACGCATCCAACAGAGGATTACCTACAGATGTGAAAGAAATACTAACAGAATTAAAGGGGGAAATAGAATGCAATGCATTCATTATTCATTTTAGTAGACTTCAACACAACACTCACTCCAAAGGACAGATCAACCAGACAGAAAATAAATAAAGAGGCAGAGGCACTGAAAAACGTATTAGAACAGATGGACCTAACGGACGTCTATAGAACACTACATCCAAAAGGAACAGGATACACATTCTTCTCAAGTGCACATGGAACATTTTCAAGAATAGATCATATACTAGACCACAAAAAGAGCCTCAGTAAATCCAAAAAGATTGAATGGTACCAACTAGCTTCTCAGATCACAAAGATATGAAACTAGAAATAAATTACACAAAGAAAATGAAAAAGCCCACAAACACATGGAGACGTAATAACATGCTCCTGAATAATCAATGGATCATGACCAAATAAAAACAGAGATCAAGCAATATATGGATAAAATGACAACAATAATTCAACAGCACAAAATCTGTGGGATGCAGCAAAGGCCGTGCTAAGAGGGAAATATATTGCAATACAGGCCTACCTCAGGAAAGAAGAACAATCCCAAATGAACAGTCTGAACTCACAATTAATGAAACTAGAAAAGGAAGAACAAGTGAGGCCCAAAGTCAGTAGAAGGAGGACATAATAAAGATTAAAGCAGAAATAAATAAAATTGAGAAGAATAAAACAAAAGAAAGATTCAATGAAAGCAGGAGCTGGTTCTTTGAGAAAATAAACAAAATAGATAAACCCCTAGCCAGACTTATCAAGAAAAAAAGAGAGTCTACACACATAAACAGAATCAGAAATGAGAAAGGAAAAATCACTACGGACACCACAGAAATGCAAAGAATTATGAGAGAACACTATGAAGAATTATATGGGAACAAACTGGATAACCTAGAAGAAATGGACAACTTTCTAGAAAAATACAACCTTCCAAGCTGACTCAGGAAGAAAAAGAAAATCTGAACAGACCAATTACCAGCAACGATATTGAGTTGGTCATCAAAAAACTACCTAAGAACAAAACTCCTGGACCAGATGGTTTCACTGCTGAATTTTATCAAACATTTAGTGAAGACATAATACCCATCCTCCTGGAGGGAATACTCCCAAACTCATTCTACGAGGCCAACATCATCCTAATAGCAAAACCAGGCAAATATACCACACAAAAAGGAAATTACAGACCAATATCCCTGATGAACAAAGATGCAAAAATACTCAACAAAATATTAGCAAACCGAATTCAAAAATACATCAAAAAGATCATCCATCATGATCAAATGGGATTCATCCTGGGGATGCAAGGATGGTACAACATTTGAAAATCTATCAACATCATCCACTACATCAACAAAAAGAAGGACAAAAACCACATGATCATCTCCATAGATGCTGAAAAACCATTCGACAAAATTCAACATCCATTCATGATAAAAACTCTCAACAAAATGGGCATAGAAGGCAAGGACCTCAACATAATAAAGGCCATATATGACAAACCCACAGCCAACATTATACTTAATAGCGAGAAGCTGAAAGCTTTTCATCTAAGATCGGGAACAAGACATAAAAAACCCTAAAGAATCCACTCCAAAACTACTAGATCTAATATCTGAATTCAGTAAAGTTGCAGGATACAAAATTATTACACAGAAATCGGTTGCATTCCTATACACTAACGATGAACTAGCAGAAAGCGAAATCAAGAAAACAATTCCATTCACAATTGCATCAAAAAGAATAAAATACCTAGGAATAAACCTAACCAAAGAAGTGAAAGACTTATACTCTGAAAACTACAAGACACTCAGGAGAGAAATTAAAGAAGATACCAATAAATGGAAACATATCCCATGCTCATGGATAGGAAGAATTAATATGGTCAAAATGGCCACCCTGCCTAAAGCAATCTACAGATTCAATGCAATCCCTATCAAAATACCAACAGCATTCTTCAATGAACTAGAGCAAATAGTTCTAAAATTCATTTGGAACCACAAAAGACCTCGAATAGCCAAAGCAATCCTGAGAAGGAAGAATAAAACAGGGAGAATTATGCTCCCTGACTTCAAACACTACTACAAAGCCACAGTAATCATGACAATTTGATACTGGCACTAGAACAGACCCATAGACCAATGGAACAGACTAGAGAGCCTGGATATAAACCCAAGTGTATATGGTCAATTAATATACGGTAAAGGAGCCATGGATATACAATGGGGAAATGACAGCCTCTTCAACAGCTGGTGTTGGCAAAACTGGATAGCTACATGTAAGAGAATGAAACTGGATTATTGTCTAACACCATATACAAAAGTAAACTCAAAATGGATCAAAGACCTGAATGTAAGTCATGAAACCATAAAACTCTTAGTAAAAAACATAGGCAAAAATCTCTTGGACATAAACATGAGCAACTTCTTCATGAGCATATCTCCCAGGGCAAGGGAAACAAAAGCAAAAATGAACAAGTGGGACTATATCAAACTAAAAAGCTTCTGTACAGCAAAGTACACCATCAGTAGAACAAAAAGACATCCTACAGTATGGGAGACTATATTCATAAATGACATACTGATAAGGGGTTGACATCCAAATTATATAAAGAGTTCACATACCTCAACAAAGAAAAAGCAAATAAGCTAATTAAAAAATGGGCAGAGGAGCTGAACAGACACTTGTCTAAAGAAGAAATTCAGATGGCCAAATTCAGGCACATGGAAGATGCTCCACATCCCTGATCATCAGAGAAATGCAAATTAAAGCCACAATGAGATATCACCTCACACCAGTTAGGATGGCCACCATCCAAAAGACAAACAACAACAAATGTTGGTGAGGATGTGGAGAAAGAGGAACCCTCCTACACTGCTGGTGGGAATGTAAACTAGTTCAACCATTTTGGAAAGCAGTATGGAGGTTCCTCAAAAAACTCAAAATAGAAATACCATTTGACCCAGGAATTCCGCTCCTAGGAATTTGCCCTAAGAATACAGCAGCCTAGTTTGAAAAAGACATATGCACCCCTATGTTTATCACAGCACTATTTACAATAGCGAAGAAATGGAAACAACCTACGTGTCCATCAGTAGATGAATGGATAAAGAAGATGTGGTACATACATACAATGGAATATTATTCAGCCATAAGAAGAAAACAAATCCTACCATTTGCAACAACATGGATGGAGCTAGAGGGTATTATGCTCAGCTAAGCGAGGTGGAGAAAGACAAGTATCGAATGGTTTCACTCATCTGTGGAGTATAAGAATAAAGAAAATGCTCAAGGAATAAAAGAGCAGCAGACTCACAGAACCCATGAATGGACTAACAGTTACCAAAGGGAAAGGGATTGGGGAGGATGGGTGAGAAGGGAGGGATAAGGGGGAAAAAGGGTCATTATGACTAGCATGTATAATGTAGGGGGGGGGACACGGGGAAGGCAGTATAACACAGAGAAGACAAGTGGTGATTCTATAGCATCTTACTATGCTGATAGTGACTATAAAGGGGTATGTGGTGGGGACTTAATAATAGGGGGAGTCTAGTAACCATAATGTTGTTCATGTAATTGTACATTAATAGCAAAAAAAA
Organism: Smutsia gigantea; assembly: GCA_032199065.1. Classification (NCBI taxonomy): domain Eukaryota; kingdom Metazoa; phylum Chordata; class Mammalia; order Pholidota; family Manidae; genus Smutsia; species Smutsia gigantea. Next base: position 827,645 of record JAVSCE010008688.1, on the reverse strand, counting down.
AAAGTTAAGTAGCTACTTTGAAATTCTTTTTACCACTTTTTTTTTTATCATTACCTAAAGTTATTTCTCTTCCACAGTTACCCTATCACACCTCCATTCCATTTAGGTTTATCTACTTTCACATGTCTATTACCAGACTTTTTCTAAAAAGGTTTTCTCTCCAGGCATATATTTGTATTTTACATATATGCATGCATGTGTGTGTTTACCAACTTCCTCATCTACTGCCAAAAGTTATTGCATTCTAGTTAATTTTTGAGGCTTGTGCAGCTGTTAATTAAAGTGGCCATTACAAGATAATTAGCATGGAATTTTAGAATAGCATATGGCAAGTTTGAAGAGATCTACACCTGTGTTTACCTGTGTACTCGAACTGGTTCTAGGGAAACCCAGATGAGATCCAGGTGCCCAACCCACTTTGTTGCAATATTTACATTTCGAACTCAATATGTTTATGCCTCACATTTCTAGTTACACGGTCCTAATTATGGTGAACATCATTTCTATACCTTTCTCTGGGAAGTAGAATTCCTTTTCTTTTGAGAAATACAAAATTAACTTATTGCCATGCCAATTTTTCAAGCTTATCAGAACAAAAATTCCAGAGCATTGCTCTTCAGTGAGTCTTACCTTGAGGCTAGTTTTTAGATAAGAAAATAGTAAAGCGTCTTTCACATAAAACCTGTTTGCAAGGGAAAAATAAGAGATTATGTGCAAAAGATCAATGTATGAACAGATGAGCTTAGAAACATTGTTACATGAGTTCACATGGCTTTCCAATTGATAATACTAAATATTTGCACTACTTAAATTTAAATTTTTGATATTTTTTTATTTGCAGTAATGAGGTTTTTGAATAAGCTGTCTGCTGCCTTTCTTTCCACTTCATTAATTTGATATTCATTGTTATCAGAACTGAGAAGTTCTGAAATGCGATCTTCCAGAATCTTATATCTTCCAGTTCTGGTTGTTAGGATACTGGGTTTTAAAATTCAGGTATGTTTCACTTGATTTTCTGAAATAAGGTCTAGATTCAGGACACTCAAAATATTAGATTTTTAAGTGACAGCAGTTTTCCAAGTAGCCTGAAATATGATTGCCAAACTAATACAGGTTTGATCTCATTGTCTTAACCATCACACTGACTCTACAGTGGCTAAAACAAAAAATATTTTTTTGGCTGTTCTTCATTTGGCCAGTTGTTCATTTTGATTGAACCTGGGGGTCCTTTGATCAGATGTAGTGTAAGCAGCGAGATGTGAGTATATTTTTAGTCAGTCTGTGGTGGCGTTGATCAGCCTTAGTACTTTCTGATATATGTGAATTGAAAACTCTTCAACCATTTTTTTTTCTGAGTTTTAGGTGTTCATAATACTCATTTCTTAACCTGTCTGTACAGTAAGGATTTTTTCACACACAAGAGTACTTTTAAAGCCACTTGATTCAGCATGCAATGTTTTGAATGATCTGAAATCATCCACTGGGCTGATTGATAGAAGACCATATCATTTTTCTGCTATCATTTCTAAGTGGTATTCATGTCCTGAAACAAGAAAATATTTCAACAGTTTTCAGTCTCTTTCATGTATGTGTGTGCTAATAACAACTGAGCCTTGCTATAGTCACTAAACTTCTTTGTAGGAAACATATTTATGTGAATTCTCATAGAAATGAATTAAGGTTACTCAAATAATTTCTGTATAACTTCTTTTATGTATTAGAACAATGTTGTTTCTCTAACAAAGGTAAAGACAACATGGATGCAGAATACTCACTGCGTTTTATTCCTTTTATAAGTGAAGCAAAACTCACAAACATTTTACTGCGGTCAATACTGTTACTCTCCCTTTCTTCAGAAGATGTTGTGACACATAAATATGCAAAAATCTTGATTAGATTACTGCTTTGTCATAATGCCAACCCATTGTCCTATACTCTGATGTTTGGATTTCCATCAATCAAATATTCTGAGATCTACAAAAAGCGATTCTTTCAATTTGGAACACAACGAACCATATAAATCAATTAGACCAGCATAACTATGTTTTAAATGAGAATCAATTGACTCTAATTTGTGTCCTGAAGAAACAGAGAAGGACTAAGTGGTTTGAATGATTACTATGTTCTACCGACTAAGCTAAGCAACTTACATCTTTTTACTAATTTACTCCTTAAAAGAGATCATATAATTCCCATTTTATAATCAAGGAAAATAAACTTTAGAGTGTTAGGGCCACCTATCCATGTTATTTCAAGTACATCTTTATGGAACTTTTAAAATGTATGCATCTTCCAATTATGAGATCATGCTTAACCTTTGGGTGAAAGTCACCTGCAAAGTGTGTAACAAATTTCCCATGTACTTGATTTTAAACTTCTCACACAAACATCAGTTACATCTATATGTCAAGGAACATCAAGCTAAATCAAAAATGAGTCAGTGTTCTTAGCATAATCACTAACAGGCTCTTTAATTACCCTGCCAATTCTCTCAAACATAGAGTTCACTTTTGCTTTATAAATGAGAGTAGACGAAGCAATTTTTCTTCCACTGATTTTTTTTTTTTGCCTGTAGTTACTGTTTCCTATAGTCTGTGAGTACTACACTATGTACATAGTGAGCATTTGGAAAGTATTTCTTGGTGTAACTTCAGCACTTCAGTCCGTAGCTGAGATATTAATCTCTGTAACATAAGCTTTCTTTACTTATCACTTGATCAAGCACGTTAAACTACTCTTCTGTTTATTGGGTTTGATCTACTGTCAAAGATTCTAGTGGGGAAAGCAACCACAGGAATCAGGTGAAAAGGGGAGGAAAGACCTAAATAATCTTTAATGTCCCTAACCAATTTTAATTTATAGGGATTAGTTAATCCCATATGGAGGATAATTCCCTATGCAGCAAGATAATTAGGACTGTGTGATTAGAAATATGTCTGTACAATATAAGAGGAAAATAAAGGCTACCAATTATGGAACCTCTACTATGACACAGGCACTCTGCTATATGCCAGGGGTCAGCAAAATATTTTGTGAGAAAGGCCTAATAGTAAAAATTTTAGGGCATTGCAAGCTATACCTTCTCTGCAGCAACTGCTCAGCTGTGCCATTGTAGCTTGAAAGAAGCATTAGAAAAGAAGTAAACAAATTAATATGGCTGTGTTCCAGTAACATTTTTTAAAACTAAAAACCTGCAGTGGCCTGCATTTGGCTGGCAAGCCATTGTTTGCTGACCCCTGCATTATCTATCATCTTTAGAACAAACATCAAAGAAAAGCATTTTCTTTCATTTTCTTAATTGAAGTATAGTTGACATACAATGTTATATTGGTTTAAAGTATACAACATAGTGATTCGATAGTCATCTATATTATCAAATGCTCACCCTAACTAGTGTAGTTACTCTCTGCCAACATAGAAAGATGTTATAGAATTATCAATTATTCTCTATGCTGTACTTTCATCACTGTTACTAATTTATATTATGATTGAGATTTTGTGCCTCTTTATACCCTTCAGCTACTTCACCCACCCTGCCAACTCCTCCCCCAGTTACTTCTCAGTGTCTCTGAGTCTATTGCTGTTTTGTTCACTAGTTTTGTTTTTACTTTCCACATATAAGTGAAATCATATGGTATTTGTCTTTCTCTTCCTGGTTTATTTCACTGAGCATAATACCCTCTAGGTCCATCCATGTTGCAAATGGCAAGATTTCTTTCTTTTTCATGGCTGGATAACATTCCATTGTGTATATGTACCACCTCTTCTTTATCCATTCATCTACTGATAGACACTCAGGCTGCTTCCATATCTTGGCTATTGTAAATAACACAGCAAGAAACATAAGAGTGCATATGTCTTTTTGAATCAGGGATTTTGTTTCCTTCAGGTAGATTCCTGGAAGTTGAACTGCTGAATTTATTCTCTAGGTGAAGAAACTGGGATTCACACAGATTTAGTATACATAAGATCTTACTGAGAAAACAGAACTGACCTCCAGTAATTCAGTAAAAGGAATCTGATTCAAGGAACTACTTACAAAGCATGACAAGTGGTAAGAAGCCCACGAGAGAAGAGTGAGACAACCCCGATTAGCAACAGAAAGAAGATGCTACCATTCAAAAGGAGGCGGTGGTGCTGACAGGACCCAGGGCTTTCCATCAGTGACCTTATTGGAGAGAATGTCCAAAGAGACCTGGGAAGAGATGTCACTGCTTTGGTGAGCCTGTAGTAGAGAGAAGTAATGACTGCCATCCTTCTTCCTGCCTTCCAAATTCCCACTACACTGGTGGGTCTTAGCTGGACTATAGCTTGCAGGTTATCAGCCTCTTGAGGCGCAGAGCAGAGCAGTGACTTGATCTCAGAGCACACAAAAGTGACAGAAATAAGTAGTAGTGACATGTCACAGTAAGAATCTATGTCTGTCTCCTCCAACTCCTGTGCACTTCCACTGTAAAATAGTATGAGTAGAGCTAGGTTTTTATCTTTTCCTCTCTCATTTAACATATGCAATGTTTCTTAGACCCTCAAAATACAACTTAGGAAATCTTTCGCTTCATTCTACAAACATCGAATAGGAAAGATTTCTATTTCTGTGAAAAACGAAAACAGGGATGTCCAAATCCACAGCAAAGTGAAGTTATTTCTGTTAATTTGCCGGTGTCTTGTTTTGCAATGTTGAAAAGAATGCGCTTACAAAAATTATTTAGCTGATTGTCTTTAAGATATTAATTTAAAGCTTCAGATATGTTATATACTAAGATTGTCCCATTTTCATTGAAGTATTCAGCTGATAGATTTTCATTCCTCCTAAATCTTAGCCTCACAAGATTATTTTCAGGATCAATAGTCATATAAGCTTTGAAAGAATGAGTCTTAGTAATAGCTATATACATTGCTTAAAAGATTGTAGTCTCATTGTATGCAAGAGTCACTTTCATCATTTGCGGCCTGCATGACAGCAAGCAAATGGTCAATTTTAAAGTTCCACAGGGGCTGCAGGAAGACAGACAATGAATTGAGATACCCAGAAATCAGCAATTTGTCCCAAGTTTGTCTACTCTTTTGGGAAGCCTCTTCAGTTGCATTTCAACATAGAAATTTTTCAATACCTAAAGACCCAGAATTAGGATAAATAACATCATGACGGCAGCAAGCAAATCAGCATGTTTAGAAAGATGGGGAAGAGCATTATGGGACCACACAAAGGAAAGACCTAATTCTCAGGGAAAGAGAGGCTTGGGGATTTTGCAGAGTATACTGAAAACAGAAGTTTGTCACTTAAATTTAAGTATGATTGAATTATAGAATTTGAACTTGAGTTTGAATTGTGAGCAACTGCAGATGGAGAGACTGAGAATTCTCTGCAATTGGAATGTCAACTCCTGTAAGAAAAAAACTGATCATTAGAGCTCAAGCTGACGTGGGAAGCAAAGAGGAGGCCCAGAGAACAATCCGGAACCTGCACCCCAAGGGAAGACACTTGCTCTAGCCACACTCACACTTCTTAGGAAGGAGACATTAGACAGAACCACCCCATTTGTTATTTACAGTCAGCTGCATATTTATTTCCTTTTAAATGTCCTGGATAGTAGCCAGAATTTAGTTCTCATTTCAGACTCTGGCTACCTCTGTTCTCAGTGGAGACTCTAAAATTTTCCCTTAGCCCTGAATCAAAAGAAGAAGTTTAAATGCTATTGAAAGAAATATTGGGCAAAGCCAACTGGCACTTGCGCTTGAGTTTTTTGTGCCCACTGTGAGCTGATCAAGGGAACCGAATAATGTAGTTGGTAAGGGCATGGGCTCTGGACCCATGATTATTAATCCTGTTCAACCACTAACTGAAAAAAACGGCAGGCAGGTAATTTATTTATCCTCTCTGTGCCACAGTTCTCTCATTTATAAAATGGGGATAATAATGGTATCTTCCCATATTGTTGCTTCGAGGATTAACCAAGTAAAGCATTCTGGTACAGTGCTTCTCAAGCTTGATGTGCGTGTGACTCACCTAGGAATCTTGCTAAAATGTAAATTCTGTTTCAGTAAGTCTGGAGTGGGAACAGAAATTCTGCATTTCTAAAAAGCTCTAGAAAATGTCGAACGTGTTGGTCTGTGAAACAGTAGTAAGAATTCTTAAAATTGTCATAAAAATGACTGGCATGTAGTAGGATTTAAGTGTTATATATTATTATTATGCAGCATCCTTATTATGAAGAATGGTGGCTTAGCATATCTCATGCCTGTCTAAATGCCACACATTACATATATTATGTTGCATGTAGCATCTTCAAGAGCAGCTACTTTGCCTACCATTCTTGTCCCCAGCTGAGTTTTGTTTGCTCATTTTCTATTATTTTTTCCCCTTGATACCTTCCTTTTCCTCATCATTTCTACCTGAAGAGATATTTCTTTATCTTCTCAATTATTATAGAGCATATTTTCTGTACCATCCCTTAACAATTTTCCTACTGTTGAAGTATCTTTCCCTCCAAATAGAATGCACACTCTGAGGTCTTATCAGCCTTCCGTATCAACTACCATTTCTAACCTAAGACTGCGTATGCCAAGGGCTCACTAAGCGTGTTTGATTTATTTGAGCTGAAGAAGTCATTGCTTGTCTATACTCTCTCCATTCTGAAGTAAGCAGCCCAAAGTTGGCATATGGGGTCCTTTCCTTTTGTACATGTTGGGGTATTTGCCATACCATATTCACTTCCTGAAAGTGACTTAAGACAGAGATGCACAGTTGTTAATTTCCACTGGAAGGGAGAACGGTGAAAATAGATTCCTTCCAAATGTGTATTGCCACTGTTGAAATGCTTAAGCCACGTGTAAAAGATTTGAGGAATAAAAATGACATTTTTTTTCAAATATTGTGGGTATAACTTGTGAAGCACAAGTTCTCCTGATAAACCTTTTTGGTCATTCCTGCCTTTGTTAAAAATGTTAAATTGCTTTATGTAGGCATCTGTGCTGGTCACTGGATGAAATCTTTCTGCTATTTTCAGTTCTATTGGTCTGAACAGTTTGGAAGGAAACATAACGATGTGGACTCCAGAATTACAAAGACCTAGGACTGGATGCCATGTTCACCACTTCCTGGCTTTGTGACTTAGTCAGATGCCTAAACTTTTGATTCCTTAGGTTCTTCTTTGATTAAATGAGAGTAAGTAATAATTTTTTTTGTGTGTGTATATATATATTCAGTGACTGACACAATGAAAGTGATCAATAAATCTGAGCCCTTCCTACTGAGCATAAAATTTTTTTTTCACACTTAGGGTAGCCAACTTGAAGTTCAAGATCACAGAGCTCTTCCCTACAAACCATCCAAAATTGTCATTTCTCTTCACTTTACATTTGTTCTAAAGTCCTCTTCCCTTTATAAGGTACAAATCAAAGCTCCATTTCAAAACACATAATTTATTGATCAATAAGGACTTCTAGGCACCAAATAAGTTGAGCATTTAGAACAACATAGGTACCATGAATTGAATGAGAAGTACAAGAAAGATTCATGTCCTAGTTTTTATAATAATCCCATGAGATGGTCATTTAATTGTTTTATTCTCAAGATTTGTTTTGGTTTTGGTTTGTTTTTGTTTTCCTTCTTAAAGGACTGAGTGTATTGACTCTTTGTCTTGGATTTTGGTCAACCCAAAGGGTGAAGAAAGAAAGAAGGAAGGAAGGAAGGGAGGGAGAGAGGGAGGGAGGATGACAGTGACAGAAGCAGGGAAGGAGGCAAAAAAGAAAGGAGAGAGGGAAAGAGGAGAGAGAGAGTTCAGAAACCAGTTGCGTTAAAGAGAAATTGATAATCAGGTGAAATCTCTGTAGATGGAGAACAAATGAGGACAACTTGACTTTCATGTAACCCTTAATCCATTTAGAGAAGGAAGAATCAGGAAATGAAGTACTTCTCAGAAGTAGTTAAGAAGAAAAATTAATTTACTTGACTTTCAAGCTAGGGGACTTGTTTACATTCTGCAGAAAGCACAGTTTCGCACTCCTAGATTCTAGTACAATGTTGACAAAACAACTTTCTCGTAAAATCAGACACACTACTCACCACCAACTGCACTGAATCCAAGATGTCTTTATGGTATGAGCTGATCACTCTTCTGTTCATTAAATAAATTAGAGAACCAAGAAAAGGATATTTTTTAAATGGTGGGCATAGTTAATGGAGGGTTCTAAAGTAAAAGTTTTGTTGTTTCATATTTACTGAAGCAGTAAAAACTATAAGAATTCTATCAACACAATCCAATGGTCACATTGACACAATACATTAAGAAAACGTCAGGGATGTAAAAAATCTGGGACTAAATAAAGATCCTGAGTTGTTATAAAAATCTCTATGCATTTACCATTGTATCGACTAGCAATTGCCACAGTAAAACTGCATAACAAACACAAAAATCTCAGTGGCACACTATTGTAGTCACTTATTTAGGTAATGTATTTGACAGTGATAGGAAGTTTGATGTTCTAATCTGGGCTTAGCTGGGCATCAAATAGGAAAGACTGCTTGTCCTTAGATTTACTTAATGTGCATTTATTCTTGGGCCCATACTGACAGGGCAGCCGCTAAGTGGGGAAGCTCTTCTCATGGTAATGGCAGACTGTTCAAGAGGACCAGCAGAAATAGTCAAGTCCTCTTAAAGCCTTGATTCAGAACTGGAACACTGTTACTGCTGCCTCTTTCTATTGGTCATGGCAGGAAAATGTAATAAGCCACATGGCAAATAGCATGGATATCAGAAGAGCCTCGAATTAGGGTGTTTTATGCAAACTACTACAACCTTCAAATAAAACAATATCATCATTAATAACAGGAGAGACTACAAAGGACATTTACAGATCCACAAGAATTCTGAAGGAGATAACTGACTGTAAGTTATCTGATTTTAAGAAGATCTAGTTAAAGGAATCTGTTGTCATATACTGGCGGAGAGAAAGGTAAGGTGAAATTCAACTCAAATAACTGAAGAATGATATAGTTAATATCTATTAGAAATCTCAATGTTTAAAAGGCAAGAAGAATAAAAACTGAATTTGGATAAGGGGCTATTCTATCTGTAATTTTTTTTAAATAGAGATTTTCTCTTCATCAAATAAGAAGACAACATATGCACTGGTGAAACTATGCTTCATGTGTTTGTGCTTTATATACTAAAAATGAATGTATCATTGACTTAAATAAGGATAAGTGATGAGCTAATTACCTCGTATTGAATGTTACATTGATATAAATATTACAGTTAGGTGCTGAGTGTCGGGGCGAGGTTTTGATGGTATCATCATGGGAGGAAGACAGAGGATAAGGCATCTGTGAACTCTGCCTTCTCAATGACCCCTCTTACCTTTGGGGTTTTGAAACTGATGGAGCCAGACTCAATTAACTATCTAAAGAGGCTTCAGAATGAAGGCCTAAAACCACACTTCTCGAATGTGGCCACACAGTACCATCACCTGGTGGAACATCAAAAAAAATTCTGCCGTCCTGGTCTCACCTCCATAGAGTCAAATTTAATAGGTCTCAATTAGGGTCTCATATTTGATAACTTCTTAGAAATTCACCAGCAGGTGACTTCCCCATGCAGTGGGCATTGAACACGACTGGACTAACTTGCCTTCCCATCCTCCCCTCCCTCTCTCACGCACCCCTGTCTGGATATGAAGCCTGGAACCACATGGTAGGTTTTCTCTATAGAAGAGGGGTGTGAGGAGGGGAAGGGAAAGGAAGGGAGGAGAGACCAGGTCTCAAGAGGCACCCTGTGTCTGCCTGCCTAGGAGTAGGAAGCAAAGATGGCAGCTCTACCCCATAAGATTAAAAACTCTTTCAATGATGGGACACAGCAGACTGACACAGATAGATGGAAGGCAAAACTGTACTTACAGCTCCAAATGAAAGAAGACTGCCAGGCAGAGCCCATGGGGACTGCCCCCGGGGCCAAGGTGACAGCAGTCTGGAGCTATAGGGGCAGTTTCTGTATGGCAACTGGTGAGGTTAGCTGTTTCACAAGCTTCCTGTGGATTGGCTGATACAAATAATTTCACAGGCTCCGGAGCCTAGGAGCTGTGTTTAGTTGCGAGGTGCCTAGCCCTGGACAGATGTAGGCAAACACGTACTGGCCCCAGAGTGGAAAAACCAATAGCTGCTTGCCTACGTCTGTCTAGGACTAGGTACCTCACAACTAGACACAGCTCCTAGGCTCCAGAGCCTGTGAAGTTATTCGTATTAGCCAATCCACGCTACAACTGGTTGGGGTGTGGACCTATTCAGCAGCTCATAAAGGGAAAATGCCCGGCCTCTAGCCGGGGACTCAAGCCTGGGTCAAGACAACATTAAAAAAAAAGCAAGCTTAGATGACACCCTAGTAACCATCAAAGTGATACCGAGCTCAAAAAAGCCAAAGGCCTCCCCACTGTTAGAATGCGCCTCCATGAATGTCATAAGGTCTGACTGGTCAGATTCATAGCCCCACCATTCTTAGGAAGGAGTAGGAGGGGAGTGGGCTGAGTGGTTAAAATGTGAAGAGGGGTACAAAAGTACCGGCCCCCATCTGAAAACCCAGGCCATCCTCCCTTATCCCAAAGAGACCGGATGTGTGATGGAGTTCAGTGTTTTGGTAACATTCCTGATGGAGTCTTGGGCAGCGACCCAAAACACATGAATATTTCTGCACTAAAATATATTAATATTTATTTTAAGAACAATAAATAAAGATGGCAAGGAGCTTCGTGTCACTTCAGATCAGGTTCGTAGCTGAATGAGTTCAGCTCAGGTCAGATATTACTGCCAAGGGAGTTATAAACAAAACTCTGTTTCCAGAGCTTGATAGATTTCAGAACTCCAGAGAAGAGGCTGTAGATCTGTATTTTTGATATCATCTTAATCTAGCATATCAAACTGCAGATGATACTGACAATTCCTATAAAGGTGAAGACCCCAAGATAATTGACTAATTCCATGATTATTTACTCAAGAGCCACCATGCTTCAGGTACTGTGAGGGGTCCTGGGGATCCAAAGGTGGCCAGGACGGAGTGTCTGCTCATAGGGGGCATACCTCATGATGGAGAGTGTTCATGTGTGAAAATAAAGCGTGATACAGCATTTGCAGTACTGTACTGTGAGCACAGTGTTTAGTTAAGGCACAAAGATCACAGAGCCGATAGAACAGAAGCCAAGACCAAGAACCAAATCCCCTGATTCCACAATATGAAAACATCTTGTAAAAATAATTTTGAGTCATTTGTAAAAAGCAATTCAGGTCTAATGGTAAAATGTGGTAAGATAAAAGAATACCACAGAAGACAATAGAAATTACCTGCTGTTTCACCGCCCTGAGATGACCAGTATCAACAAGTTGTTCTCCCTCTTTTCTGCACAGTCGGTAGTACGCTGTAAAGGTTTCCTGTTGGTGAACCTCCGACCATGTGCTGCACCGTCAGCTGCCAAGTTTTTATCACTACCATCCGCTTCTAATGACATCTCTTCTTTGCAGAGAAGAAACCATGTTTGGGGGTAGAATTTGCCTGTAAAAGGAACTCATCAAGGTTCAGAAGGCAAAACTGTGGTGGCATATTTGGGGATGTTTTGGTGGCCAGATACAACGGCAGCTGAAAAGTACTCATCAGCTTCATAGGCTTCTTGATAGCTCCTGCTTTGAACTGGTATTCAGAGTGTTTCCAGAGGCTTAAGATTGCAGCGCCTTCCCAGAAAATTCCCCCAAGCTACCCTCTCCTTCCCATATTATTCCTGTATTTTATTCCTGTAATATTTAAGGTAGTTCTCATAAAGATACAGTTTTTGGTAGCAGAAGTGGTTCTCAGGAAGGGAAACTTTATAAGAGAAGAATCTGGAATTAGATTATAGTTGATGGATTTGATTTCATTTGAAGGCAGTAATGGCCCCAGTGACAGTGGAAAATGAGACACTGGTGCTTCATACCACACCATGACAATAAAGTTACTTAAATCATCCATTGTCGCTAGAGTCAAGAACCAATAAAAGTCAAGAATCTGGGTGACCAAGTACATGCTGCAGTAAAACATCACAGGGAAGTAAAATAGAGTATCAGACTAGGGATGGACCAGCCTCTTCTAATTAGGCTAGACAACTGGAGAAAAAATAAATGATGAAATCACTCAAGATCCACATAAGAAATTAGAAATCACCTATGAACTGATGAAAAGATGACCTTATTTCTTAGAGCCAGAAAGTTCAACATTTCTAAAAATCCAAATCTAAAATCTGATTATAGAATACCAATATACTAAGAAAATTGAATTTATAATCTCACAGTTTCTTATGATGAAGTAAGGAAAATTGATTGGAGAAAAATCAAGCCCCTAAAAATCAGGATGGTGATATTTGGACCGTTTTCAATGAAACTGAAAAACTTGAACTCACAAATTCCTCTGGGCCTCCTTTCCTGGCAGAAGCAACCCTTATTCCACTATCTGAATGTATCTTCCTCTTGCCTGAAGAACCTGTAATGACTCGTGAAACAGTGGCCTTGTAAGCCAACTGTTGATTGTTCCATGACCTACATCTACTCCCCACTGTTTCTAGTCTCAGATCTTAGCAGATGACAGATACAAAGTGTGACTAGAAGGAGGTACCACACACACCAAAAGAATTTCAAGATTTCACCAGTTAATCCTGGAGTATATGTGTGTGCATGTATGTATATATATATAAATTCTAAGGAAGATAAACCAGGTTTAAAAGAATGTGATATTTGATCTTACTGAATTTATCGTTAAACATGACCAGAGATTCATATCAAGGGGGATTAGTGACTCCACTAATTTGCTTGAATGGTTAACAAAAACCTGAACCTAATAAAGCCCTGCAATAAAAGTTGAAATTGTAGAATTTCCTTAGTGTACTGTAGGCAACAGTCAACAGACTATGACCTGTGGACCAATACAGCTTGCAAACTGTTTTTTGTAAATAAAGTTCTACTGGAACACAGCAATGCTTATTTTTTGGGTATTGCCTATGGCTACTTTCATGCCAGAGAGAGGTGAGTAGTTGTGACAGAGACTCTATTACCCACAAAATCTAGTATTTTACTATCTGGCCCTTTGCTGACTCCTGCTCTAAGAAGAAAAATCTGAAGGGTTAGGGAGGGGCGGCAGTGAAATTTATTGTGTGATCTGCTTACCCATTCCCCTATTTCCTCTGGAGGATCTAGAAAATTCTGTTTTAACCCAGATCTTGAGAAATATGTAGGTGAAGTTGCCACCAGCATACTTGATAAACTGAAAGGAAGGAAGGAATCGACAATGGGAAATGCTACCATTGAAATGGGCTCCTTGACTTCAACTAGAATGATGGAGTCCAGGAATGGCAGAAGTCAAGTGGAATACTTAACTGCCAGTGACAAGATTTGGGTAATTACTGTAGTGTTCAGCAGGCCCAGAGCAATAATCACAATAGTTTGACCTGCAGAGATCTATGTCAATGATTAATTGATCATGGTGGCCCTGAAGCCGGGCCCACCAGGTATAGCATAAATGGACATTCTACTAAAGTCTTACTAGATCTCTAAGGACAAAGTAAGTGAGTAACAGCCCTGGAAACTATTCCCAGCCAGAGTCAATCCATAGACTGAATGAAACGGAAGCCAGGTCTCCTTGAGGAAGGACCCGCTGCACTGCCAAAAATTTATATGTACACATCTTTGTAGCCTAATCCAAAGGGGATGTACAGTCACTCACTAGGGCAACCATGCACTGGAAAAAAGGTGGAAATGCCTCAACTCTTCAAGGTTTACTGCCACTGGGTCTGAACTAATGCTGAATTTAGGACTCCAAATCCCTCTGTGGTCCACCAGCCCATCACATGGGGGATTATGGAAGTCAAATGATAAAGGGAGTTGAGGCTCAGATCCATCCAACAGTAGACCCAGTGGATTCCTGAACCCATCCTCTGCAAGGTCATGCCATCTGCAACAGAGAACAACTAGCCATTCCAAAATCATCTCCTGGATGCCACTGGAGGCAAGTAGACATTAAGAACATGACCATGGGACGTCAAGTGACTGTTTAACAAGAGATGCTCACCATGAAGCTGGGCATTGTCCAGCTCACAGAGTTAGAACAAATAGGATACATTAATATGTGCCTGAGGTAAATTATGACCTAGACCTCATGTCGTCTATCTCTGTTGCACATATTCCTCGTCAGCTTGCATCTATGGCCGGATGGGTCATTCTTCTCTAATCAGCTGCCAGAGGAGGAAAGACACCCAGTCCTGGTTCATTGATCATTGATAAATCCACTCAATATATTGTGGTAAGTCAAAACTAGACTGCTAACCCATTACGGCTCCAATGAAGGCTGGCCCTCAAAAACAATGATGAGGTGAACGTCTCCAGTAGATAGAGATTTAAGCAATACACTGAGTCCCCAAGGTGGTGTAGAAGTAGAAATGGCCTAATATAAGAAAATAAATATATCCATAGGCAGTCAAATGGCTTGGCTGGTTATTCAGGGTTTAGATGAAACAGGATTGGAGGACTGGAGAAAAGAGAAATGGAGCATGAAAAAAAAGCATTCAGGTAGATTTACTGGAGTGAATCCAGCGTACATAATTTTTGCGCCTCACATCAAGACTTCCCAGAGAGCATAACTGCCTAGAAACCATTGAACAGGCAGATAGGATGATTCATCCAGAGTCTGTCCTTCACCACCCCAGTGCTTAGGTAATGGTCCTTTGAACCAAATAGCTAAGGCAGCAAGGATGGAGTACATGCATGGGTCCAGTGGCATGAACTTTCACTCACTGAGGCTAATCTAGCTATTGCTGCTTCTGAATGTCTGACCTGTCAGACTGACATCCCTTGAAAAAACCAACCAGCCATTTTAAGGCAATTTGATCATAAAAGTCCTTCTACCCTTAAGTGGCAGTGATACATCCCCACGGAGATTGGTATGAGTTCTGTTTGTGGATTTGCTTTTCCTGTCCAATATTAGCACCACCACCACCAGTACCACAATTCAGAGACTCACAAAATGTCTTATTCATCATCATCGGATCCTTCATAACATGTCTTTTGACCAAGAGAACCATTTTATATTGAAGAAGGTGTAACACTAGACACATAACCATGGAATCCACTGGTCTTACCATGAAACACATCACCATAAACTGCTAGCCTGTTAAAGATGCAGCTAAGATGCCAGCTTGGGACTGACACCCCCATGGGATGAGTCAGGAATGGATAGGGACTTGGGAGTCCTGCTAAGGAGATTGGCTTTTCTCTAAGGGAACAATGGGATATACCATTAGAGAGCTTTGAACAAGAGAATGCCAAGTCAGATTTATGTTGTGACAGAAACACTCTGAAGTGGGGTGAGGGCAGAGCAGGGTGACCAGTTTTAGGACCTATTGTGATAATCTAGGCAAGAGATGATGGCATCTCGAGCAGATCAGAAACAGTGCACATGGTGACAAGAGACTGGATTTTAACTATATTTTGACAGGCCACAGAATTTATCCTTTTAATTTGCATTCAATGTATTGGTGAGTTGAACATTTTATGAAGATATGTATGCTTTCTTTGCAACTTTCCAATATGTTTGTCCCCACCATAATTAAAAGATGGAAGCAGTATGAAAAAAAAAGTTTTGTTACTTTTTTTCAATCAGCAGATTCAAATCTTCAGATTCGGAATCTTCAGGACTGGACATTGATAGACTTTCAAGTTATAATGCATTTTCTTTGCAAAAGTCTAACAACTTGACCTTTGTTTAATCTTCCTGTTAGGACATTTAAGTCACATGATCAGTCACCTGATATATTTTTTCAAAGCTATTTTAAGTCTTTACATATAAGTTCTTTGTGATTGTTATATACTGAACTGTGCCCAGTACCCCCCCACCACCACCACCATTCATATGTTGAAGCCTTAACCCCCTACATGACTGTATTTGGAAATAGGGTTTATAAGGTAATTAACATTAAGTGAGGTCAGATGAATGAGGCCATAACCCAAAAGGACTGGTGTCCTTAGAAGAAGAACACACCAGAGCTCTCTCTCTCTCTCTCTCTCTCTCTCTCTCTCTCTCCCCCCACATGCACAGAGAGAAGGCCATGTGTGGACACAACACGGAAGCAGCTCTCTGCAAACCGGGAATAGAGGTCTCACCCCAAATCAACCCAACTGGCACCTTGATCGTGGACTGCCAGTCCCCAGAATTGTGAGAAATGAAAATTTCTGTAATTTAAGCCATCCAAACTGTGGTATTCTGCTATGGCAACCTTAGCAGATAATAAAATGATACATTGCATATGTTTGGACACATGGTAATTGTTCAGTAAAGTTTTGTCAAATAATCAGAACTGAAAAATAAAGATTAAAGCATCTAGGACAGTTAGTTAGGAAAAAGAAGGAGCCTACACAACAATGAATAAAATAGTATATTCTGGCTCTGTGTAAAGTTTTTACCTCCAAATAGTCTATAGGTATTAACTGTTTGTAACTTTGAAGATATTTCCTTTAAGAATAATGTGATGCTCATTCGTTAAATTTAGCTGGGTCAGGTCTTTTTGCAGCCCATTCTCTGCTACCACCTTCCTTGATCGTGATTATGTTATCACTGAAATTTCAGTATAAATATTATTCCCTGATGAGGCTTTTTCCTCTAATTACAATATCTTACATTGCCCTGGGCACTCTCTCAATTACCCTACTTTATTTCCTTCATAACGTTTATCTCAATCTGAAATTATCTTAAACGTTTGTTTTTCTTTTTTTTTTTTTGGTACCTTCTGATACAATACAATGAACATTCCATTTGGCCTTGATTTTGTGCTCACGACAGTATCCCTAGCACCTAAAACACATCATAGGGTCTCAGTAATAAATATTATATGAGAGAAATATTCTCGAACCAAATTTGTGGCCTACATTTTGTTAATGAATTTCATTTCTTCCAACTTTTATACTTTTGTTTTCCTTGGTTAGCACCTGATCTCATCTCACTGTGTTACCTATGCCTAGTGAGTTGTCTAAACTTTTGGTTGGAATAAGGCAGCATATAAATAAATAAGCAATAAAAAAAAGTCAAGGTAGGTTTAGATTTCAGGTTATTTCCCCCCAAATTCATTACTACGTAATGAAACTGAAGTACACCACAAAGCGAGTATTTAACTATCCATAATAGTTACATGTAGTTAACACAGTTATAATAGCTATATATTATTTTACACATAATATATATGTGAACTATAATAGTGATATATAGTCAGCATACTTATAATAGTTACATAGAGTATATATAGTAAAATACTTGTGTATTTTAGGTTCATTACAGAGTATGTATATAAATAGATAATTATATATAATAATTATATTTTACACTGTATAGTATATAATATATGCATAGGTATATATACAGAAGAAAGAAAGAATATATATAATGCTCTTACTAATGGATTTTATATGCTAGTTTGATTTTTCCCACTACAATAGGTGCTCTTGTTCTCTGCCATCTGCTTCCTTTCATAATCCATGATCTGTGTTTTCCTTCCCTCTTTTCTGCCCCACAGGGCTGACCTCCAGCTCGGCATTGCTCAGCTCCCCTTGCAGTCTGGCTTCTCGTTGGATTCAACCAATGGCCGGCACCGAGAGGAACCTGGAGGACGGGTGAGATGAAGATGATTGGGCATTTAGCACCCTGGTCCTTTCCTGTCTTGCCACTGGTCTGACAGCAGCTGCCTTCTGCTATGGCCGTGGCTCCCATCAGGCCACTTTCTTCCAGGTCTCCAGCTTCCTTCGTGCGTCAGGAACCTCGCTCCCTCTTCCTCCGTCAGACGTGAGGCTGGCAATGGCTCCCAGCTGTTGCGGATCCCGACGGGATTTACCTTGTTGGTTTCCTTAACCTTGTCCCACTACTATAATTAGTTTATTCGTTTACCTTTCTTTAGTTAAAACCTTTAAATATGCCATCTCTTCTCTTCCAGGAACCAGACTGAATTTAAGAATGAACAGTTCCCTGACTGTGTTTTGGTAGAATAGGGAAGTGGTAAAAGTACTTCTGGCCATATAGTCAATCAGTAAATATTCGTTGAAAATATAATATATGCAAGGCACCATGCTTTTTTCTATAATAGCTATGAAATTGCATTAGACATGATCCCTCTCCTCAAGGGAACGTTAAACTAAACAAAGGGAACAGTAACATGAGTTACTCTTTATTTCCTGATGTTAAAAGGGGCAAGTGCAATTATTTCCTTTTTGACGGAGGTCTCAAAATCTGAGAACAAAAACTAATACTCCTTCACAGTAATAAAGATGTGTTAGATCATGGTTCCAGAACTTTTTAAGATTACCCAAAATATATCAGGCAACAATTAGTCATCATTCACCTTGAAACCCATAGGGATAGAGTGGGGAAGGGACATCAAGAGACTCTTTTTTTTTCTTTTTTTTTTTTTGTAGTGGTGGAGACCACTCAGGTCTTTATTTTTTTATTTATTTATTTTATTGTGAAATGATTATCACAGTAAGTTTAGTTAACATCCTTCAACATACATAGTTACAAATTATTTTTTCTTGTGATGTGAACTTTTGAGGTTTTTTCTCTTAACAACTTTTCAATACAGAAGACATTATTGCTCACCATGCAACGAACAAGCTCCAATACAGTGAACAAGCTCCCACAAGGTGAACAATGCAAAGGCAGTCATATCAGAGAAACTAATTCAGTTACTATAATCAATCAAGTCAACTATGATTATTAATACGATTCTTATACTTAAATTATAAGTGAATCCCACATTTCCCCCTTTTTTGTTTTAATTGATGCAAATGCATATGCATATATTTGTGGAAGGTACCAGAATAATGATTAGCTGGGCTCGGCCTGTGAAATAGCTTGTCACAGGCAATGTCTCTCTCGTCTGGAGGGGTGAGGTTCTATGCCTCACCTCAGTTGGCCCCCACGTTGCTCACCTGAGGTCCCATGCGACTGTGCCTGTCTTAGGTTGTTCCTCCCATGAGGAATCTTACCTGTCTCTGGCTAACTAGCCATCTCCTGGGAGCTATAATTCTGGATAAAATCACAATATACATGATTATTTTCTTGCAGCAAATGCAGGTGGGGAATCAGTATATGATTTCACAAACCTGTTTATAAGGAATCACTTATTTCTTGAAGTTAATTCTTGAAAAGTAGCATATGCTTGTATTTGCTTTAAAAGACCAACAACTGCCTTCTGCACACACACTAGGAGAACAGGAATACAAATGCATAACAGTATTAGACCTACAATTATAGGCCATATCCAATGAAACAAAGAAAACCAATTTAACAATCCAGGCACTTGTGAAAACTTATCAATAACATGGTGAATGTTGTCTATTTGATCTTGAATAGTATGCGAAAAATCAGACAAATTAAAGCAACACATCCCTGGAAATTGTTCACATCCCATATGTTCTTTTTTTTAAAATCACTTATTCTTTTATTAGCTTCTCCTAAGTATTCTTTTTTTTATAATTTTGGATCATTAATCTACAATTGCATGTGCAATATTATGATTATTAAACTACCCCCTTCATCAAGTCGCACCCACCAACCCCATTACAGTCACTGTCCATCAGTGCAGTGAGATGCTATAGAATCACTACTTGTCTTCTCTGAGTTGTACAGCCCTCCCCGTGCCCCCCCCCAACATTACATCTGCTAGTCGTAATGCCCCTTTTCCCCTCTTATCCCTCCCTTCCCACCCATCTTCCCCAGTCCCTTTCCCTTTGGTAACTATTAGTCCATTCTTGGGTTCTGTGAGTCTGCTACTGTTTTGTTCCTTCAGTTTTTTTCTAAGTTCTTATACTCCACATATGAGTGAAATCATTTGAAAATTGTCTTTTTCGGCTTGGCTTATTTCACTGAGCATAATACCCTCTAGCTCCATCCATGTTGTTGCAAATGGTAGGATTTGTTTTCTTCTTATGGCTGAATAATATTCCATTGTGTATATGTACCACATCTTCTTTATCCATTCATCTACTGATGGACACCTAGGTTGCTTCCATTTCTTGGCTATTGTAAATAGTGCTGCAATAAACATAGGGGTGCATCTATCTTTTTCAAACTGGGCTGTTGTATTCTTAGGGTAAATTCCTAGGAGTGGAATTCCTGGGTCAAAGGGTATTTCTATTTTGAGTTTTTTGAGGAACCTCCATACTGCTTTCCACAATGGTTGAACTAATTTGCATTCCCACCAGCAGTGTAGGAGGGTTCCCTTTTTTTCCACATCCTTGCCAACATTTGTTGTTGTTTGTGTTTTGGATGTTGGCCATCCTCACTGGTGTGAGGTGATATCTCATTGTGGTTTTAATCTGCATTTCTCTGATGATTAGCGATGTGGAGCATCTTTTCATGTGCCTGTTGGCCATCTGAATTTCTTCTTTAGAGAACTGTCTATTCATGTCCTGTGCCCATTTCTTAATTTGATTGTTTGCTTTTTGTTTGTTAAGGTGCATAAGTTCTTTATATATTTTGGATGTCAACCCCTTATTGGATACGTCATTTATGAATATATTCTCCCATACCGTAGGATATCTTTTTGTTCTACTGATGGTGTCCTTTGCTGTACAGAAGCTTTTCAGCTTGATATAGTCCCACTTGTTCATTTTTGCTTTTGTTTCCCTTGCCCGGGGAGATATGTTCATGAAGAAGTTGCTCATGTTTACGTCCAAGAGATTTTTGCCTATGTTTTTTTCTAAGAGTTTTATGGTTTCATGACTTACATACAGGTCTTCGATCCACCTTGAGTTTACCTTTGTGCATGGGGTTAGACAGTAATCCAGTTTCATTCTCTTACATGTAGCTGTCCAGTTTTTCCAACACCAGCTGCTGAGGAGGCTGTCATCTCCCCATTGTATATCCAAGGCTCCTTTATCAAATATTAATTGACTGTATATGTTTGGGTTTATGTTTGGATTTTCTATTCTGTACCACTGGTCTGTGGGTCTGTTTTTGTGCCAATACCAAATTGTCTTGATTACTGTCGCTTTGTAGTAGAGTTTGAAGTCAGGGAGCGTAATTCTCCCTGTTTTCTTCCTCCTTCTCAGGATTTCTTTGGCTATTCGGGGTCTTTTGTGGTTCCATATGAATTTTAGAATTATTTGTTCCAGTTCATTGAAGAAAGCTGTTGGTAGTTTGATAGGGATTCGTTGAATCTGTAGATTGCTTTAGGCAGTATAGCCATTTTGACAATATTTATTCTTCCTAGCCAAGAGCATGGGATGCATTTCCATTTGTTAGTGTCCTCTTTAATTTCTCTTAGGAGTGTCGTGTAGTTTTCAGAGTACAGGTCTTTCACTTCCTTCATTAGGTTTATTCCTAGGTATTTTATTCTTTTTGATGCAATTGTGAACGAAATTGTTTTTCTGATTTCTCTTTTTGTTAGTTCATCATTAGTGTATAGGAAAGCAACAGATTTCTGTGTGTTAATTTTGTATCCTGCAACTTTGCTGAATTCAGATATTAGTTTTATTAGTTTTGGAGTGGAGTCTTTAGGGTTTTTTATGTGCAATATCATGTCAGCCACAAATACTGACAATTTGACTTCTTCTTTACCAATCTGGATGCCTTGTATGTCTTTGTTTTGTCTGATTGCCGTGGCTAGGACCTCCAGGACTATGTTGAATAACAGTGGAGAGAGTGGGCATCCTTGTCTTGTTCCCGATCTTAGATGAAAAGCTTTCAGCGTCTCGCCGTTAAGTATGATGTTAGCTGTGGGTTTGTCATATACAGCCTTTATGATGTTGAGGTACTTGCCCTCTATACCCATTTTGTTGAGAGTTTTAATCAGGAATGGATGCCGAATTTTGTCAAATGCTTTTTCAGCATCTATGGAGATGATCGTGTGATTTTTGTTCTTCTTTTTGTTGATGTGGTGGATGATGTTGATGGATTTTTGAATATTGTACCATCCTTGCATCCCTGGGATGAATCCCACTTGATCATGGTGTATGATCCTCTTGATGTATTTTTGAATTCGGTTTGCTAATATTTTGTTGAGTATTTTTGCATCTACGTTCATCAGGGATATTGGTCTGTAATTTTCTTTTATGGTGAGGTCTTTGCCCGGTTTTGTTATTAGAGTGATGCTGGCTTCATAGAATGAGTTTGGAAGTATTCTCTCCTCTTCTATGTTTTGAAAAAGTTTAAGGAGAATGGGTGTTATTTCTTCTCTGTATGTCTGGTAGAATTCAGAGGTGAATCCATCTGGTCCGGGGGTTTTGTTCTTGGGTAGTTTTTTGATTACCACTTCAATTTCATTGCTGGTGATTGGTCTGTTTAGTTTTTCTGTTTCTTGCTTGGTCAGTCTTGGAAGGTTGTATTTTTCTAAGAAGTCGTCCATTTTTTTATGTTTTCCAGCTTGTTAGCATATAGATTCTCATAATATTCTCTTATAATTCTTTGTATTTCTGTGGGGTCTGTCGTTATTTTTCCTTTCTCATTTCTGATTCTGTTTATATGTGTAGATTCTCTTTTTCTCTTAATGAGTCTGGCTAGGGGTTTATCTATTTTGTTTATTTTTTCAAAGAACCAGCTCTTGTTTTCATTGATTTTTTCTATTGTTTTATTCTTCTCAGTTTTATGTATTTCTTCTCTGATCTTTGTTATGTCCCTCCTTCTGGTGACTTTGGGCCTCATTTGTTCTTCTTTTTCCAATTTCAGTAATTGTGTCTTTAGGCTATTCATTTGGAAATGTTCTTCCTTCTTTAAATAGGCCTGGATTGCAATATACTTTCCTCTTAGAACTGCCTTTGCTGCGTCCCACAGAGGTTGTGGCTTTGTGTTGTTGTTATCATTAGTCTCATATATTCTTTCATTTCTGTTTTGATTTGGTCGTTAACCCATTGATTAGTTAGGAGAATGGAGTCTCCTTGTATTTGTGAGCCTTTTTGATTTCTTTCTAAAATTTATTTCTAGTTTTATACCTTTGTGATCTGAGAAGTTGGTTGGTAGAATTTCAATATTTTTGACTTCACTGAGGTTCTTTTTGTGGCCTAGTATGTGGTCTATTCTGGAAAATGTTCCATGTGCACCTGAGAAAAATGTGTATCCTGCTGCTTTTGGGTGCAGAGTTCTGTAGATATCTGTTAGGTCCATCTGTTCTAGTGTGTTGTTCAGTGCCTCTGTGTCTTTATTTATTCTCTGTCTGGTAGATCTGTCCTTTGAAGTGAGTGGTGTGTTGAAGTCTCTTAAAATGAATGCATTGCTATCTATTTCCTCCTTTAATTCTGTTAGTATTTGTTTCACATATGCTGACGCTCCTGTGTTGGGTGCATATATATTTATAATGGTTATATCTTCTTGTTGGACTGACCCCCTTATCATTATGTAATGTCCTTCTTTATCTCTTGCTACTTTTTCGTTTTGAAGTCTATTTTGTCACATACAAGTACTGCAACACCTGTTTTTTTCTCCTTGCTGTTTGCATGAAATATCTTTTTCCATCCCTTCACTTTTAGTCTGTGTATGTCTTTGGGTTTAAAGTGAGTCTCTTGAAGGCAGCATATAGATGGGTCTTGTTTTTTTATCCATTCAGTGACTCTATGTCTTTTGATTGGTGCATTCAGTCCATTTACATTTAGGGTGATTATGGATAGGTATGTACTTATTGGCATTGCAGGCTTCAGATTCGTGGTTACCAAAGTTTCAAGGTTCAATTCCCTACTATCTAAAAGTCTAACAACTAACTTAATATGCTATTACAAACACAATCTAAAGGTTCTTTGTTTGTTTGTTTCCTCCTTTTTCTTTCTATTCTATTCTTTATATATTAGGTATCATATTCTACTGTTTGTCTATCCCTTGATTGACTTTGGGAATAGTTAATTTAATTTTGCATTTGCTTAGTAATTAGCTGTTCTATTTTCTTTACTGTGGTTTTATTACCTCTGGTGACAGCTATTAATCTGTAGGAACACTTCCATCTATAGCAGTCCCTCCAAAATACACTGTAGAGATGGTTTGTGGGAGGCAAATTCTCTCAGCTTTTGCTTATCTTGGAATTGTTTAATCCCTCCTTCAAATTTAAATGATAATCTTGCCAGATAAAGTAATCTTGGTTCAAGGCCCTTCTGCTTCATTGCATTAAATACATCATGCCACTCCCTTCTGGCCTGTAAGGTTTCTGCTGAGAAATCTGATGATAGCCTGATGGGTTTTCCTTTGTATGTGATCCTATTTCTCTCTCTGACTGCTTTTAATAGTCTGTCCTTATCCTTGATCTTTGCCATTTTAATTACTATATGTCTTGCTGTTGTCTTTCTTGGGTCCCTTGTGTTGGGAGATCTGCACACCTCCATGGCCTGAGAGACTATCTCCTTCCCCAGATTGGGGAAGTTTTCAGCAATCACCTCCTCAAAGACGCTTTCTATCCCTTTTTCTCTCTCTTCTTCCTCTGGTACCCCTATAATGCGAATATTGTTCCGTTTGGATTGGTCACACAGTTCTCTCAATATTCTTTCATTCTTAGAGATCCTTTTTTCTCTCTGTGCCTCAGCTTCTTTGTATTCCTTTTCTCTAGTTTCTATTTCATTTATTGTCTCCTCCACCGTAGCCAATCTGCTTTTAATACCTTCCATTGTGTTCTTCAATGATTGGATCTCTGACTGGAATTCACTCCTGAGTTCTTGAATATCTTTCTGTACCTCCATGAGCATTTGAATGATTTTTATTTTGAACTCCCTTTCAGGGAGAGTCAAAAGGTCCATATCATTTAAATCTTTCTCAGGAGTTGTGTTCATAATTTTACTCTGGACCAGGTTCCTTTGGCATTTCATATTTGTGTATGGCGCCCTCTCTCTATTCTCTGGAGCTGCTCAGTCCCTGAAGCAATGCGGAATTGTAGGGGAGTGGTATTGGTGCCTCGGGGGAGGAAAGGGCTGTTTGCTGGTTCCTGGCTGCTATGCCTGTCTCCACTGCCTGAACCAGTGGGCTGAGCACACAGGTATAAGCCTCTGTGCTTTGCGTTTTTAGTTGCTGTAGACAGATCTTCCCTCTGGCAGGCCTAACACCAGGGAAGGATTTCCCGGTTTGCAAGCCCGGTGGGGCTGGCCAGAAGAAAGGCGCACAAGTCTGCCTGTCACAGAAGGGGTTCTTGGAGCTGTGCAGGCAGCCAGGGAGCTGGGGCACCTGAAGATCGTGAAAGCTCCCAACCTGCTGGGCAGAGTGCACCCGGACAATTTTGTCTGCCTGTCCTTTCTCCTGAGCAGTAAGCTCCGTGCAATCCTTGCCCCTTTAGCAGCTCTCTTGCTAAGGGCTTCTTTGTTAGGAAGTCTTTCAGACTGCCCGCCTTTGTTTTGTCCCCGAGCAGCTGGGTATGGATCCCTGCTTTCACAAGCAGCTGGATTCTTAGTCTCTCCAGGAATTCTGCCTATCTTAGCTTTCCAGCCCCCTAATTACAAGAGTATCATGCAAGCACCATGTAATGTAGGTTTGTGCTCCCAGAGCAGATCTCCGGAGTTAGGTATTCAGCAGTCCCACATCTCCACTCCCTCCCTGCCCCGTTCCTGTTCCTCCTGCCTGTGAGCTGGGGTGGGGGAAGGGCTTGGATCCCACAGGACCACAGCTTTAGTATGTTACCCTTTTCTGTGAGGGCTGCTCTTGTCTCCAGGTGTATGCAGTTTGTTGCTGTCCTCTTTCCCATTGCTTTTTCAAGAGTAGTTGATGTAGCTTTATTTTCATATTATATGATGTTTTAGGAGGAAGCCTCTGTCTCACCCCTCATGCCGCCATCTTTAATCCCAAGAGACTCTTTATGGGACTCTGACCTGTGTCTTTTCAAATTTGAGAGTTTCAGGAACCAGTACCTGAGTCCTGTCTAAAACACAATCAGCGTAAACGGCTGGCTGAATTTTTGTTATAATACTGAAAGGAATGTGCCGCATTCTTACCAACAGTAGAGTTATGCTTTGTTGCCTTAAGTCAAATACGGACTCTGATAAAGGAACATGGCTTTGAATTGCCTTGCAACTCTACAAATCTTAAACAAGGAGAAGTGGACTTGAGGGAATGCAGGAGTTCAGTATAAGGAGGTATAAGGAGCAAATGGGCTGGGAACTGAAGTGAGTCTCCAGTGGGGAGGTCTCTAAGGAACTCTTCACAAAATGATCAGCATTTGAGCAGCTGCTCCTACGCCAGATTGCACCTTCCCCAGTCAGGCTCTATCTTTGCACACTTTACCTCTGTTGTCTCTTCCCATTCCACTTCTGAAGAAGCCCACAGAGGGAATGGAGAATGGACGAACAAGGTGGGGGAAATAATATGACTTCTGAGCTCTGAGAGATTTAACAGTTCGTTGTTAGATTGGTCTGTGCTTTTACTAGAATTAGAAAATGAAATTATTAGTTCACATTTGAAAATGGGATCAACCCAAAATATCTTAAGGAGTAAGAAAAGGAGATTCAACAGAACATGGAGGAAATGCAGTGCCAGGAAAAAATGAAGTTATTTTTGATTGGCATCTACCTAATCCAGTTTATTCAATAATAAACTGGTCAGTACTTTCACTGAGGAAATTAGTGTGATCAGAAAAGACCTCAACTTTACAGTTTGGCTTGTTAAGGAAGACTGTGTCTACTCAAGCAACAGATCTAACCCTGTTAATGAAACTGACCAGTTCCTGCTAACTGTTGATCAGAATCATAGACGAGGTGAAAATTTCTTTTAGTTTGATTGAAAGAATATTTTTTATCAAATAACCCAACGAGTTCCAAGACTCTATTTAAACTTGGAGCAACATTGGTAGCACCTTTCTTTAAATCATTGCTGCAAACTCTTTACTTTTGAATTTTCTTGTATGCCAACATTCTGGCATGATTTTAATACTTCTGCATCCAGAATTCAGAAAGTGTAAGTATCAGACACGCAACTTGGAAACAATAGTAGTAGGAGTAGTAATAGAAGTAGTAGTAGAGCAAGAATAATAATTTTTGAAGTGTTAAGCACTTGTGATATGCAAGCAAGACAAAGAACTAGGTGCTTTGCATATGACAATCTTTTAACATTTTAACTATCTTAGGAGACAGTATGATTTTTATTTCTACTATGTCCATTAAAAATACCATCAGATCTAAGTGAAAGAAAAAGAACAGGTCAACACTGTAGAAAATCATTAGTTTATAGCCAAAGCAGATTCCAGTGAGAAATGGGTTTTACTCATTTTCCCTTTCCTAGCACCTACCATAACGAGGTAACTATATAAAGCAAACCATTCAATAGGTGTTTGATAAATGAATTAATGTTGAACAAATGATGAATGAATGTTTTTAAGACTGCAATTTCTGTATCTTTGTAACAGAAATTATATAATATAAAATAGAATTCAAATTCTTAAGATTGTGCCTATCTCAAGATAAGTTCATATCCCACTATTTCATCCCATTTATTTTAGCACAATTTATACACTGCTCAAAATGATAAACATTCAGCTCAGCAATTAAGGATATTAAAATCTTGACAATGGTGATGCCCTAATGAAGTTAATTTGGGATCTGTTAAAATCTGATAGAATTTTTAACCCTGAATTTTTAACATTCACATGATTTTTTTTTTCTCAACTAAAAAACATGAGGCAACCTGGCAATAAGGACCTAATACAAATGAATGAAAACAGTGGTTTTTAGCAGTAGTTACCAAGAAATTGTAATGGAGGTTGTCCTTTTGCACCATTCCAGAACAGAGCATGAAGTATTTGGCTCTCTGTCCATGTCACATACGAAGCAAACACATAAATCAAATTCAAAGTCCAGCTCCAATTGTCACCTCCTCCGTGGAGCCATCCCTGACCTTCACAGACCAACACATTGTTCTGACCTCGGCACTTCCACAGAACTTGTATATACCTTCAAATAAGGAAAGAGCAGGGCTATAGAAATTTATATTAAAATGAATGAGGAGATGGGACAACAGGTTCGGAGATTTTAGTCATCTGTGGACTGGTGTCATAAGTTCGTCCCCATATTGAGCTTCAGAACAGAACCCTACCCACAGCATACAGATTTCCATGAGAAAGAAATTGAAAGAGGAAGAGAGAAATGGCCAGCTGTTGACTTAACGTCCTTTCCAAGAAACTTGCAGCTTGCATCTTGTTCTTGATAGCTGTAAAAATGAATCCAAATATTAACGGACTGTGGTGGTATTTGGAATTTGTGTAACTGCTAGTGAGTCAGATCCAATGTTGTCTAGAAGATGGCAAGCTTTTGAGGAAAGGGCCAATTTGGGTTGCAATGTTTACTGCTTATATTTAGCAGAATATGAAAAATAAGCAGGTCTGCAGACTCTGGGGCCACTTTGCCCTTATCTCTGCAAATGCTCTCTCTTCCCTAACCCCCTCTTTATACCCTGTGCTGATTTTACTTTCCCTCAGTGTTTGACAGTGGTGCAAATAAGAGGAGAGGTTTATGTGTACACATATACGTATTTATTTAATTAATGAAAACATCTGAAAGTGGGCAGAATTGCTGACAAAGGTAATATTGGGAAATAGAAGACAGCCCAAATAAAGAATGGTCCTGAAACCTCAAAATGTAAACTAAACATTAGGTTGGGTATACAGAGGGCTGAAAGGAAGGAAATAATCTTGTGCATTTCACTAGACTCTTTCTAATGGGCATAATAAAACCAAATGTTCAATTGTACTTCAGAAATAGCAGTGATTTTGTGGGAAGGCTTTTAAAATAATTTTATACTTAGGGTGCACAACTATTTTTATAATAAAGTGCCATCTCTGTTTTGCAAAGAGAGAAGCTGAGAAAAAAAACAAACATAGCGTCATCAGCTGGCAGTGAACTCAAAATGAGTTATTCCAAATTTTCCAATTTTTCCAATTATTCCAGATTTCAGTGGCTTATCACATTCAGTCCTATGTAAAAATCTGTGGTTGGTAACTGAGACAACTGAGTTTGGACCTAAATATTTGCAGGCGACACTTCAATACTTTAGATTCCTTTCCAATTTCTTGTAGCCATAGTGGGTGCCTCCTGTATTTAGGGAAAATAACTTACAGATATTGAGAGGTAATTTGCAACAATGTATGAAAAGCACTTGCCTTCAGTGCCAGCTAGCCAGTAGGACTCAAAAAATGTTGGCAATAGTTATTGTGGCTATCTTGATTTTCATTGGAAAACAATCGTATCTTTTAGTCACATCTGAGTCAACAAAATGTCCTGGAGAAACAGTGCCTGAGAGACTCACTGTCGGATAAGTTCTGAATTCAATGGTTCTCTAGGCTCCAGTTTTGATAGAGACATGCTCTTAGGCTGCCTCAGTGGAGTAGTTACAGCTATTACACTGATTCTAATAAATAATAAACTGTGGCAGATACAAAAGTAATTTATATTCATGGATTAGCTGGGTGCATAGGTTTAATAATATTGACATTACAGTAACATGCTTAATAGCACATTGTCACAGTATCATCTGTTAAGTATTTCTTACCAATGCATTTCATACCCTGCCTAATAATAATTTGTTAAAGGCAGTGTAGCTGCACATATTAATTCTTTCGTAAATGTGAACATCGCATTCTTGAATGGCACATGACTTAATTCATGATAACTTGGGTTGTGATTGTATGAATAGAAACTCGCCTCATCTGAATGGGAAGATAGCACGTTTGTAGCCTTATTACAGTCGGGAAATTGAAATGTGAAAGGAGTGACAACTGCTAATATCTGCAATAGAAAACATTTGACTAACTGCAGTGTAACTATTCTAGGTCATCCGTGCCATTGCATCCTCTGACTCTGAAATATATAGCAAGACAGCTGAGAAAGAAATGAAGCTAACATCCTCTTCCTCAGCCACCCAGATTATATTTAGCTGTTCATTTCACCTTGTCTAGTTCAAAATAAAATTAGTGGAGCTCAACCATCACATTTTTGTCTATTTTTAGGGTCGCCTCAAGTTTCTCTCATTCATTTATTCAATAAGCATTTCTTGATCACCTAGTATCATGTGACACTGGGTTAGGCACTGTGATCACAGGTGAGAGACAGGTATCTTTTCTGAAAGGCATCATAATCAAGGATGGAGATTACATAACAAATTAAGAGGTGGAAGGGAAAGATAACAGACAAGCTGTAGTAATAGCTGTCAAAACTTCTGGATACAAAATGCATCTACTTATGGTTTTTAAAACCTTGTCAAGCAAGTTGTTTGACTTCTAAAATTATGACACTGAATACAATTAAATACAAGATTACATAAGGGTGCCTTAATAGTTGATGTTAAATATGATGAACAGATCTGATTCCTATGTCTTCCTTCTTACTCATCCTAGAAATACTAAGATCCACAAGAAATTCTTCTTCCGGTCATCTGTATTCCCATGTTAAATTGTTTTATTTCTTGTACACTTGTGGTTTTACATACTTTATATAAATTACCTCCTGTGATAAAACTGATAATCTTGAGATTTAGACAAATTAATCAATTTACACTTCAACTGAAATGTTCCCATCTTATTTTGAAAGCGTCAATAGAAAGGTAACAATTCATTCTCCTGTCATTTCTGTATATTGATGACGTCTTCATTGCTGTCCAGGTAGTGTGACTAACATGAATTAGAAGGAGAGATCCTTTTATTTGTCTCAATTGTTTTCCTCTCCTCTTGGACAGTGGGTGGGTTGGGAGGGTGAGGGGGACAAAGGGGCACAGAAATATCAACCTTAATATACAAATTGGTTGCGGGGATGGAAGTGCAGCATGGAGAATATAGCCAATAATTCTGTAACATCTTCCTGTGTTGACAGATGGTAACTGCACGAGTTGGAGTGAGGAATTAATAATGTGATTATTGAAACACTTGTGTTGTATACTATAAACCAATATAATATTGTATATCAACTGTACTTCAATAAAAAGAAGTGTGATATGGGCGGAAGAATAAACATAGATCAATGGAATAGAATTGATAATCCAGATATAAAACTTCACATTCACTGTCAATTGATATTTTACAAGAGTGTCAGGACAATTAAATGGAAAAAAGTATTCTTATCAACAAAAAGTGCTAGGACATTGGATATCCACATACAAAAGAATGAAGTTGGCCCCCCTATCTCACACCACATATAAAAATTAACTCAGAGTGGATCAAATACCTAAATGTAAGAGCTAAAACTATAAAATTCTTAGAAGAAAACATTGAGGTAAATCCTCATGACCTTGGATCAGGCAATGATTTCTTAGATAAGACACCAGAAGCACAAGGAGAAAAGAAAATATAAACTGAACATTTTCACATTTGAAAATTTTGGTCTTCGAAGGACACCATCATGAAAGTAAAGATACAAACTCCAAATAGAAGAAAATATTTGCAAATCATAAATTTGATAAAGGAGTCA
The DNA here is from genome assembly GCA_032199065.1 of Smutsia gigantea. Classification (NCBI taxonomy): domain Eukaryota; kingdom Metazoa; phylum Chordata; class Mammalia; order Pholidota; family Manidae; genus Smutsia; species Smutsia gigantea. The sequence goes on along the minus strand of JAVSCE010008688.1, from coordinate 796,255 downwards.
TAGTCATAATAGAACATCATTAGCTATCAGAGAACTGCAAGTCAAAACTCATAGGATGACTCTGATCAAAAAGACTGATAATAAAAGGTGTTGGTGAGAATATGGAAAAATCAAACCCTCCTATACTTCTGGTGGGAATGTACAATAGTGCAGCCACTTTGGAAAACAAAGAAGCAGTTCCTCAAAAGGTCAAACAGAGTTACCACATGCCCTGATAATTAACAGTCCTTCACATACACTCAAGAGAAATGAAAATATATATCCACATGAAAACTTGTATGAATGTTCATAGCAAAATATTCATTACAGTCAAAATTAGAACAATCCAAATGTTCACTGAACTGATAGTGGCTTCTTTCATTCAGGCTAATGTTTTCAATGTCCATCCATGTTCCAATAAATAAATAAATACAAAGAAAGAAATACTTGCTTTCTTGTTAATGCTGAGTAATATTCCATTGTATGGTGATAAAGTGGGATCAGCCAAGAGGCTAAAAGGAAGAAGCAGAGCGCTGGAAGCCAGTGAAGAAATCATTGTTAGGATGAAGGAATGACCAACTCTATTAAATGATGCTGAGAGGTTGAATGAGATTAGGATTGAAAATTGACCATTGAATCTCTTAAGAAATTGACCTTACTAGAGCTCTTTGAGTGAAATTATTGGAATGAGTTAAATAAAAAAAGATGGGAAGGGAGAAAAAGTTGAGACAATAATTATCCAATCTTTTCAGCACTTTTCCATCAGAGATGTGCTGCAGAAGCTGGAGAGAATATGTGACTGAGGCTGTGTGTTTGTATTTTTTCAGGGTGGATGATATTATGGTATACAGAACACTAACGGAAAAATCTACTGACACTGGAGAAGGTGAAGGTTCAGAAGAGAGAGGTAAGTTGATGTAAAATGTCAGGAGGGCATAGAATTTCTCTTCTGGCTGCTTCTGTTTTTGTTGTTATTGTTTTCCATCTTGTATGATTTTTTAATACTACTTTTGTAAAGCAGTTTTAGGTTCATTGGAAAACTGAAAGGAAAATACAGAGATTTCTGGTATACCCGCTACTCCCATACATGCACAGCCTTCCCTATTATCAACATCCCCCACCAGAGTGATACATTTGTTATAGCTGATGAACCTACATTGAATTGCTTCTGTTTTTATCAACAGAATATGAAACATGCTTCTGAGCGGTGAGTGAGGAGGAAGAAAGCATATGAAAGTTTTAGATGTGAAATAGTCTCCTGGACAATGAGAGAATGAACTGAATAGAGAAATGACTAAAGACAGCTAATAGACTTGACAGTCACTCTTAAGGGTCCATTTGTATGATCATAAATCCAGTCTGAAGCCAGACATTATAGTTGTTCGATTGTGACTGCATTCCATTCATTGAAAGTAAGTCCATTGCAGGAGGAGAGTTGGAGTTTAACAAAGTTGTTTTCTTACCAGTTTTATGTGTCAAGGGGGAGAGACAGGTTAAGTAGGGTTTACACAAGAGATATGAGAATTATAGATAATGATGGACCATGCAATTGAAAAGACTGAGGATATAAGGGGTTTTGGTTTGGGTTTTGATTTATCTATGGCAGCACATACACCTGTCACGGAAATATTAGGGATGCCTGAGAGAGGGAGCAGATGAGGTCAAAAGAGCATATAGAGAACTTGCAAAGAAGTACAGTTCAGTAGCTCAAGTTTACAGGCTGTGTTTACAATCACAGATGTGGTCGGCCCTCCACACTTCATCCAATAGTTTGAAACCTTAAGACGATGTGAGTCCATGAAATATTATTTGCCATCAAAAAGGAAAGATTTGAAAGTGAAATCATTTCATCGAATGTTTTACTTGCACAAGGAGAACACCTGATCTTCTTGTGCTGTATTCATTAGCATTATTTCCATTTCCTTTGACTGTAGCTAAGAGCTTTATCCCCACACACAGAATACATAAAGACTGAGTGTGTTTGCCAATAGACCACTGGATGGGATGAAGACAGCTCATCCTTTATTCCACTGCAATCTCTGGCCTGTGTGATGGTACTGTCAACAAGGGGGTGACACAATGCCAAGTATCGTTGTGATTTTTATGACCTGGACATCTGTCTAGTATGTACTAGACTAGGACCACAAGTTCTGTCACAGAGGCCATGGAAAAACTGCCAGATGGTAATGAATTTTAGCCACTGCTGACTTCAGCTGGATACAAACAAATGACCTAAGGGGACCGGATTCCATATCTCACTTCTAATCTTTTCAAGCTAACCACTTTGTCCAAGATATGATTACAAATGTGACATTAATGCAGAAACAAACTTAAAGCCCTAGAGTAGCATTAGGGTAAATAATTTGGATAATGTGGCAAAAATTAAACACTTGTAGGCAGATACTGAACCAAGTAATTCATGTTTTTTTATAAACCTTTATACTTCTTTCCTTCATCTAAAAGGGCCAGATACAAGAATAACGAAATTTGCCATTTGTTTTCTTGTTTTGTTAACTCCAAAATAGAAAAGAGTATTACAATTATCATCTCACTCATAACATTCACAGAATAATGTATGATAAAATGACACATTTTTAAACAGAATTATTGTCAAAGGGTAGAGTGTTTGTTCTAACAAATTTAATTTCCTAATAAACAGGGTGTTGTTAATATTTGTTTTGTTTCTGTTTTCATTTTTGCTTTAGTTTCCAGTTTTACTAACTTTTCTATGTCTATAATAATCACCTCAATAATGTAGTAAATGGAAATGACTATTGAATTCTTTACAGGGTTTTGTGATTATAATAATGAATCTTAAGTTGGATGGTAGAAGAGGTTAGACTAAGTTTATACTTAACATGAGCTTGTTTTTTTAATTCAGATATGTGATCGAATCCCTGTAGGTTTTCTCTTTCTCCCAAAAATAAGAAGAGAAAAATACTAGTTCACTTATGAGCATTTTAGTTGGTGTACAACTAATTTGTTTCAGTTAATTAGTTCATGAATTGCTGTAATAGTAATTTCTGGATCTCTGAACTCACTTTCTGTATATAAATCCACATGGTAAATTGCATGGGATCTTGGTAGGAACTGTGCAGAAAGGACATGGTAGATAAAGTATAAAAACACCCACTTTTTAGGCACTTTCCTTTTAACATACTTTCCAAAGATGAGGACCACATGTCATTTCATCCACACACCAAGTGGGGACATATGGAAAATCTCTTTCCTGACAAATTATGGAGGGTCTATTTGGTGTTCAGCTGTCTGAAGTTTTGATGAAGGCTCAATCTGAAATGTTGGTATGAAGGCTCCATATTTTTAGGGGCAATATAGAGAAGTAAAATAGACAAAATGGTATCAATAAAATCATCAAAATAAATGGAATCTGTGATGGGGCAGCTTTGAGGAAAATAGTTATATAATTACCCAGACATGAAGTGCATTCTTTAAATCAAGGATATGCCATGTCTTATGATGAGATACCCCATCTTAGTGTCCCTACTGGGTTATAAATGCCTAGAAGGAAAGAAATGTGTCTCATCCATCTTGATATTTTCCATGGGCCCTTCTATGCAGCATATGATGAATAAGTATTTGTTAAATAAATAAATCCCTAAGAGGAGAAGCTATCTTTTAAAACAGTGAAGTTACAGCCAGAGGTTTGTGTGTGTGTGTGTGTGTGTGTGTGTGTGTGTGTGTGTGGTTTGACTAACTAGAAAAGGGATTTAGGGAATCAACCAATCTATGAAAAATCAGAAAGTATTAATTGGCAATTGCTTAGCTACCCACAAATAGGAATATTTTTGGGGAAGCCAAAAAGTAAAAATTAAAAGGATAGTCCCCACAACCTGAACAGCTAATAATCTGGGAGGGAAAATAAGGGTTATATGAAAGAAACTAAAATAAACACCAATCATTACATAAGAGAATGCAAAGTGGATCAGCATGGACTCAAGTGGAACAGACAGGGCTTACCAAAATCATTAAGGATCCCAAAGTACTTTCTTTAAATGTAAGTATTTCTATTATTTGCCATATTAAAAATTAAATAATTCATTAATTCATATTTTAAATAATAAAATTACATGTTAACAGTAATATTTATTTTGTGAAAAAATAACTATCAAAAAAATAAGATGGGCCAATGTTTGATATTTTTTCAAATCTCTTCAATGTCTGGCTTAATAGAAGTCAGCTGGATTCTCATATCTCTTCTGCATTCATTCCATTGCAATTCCACACATCATTTAGCATCTGGAAAATTCCACTATGTACTCATGAGAAGCTGAGAGAGAAAGGCAAATAATGTCTTAGTTTGATTATGAAAATAGTTTGGCTCTCACAGATCCCCAGAGAAGACCTTAGGATCACAGGGTCACCAATCTGCACTTTGGGAATCTCTGACATAGGAAGTTAGAGACACAAAAGATAGTGACAAGACTAGAAGAATAGGCTTTGAAATTTCTATATGGAAAGAATACAAGTTTAAAGACTTGGATTTGAGACTTCATAAGTCACTTGAACATTTCTGCATTTCAGTTTCATTGTCTGAACTATACAAGGTCATTATGAGAATATAATGAGTGAATATATATAAAAAGGCTTTGTGATATATAAAGCTTGTATGTCGACTACTTTTGTTTAGTAGGATTTTTAGTTGGGATTCAAAGGATGGATAACTAGCACGTGAATGTCTAGGTCAGAGAGAATGGCAATGTTTGGTTTTAGCGTTATGTCCAGTGATACACACGAGCCCATCACACTTGCCCTACTGGAACATTTGGCACTGGTTATCTGTCTCCCTTTAAACAGTTTCCTTGTTGGACTCTCAGGAGGAATACTGCTCTTATGTTTTCTTACCTGTACACTCTTTTTCAGTCCTCTTTGCTGTCTCTTCCTCTTCTCTCTGAGCTTGGAGTCCCCAGGGCACACGTCTTGTCCCTCTTTACTCCATCTACACTGCTCCCCAAGCAACCTGACCCCATCCCAGGGCCTTAAAGAGCCTGTCTAGGCTGATGAATCCCAGATTTACACCCCTAAACTTGAACAGCCAGATGCCTATTCTGATGCCCAATAAGAATCTCATATTTTATGTGTATAAAAGCAAACCCTACCTCCGTCTTGCTGACCAGTCTCCTGTTACTTGCCCCCCTCCTGTTCTGATACACAGAATTCCTTGACTTTCCAAAACATCACACACTTCAAGTCCTCTTCGTGGCTCTTCTCTCCACCTACAGAGCTCTTCTTCCAAGCGCTCCCATTGCCCCCTTCCTATTTCCTCTTTGCTCTGGTATCCCTTTCTCAGCCAGCACCATGTAAAAACTGTAAACTTTTAAAATTCGCAACTCTATGCTCCCTACTCTTTCCTGGCGCTCTCTGTCTTACTTATAACTATATTATATTATACCGTGTCTCACATACTAAAAGATTATATATAGTTGTTTGTTTGTTTTTTACCCATTGGGTGCCAATTTTATTTTCTTTTTACATAAGTTCCAGAAGGGCAGGAATTTTTGCTTTATTTGATAACATATGTATTTGCAGGTCCTACAATGGCACCCCACTGGGCACTCAAATATTTGTTCAATGTGAAATGTTTATATCAAAATCTGAAAATTATGGCATCCAGAGCATGCAGGAAATGACCTTGGTATGGCTCACACGGTGTGGGGTGAATGGGGCGAGGTAAACGTCACAAGTGTAAGCTAAGCGTGATTGGAAGAAGGTCCATGATGAAGAGCAGTGAATGGAAAGGTGAACTTGACAATAATGAAATATAATCTTAAAATAGGCTTTCCTGGGATGTTCTTCCATGGACGCTGCTAAAAATAGTGAAAGCCATTTCTTAGTGACTGTTAAGTTTGATCTATTTAGAGGTAGGGGCCAAATGCAATACCTTCTTGATCCTTTCCAGTTCCATGTCTTGTGATATGAATTTCAGCTTGAAAAACATCCCTCACGAGTCCAATATGTACCCAGTCTATTACCTAATATGTATAAAATAGATTATATAAGTCTGATTTGGACAGGCTGTACGTAGTAGAGATGAGTGGGACTTCAGATTGAGGAGGATTTTGAATTCTCTTTTGTGATGGTTAATAAGTTGTTTCTTAAAGTTGTATTTTGGTTTTGCCAATTTGCCAAAAATAATACTAGCATCCAAGTTTCTTTTTTTTTTTTAAGGTCTTTATGGCTTATGACACCATTACAAAGTATTTCCCCGTCCTCAGTTTTTTTCAACAAGGGAAAACCTGTGGAGCCACGTTTGGAGGTTAAAACTCAGTAATGAATGTTCTTGCTCTCGTGGGTTATCTCAGATCCTTAGCATTATTTTAATGTGAATTTCCATGCTATTTTAATTCATTAGTCATGGGCTATCATTTTTCGAAGTAATTACTGTAATTTCATCAAATGACATAATTATAGTAAATACTTTGATGTAATTACCATAAATATGGAAAGAGACACCCAAAGGTGTAATAATGTCACAAACGAAGATATTTATGATGTGTAAAGACAAATTATGATGACATTTATGACATGTAATAACATCACAGGGTTCTATGTTTATGTTGTATAAAGAATAATGATATAAATAGAATGTAAAATTACATCATGTAGATTAATTTCTTTTATAAATAGTATAAAAACTTGAGAGCTCAACAAGCCTTCAGGTTCAGATCCATAGATCATGGCCACTTCTTGGCATTCTTCCCTTCACGCCCTAATAAATGACTATGCTATTTTATTGGGGGTAAATGTATATCCCTTAAAATCATAGGCATAGACACAAAGCAGAGACATAAAATGAGAAACCATATTTAGTGCTTGAAAAAATATTCATTTGAAGAGATGGAAAATGACTTTATATTTAGAGGAAAAGTCAATGTTTGGTCCACATTGTTAATTCAGACTAACAGGTCACTTCAATATTTTCTTCAAAGGATTGACCATTTGGCATTTACCAAAATAGACACCTATTTAATTGAAAGTTTCTGTTCTTGTCACATTATTAAGTTTTGAGTCCATAAAGAGATAACTTGCATGTCTACATTCTGACTACAGGGATAATGTGGAAATAGGTTTTAGGAAAAATGAAAAGTGGAAGAACACAAGCCTGAAGCAAAGACTTAATTTGTGAACTTACTGAGTTTCTGTTTTTAGATTGAGACAGAAAAAGACCTTAAAAATAATTCTTACAGCAAAGTTGTAGTTGAGGGTAAAAAGCATTATAGGCATCAATTTGTTTATTTAAATTGTTATTAGTGAGGAATGTCTTCTGGTATACAAGAAATCCAGTGTCAGAAAATAGCCTTTTCCTAATGTATTAATTAAAGGACTTTTTGGAGTACTCACTTGAATACTCACTGGTTCTGCCTTGAGCCTGGAATTTAGTAGTCTGAGATGGTCATTCTCTTTCCTTTGATGCTCTGTTACAGTCAGAAAGACTCTCCCTACTCTGCAGCCCTAGTATTCTTGCTGGACTTTATAATGTTTTAGGGCATAGTATTTTCCCTCCATGGACAGTTAATTCTAGTTAACCATAGGGATCATTTTGTTAAGGGTTTTCCCACTTTTTGCTGCCAAAGATGTTCACTAATAACAAGTGAATTATTCTTGTTTTTTTCTTTGCAAAAACCAATCAGAACCAACAGTCAATCTGTACATTCATATGTCCTTGAAGGTTTACTGCTTGCAAGCACTCCTGATCCCAGTTTCTCCATTTGCAAGGGCTCTTAATTGCAAACAACAGAATCCACTGTGGCTAGTTTAAGCAATAAACAATTGTATTAAACCAAACTCCAGAATTCACATAATCTCCATGAGGGCCAGCAAATTAGACTCAGAAGCTACACTGTCAGGAAAAAAATCCAAATATGCCAGTGGACTGCTTGCAGGCATAATAACATAATACCACCCCCACTGGCACAGCATACCTGTCCCTGGGAAGAATGGCACAGAACCCTAGAAAGCTACTATTAGGATATCTGCCTCTGCTGCATCTGACAGCTCAATGTCCCTATGCCATAGTCCTCCACAAATGTTCACAAAATTGATGCTGCAATACCTCCTTCCACACATTGCTCTCTGTCACCCGAAGTCATTGTCTTGGTTTCATCTGATGGTTGGAACCCATGTCATGTGGCTGTGCCTCACCTGCAAAAAGGGCAGAAAGGCGAGGCTGTCATGACTTGGGGAAAATGAAATTATAATGCAGAAAACTACCTGAAAGTGTGCATATGGTTTTTCAAAAGTTTCTGGGCTGATATAAACTTTACACATGTCCCCTACATCTGGGACTTCAGGTTTAGAAAACCTGGATATTTTAAATGGTTCCTAACAATCTCATTCAATGTTTACCCTTGGAATAAATCACAAAAGCACTTGCATGCTTTGGAGTTTATCCCACTATGTTTTAGTAACTCCGCCTTTTAGAATCAGGGTGTGGTGACAGAGATAAAAATATGCAAATGGACCCAGGTCTGAAAGGCTATCAATTGCTAAAGTAAAACCATTGCTCTAAACTAAATGCCATTTTACCCTTAATAAGTTTCATCTGTCAGTGGGCTTCCAATATCAGTGTAGAATGCTTTTGATTTCTACCAGCTTCCTGGGGGTCACCACATATCTGCCAAAGAATTGACCAATTTTTTATGTAATATGAATTCAGTCATATTTTCTCAAAATGATTTGACAGGAAGGAGAGTTAAGACCAGTCAGTCATTGGGGTAACCCTTAACATTAGAATAACCCTTTTTTAAGTCAGTGGTTTTCACCTTGTAGAAGAAGACCACAGTGATTGAACATCACACCAAAAAGTATGTAAATTTATATTTTCAGCTGGGAATTCTATTTCCAGGCAAAGTTGCCCTTGAGTTTAGCTCATATTTTAGTAGTTTTTCCAAAAGATTGTAAGCTCATCTCATAATCCTTGAAGATACCAACAGGTTGAAATGCAAACAATATAGAAAGAAGAAAAAAATAGTCTACACAAAACATATAGGAGTTAGGGGTGGGGTAAGTTATTAAATACTACCAGACATTAAATCTACTACAGGGAAAACACAAGATCTCGCCTGAGAAAATGTAGCTAAGAAGCTGATGAAAGAAAATCAGAATAATTCCTTTTCAAAGTAACAAGCAGCTAATAGCTAAATGTCTCAGAATGTATGTATTTAGCAGAAACAACATACACAAAGAATTTGCAAGTAAAATTGAAAAGTACCCCCCCCCCGCCAAAATCATTTTTAGTGATTGTTAGTTTTCTTCAGCAGAATGTTCTCTGAAATCTCCTATCAGTGTTCCCAGGACAAAGGTGAAAATGACCCACTCCCAATTCCAACACCATTTGCCCTATGTGGGCTTTTTTTTAGCCACATTACATCAACGGTTTCCTAATCACTAGAATTACTTGCTGTTTAAACCCTAAATGGTGTAACTGTAAACAGCTCTTTTATTTTCTACTTTGTTACATTTTAAATTAGTTTTATAGCACCCAACTGTTTGGAACTTTTGATTGAAAGCTCCACTTTCTTCAGACTATCTTTAATTCAGAGATATCTGAATGGGAAGGCTTCTTGAGTAGGTTAGTTTAGACAATGGATGCCTCCAAATTTCAGCATCGAATATCGGGGTTCTGTAGAACGGCATTCAGTAGCCCAGAATGGTCAGTGTATTTGGAACCTGTGAATTCTGAACCTGATTCCATTCCTGCCTTCCTGTGTGTTACCCTCAAATGATAATCTAACTTTGCTTCTGTTTCTGTCATCAATTGAACTAAGGATGGTAGAATGGTGTGCTTTCCAAATTGCCATGTTAGGACAGAGGCCTGTTTGAAACTAGGAGAAGGTATTCTGTCCATCTTTTCAGCAAAATGAAACAAGCCCCTATTGTGTTTTAAAAGTGAACTCAATCGCCTGATTTATGCTGTCACATGTTTGCAAAGAGGTGTAAATTGATTTTCACTCAAAACAGAGTGAAAAAGTCACAGAGCTCACCAAGTCAAAATCACTAACCTGTCTGGAAAAGCTCACCCAAACTCCTAGAATCTGAGGGGCTACAAATGTCTAAATCAGATGCTTGGAGAAAGCGACTCCAGCCAGAATCATTCCAGAAACAAGCTAATTGTAAGCGACGCAAACAAACAAAAAAATCCTTTGCTGGAGTGCAATGGTCAGTATTTCTCCAAACTGATTAGTTTTCAGGACAGCTAGACTGAAGAGGCTGCAGACATATGTATTCTGAGAAAACTAATTTCTCAAGGAGGATCTGCAGTGTTTACACTGACTGCCTGATTTTAGGGGCAGGGAGGACGGAAAAAGTGTAGTTGACATGGCATAGACTTGCAAGTTTCTGAGAGTTGGAAAAAAACACTCAGTGGCAACATGACTTCCTATTTCACTGCATTTAAACATCGTGGACAAGAACATAATCCTGGCTTTGTACAACCCTGAGTTTGGAGTCCAGTTCCATGTCTTCGTATTCTGTGCCTACTTTCATTATCTGTCAACTGGTGATGATAATGGTACTTATTGTATAAGGCTGCTGGGAGGGTTAATGATGTGAAGTCCACAATGAGATGCACATGGTAAATGCTGAGTGTTTATCAATAGCCACTGAATTGCTTTATTCTTACCATTTTTTTTCTTTTTAATGAGGAAGAGGTAAATACACTCCATAATTATCTAGAGTGACCCACCCTCCAGGTTTGTCCAGGACTGGGGTTTTGCAAGCATGTGGGAGGTTCAGTTCTAAGAAGAAAGTCCCTGGCAGACGGGGGCCATTGGCCATCAGGCCTTTACTAAGGGAGCCACCGAAACATAGTGGAGTCAGAATCATGCCGGAAAATTAGTGGGACCCAGGAATAGAACCAAAACAGACTATATATTTTTGTTTGACCATGTATCTCTCAACATCGTAGACTAGAATCAGCAATGAGTGCATTTGACATTTGTCTGGCAATATATACGTACATGCACGCATGCATAAATATATAATGTATGTATGTGTGTGTGTGTGTAGGTCAGGGAAGAATGTGAGCTAAAAATACTGAATTGAAGGTAGTCAATACGGAGGAGGTTGGTGGACTTGATCTCAAGACAGCCCCAGTGGATGTGTATAGATAAAATAATAGAGGGATTGAAATGTCTTTTTTTTTAAATATTTTTTTAAAGAACATTTTTATATTTAGAGAAAAATAGTATATTCACATTCCTTTAGGGTTTTTTTTTTTCCTAATGTCCTTTTCCTGTTGCAGGATCCCATCCAGGATATCCCATTACATTTAGGTGTCATGTCTCCTGTGGGTCCTCTTGGCTACGACAGTTTCTCAGACTCTCCTTGTTTTAAATGACCTTGACAGTTCTGAGAAATACTGATCAGGTATTTTGTAGCAAATCCCTTTATTGGCATTGGTTTGATGTTTTTCTCATGATATTGGGGCTGTGGACATTGGGGAGGAAGACCATAGATATAAAGTGTTATTTTTATCATATCATATCAGGATATGTACTAGCCATGTGATTTATGCCAGTTGATATTAATTTTGATCTCCTGCTGGGAATATTTGACAGGCTCCTCCACTGTAAATGAATTTTTTAATGAGTCATACTACACACAAAGTTTTCCCTTAAAATTATTTATTTTTGTCTTAATTGAAATGAAACTGAAAGATTTACTGAAGAGAGAAGAATTTTTTCATATGTATGTAAGAGGTATTTGCTTATAAAAGACTTTTCTTATTATAGTAGTAAATTGTACTTTTTAAGCTTCTCCTGCTGGCATTTTAAAGTGGAGAACCAGCTAGCCCCCTTGCATGTACCCTGAATAGGAGTGTAAAGCAATCAAGCAAATCTTGGCTAAGAGATAAATGTTTATTTAGCAGACACAAATCGATGCATTTTCTCAGGTATTTGTATCTCGAATGGAGTAACACTAAGAGAAGAAATAGCCAAAGCTGGTGCAGTGTAGGTGTGGTGCTTCCAAGAAACTGTCCATTCATTCTAGCTGTCTAGTTCCCCAAAGGTTTTCCAGTTACTGTCTTTGTTATGCCTGTCCTTTTTTTCTTTCTTTGATTTTGTAACCTACTCTAGTACCTTCTATTAATCCATTCATTCTTTTCCTAAGCTTCAATGGCATTTGTGGCTTACGGTGAAATAAATCATCAACTGACATAGTAACTTTAAAATAATGATGAAAAACTTTAAAATGGTGGCATGATTTTTAACTATACATTTCATCTTTAAACAGATTCTATTTCTTCCTTTCCAGCTCATGAAAGTCACCTCCATCCGACTTCCTCTCTTCCCCTCATTTGTGTTAGTTCAGCTATTGTTTTTACGGTTTCTAAAAACCATAAACCATATAAGCCATGGTTTATGACTACCGTGATCAGGAGAGCTTAGTTAAGATATATAACAAGCAAACATAAATCTAAATGGCTCCACACAAAGTTTTCCCCCTATTCATGCTATATGTCCATCACAGGAAACTGGAGGCTCTGCTACATGTCTCTACTCAAGGATAGGATTTCCAAATTCTTGAAGACACAGATCTTCAGGATTTGAGAAAGAGAGATCAGAATTCCTGTAGATTCTTGGGACCTCCCCCAAATTATAAGTTATTCTGTTTGTCTCATCATACTCTGCATGTTTAAAAATTATAATATGTAACCATTCCAATAAAATTTACATAATTTTTTGTGATATGGTTATACTAAAACTTTCAGAGGTTTTCTTTAAAAAGAAAAAAAATCCTGGTGATGGAAATAGGGTTCATTTTGGGTGTGAGGATCATGTTAAAAATTTAGACACTGGTCTTGTTTACACAATGCTGTGACTATACTAAAAACCACTAAATTGTGCATTTTAAGAAGGTGAATTTTACAATATATAAATTATTATCTCAATAAAGCTGTTATAAAAAGAAAAAGCATAATAATAAAAGGATAGTTTATTATTATGAGCCAATGTATTGTGACAATAGTTTAATTATAATTTTCTATATGTAATTATAATACCTAATTAATATATAATTATCCACACATATTTACATATTCTAATGTATAAGTAATATAATATAGCATATACAATATATCTTACATCTTACATGTATCAATATTGATAATCTTGTTACAATATTGGTTCATAATAGTAATAACTTGTACTTTTATTATGTGTAATATAATTTATAAACATATTTATTATATATAGTATATAACATACACACATGCACACACACATATCAATGACATGTGAAAATAATATTTACCTGATATTGACATTTGGTAATATTAAACATTAAAAGTACCATCAACACAAAGTAAATACCAAATAAAAATCATTTAAATAATTGGTAGATAACATCACAAATATTTAAATTATCCTGCCAATCTCATCATTTTTTTATGTTGAATTGAGTCCTGATACTTTTAGATGAGTATAAACTCACTCATCTGTGCATACTCATACACATGAGGCATAATCATCTATGAATAGCAACGCACATTCCCTTAGGTACCTCTCAGGCTTTCCCAATATCTCTAATCCCCCTGGAATTTCTCTAATTCTTCTATGTCCTTCAGTATTCTGAAATTCTGAAAGTACATATTTTTCTAGTATCACAGTCTAAATATCCCCTATTTTACATGGTGCGTATATGCTATTTACATTTAATGTAATTCCATGCATTACTAGATTTTTCTTTACCACCTTACTCTAGGTAGTCCCCAACTTACAATGTTTCGAGTTACAATTTTTTTACTTTACAATGCTGTGAAAAGTGACACGAACTCAATAGAAATCACACTTCAAATCTTGAATTTTGATCTTATCTCAGGCAAATGATATGCAGTAGAATCCTCTCTTCTGATGCTGGGCAGTACAAGTGAGCCACAACTCCCACTCTGCCAAGCAATCTGAGGGTAAACAGCCAATGCATTTGCAGCTATTCTTTACACTTACAACCATCTGTTTTTCACTTTCAGTAAGTAGTCCATAAATTTCATGAGATACTAAACACTTCACTTTAAAATAGGCTTTGTATTAGATCATTTACTCAACTGTAGCCTCATGTAACTGTTCTGAGCATGTTTAAGGTAAGCTAGGCTAAGCTATGATGTTCAGTAGATTAGATGTGTTAAATGCATTTTTGACTTAACAGTATTTTCAATTTATGATGGAATTATCAGGACATAACCCCATTGTAAATTGAGAAAGATTTGTATTTGTAAATTTTCCTTAAGGTCTATCTCTTATATTATTTCTTCTCCCTTCATTTCTCCTTTTGGATTAATCAACAAAAAACTTGCATGCATTATTTCCAGCTAGTAACTCGTTAGTTATACATTCTAGTTACTTAAACTCTTTATAGTTAGTTATACTTTTCTTTTCCTGGTTAGTTAGAGATTACAATATGCGTCCATGGCTTGTTATGGTGTAATTCAAATTATTACTTTTTCAACTTTATCATACTTCTTGAACCTTATAATTTTTGAGTCCATTTAACCCCTCCTGTCTTCTGCATTATTATTTTCTTGCATTTTAGTTATGCATGCATTTTAAAAACCATGGACCTTATTATTGTATTAAACAGTCAGTATTCATTTCCAGTTATTCACATATTTATGCCTCTAGTGTTTATCCATTCCCTCCTGCACATTGATGTATTTGCTCATTTTTATTCTTTCTGAAGGATTCTAATTTTTGTTTGTTTTGTTCTGTTTTGTTTTAGTGTAGGCCTAGCTGCTGAAAGTTCTCGTTTTGTTCGTCTGAAAGTGTCTACTTCACTTTCACTTTTGAGATTAGATATTAAAAAGCTTTCTCTTGGCATTTAAAAATGTCACTTCATTGCTCTTTGATGTTTGTGGTTTCTGTTGAAAAGTCAGTTGTCTTATTGTTGCTACTCTGAAGGTAAAGTGTCTTTTTTCCAATAGCTGTTTAGATTTTCTCCTTGTCTTTGGTTTTCAGTTTTATTCTGATGTGCCTACATAGGGCTTCAGTTATCCTGAATTGGGATTCTCTTAGTTTTTTCAATCTGGCAGTTGATGCATTTTCTTATCTTCATTATTTATGTCTCTGCTTCATTCTAGATCTCTTTTTCTGAATCTCCAATTGTATATAAGTTAGAACTTTTAAGGGTGTCCAACATCTCTCTTACATTCATATGTTTTTAAAATTGCACATTTATTGAGATAATCCATGTGCCATAAAATTCACTGTGGAGGCCATTATGCTAAGTGAAATAAACCAGTTATAAAAGGACCAATACTATCTGAGTCCACTTATATGAGGACCCCTAGTAGTCAAATTCATAGAGACAGAAAGTAGAATGGTAGTTTACAGAGGCTGGAGGGAGGGGGCAATGACAGGCTATTGTATAATGATATTATACAGTCTCTATTTTGCGAGATGAAGAATGGTGGCGGTGATCACTGCACAATCATGTGAATGTACTATGAATGTACAGAGTTCAGGTGTACACTGACTAGTATATCTAAAAATGGCTAAAATGGTAAACTTGTTATGTATATTTTAGCACAATTTTAAACTTCCCTTTTAAAGTGTACACTCCATTACTATTTTTATTATTTTGCTGTATCCCCAGAGATGTGCAACCATCACCTCTATGTAAGTTCAGAACATTTTCATCTCCCCACAAAAAGAAAATCTGTACCCATTAGCAGTCCCTCACCATTGTCCTCTCCCAGCAGACTCTGGTACCCACTATAATTTTTCTTTTGTTAATTTTCCTACTCTAGACATTTCAAATAAGTGACATATTATATTTGATCTTTGTGACTGATGTCTTTTACTTAACATAATGTTTTCAAGGTTCATCCACGTTGTAGAGGATATAAGTACTTCATTCCTTTTTATGGCTGAATAATATTCCATTATGTGGATATACCATTTTTGGTTTTGTATTCATCAGTTAATGAACATTTGTGTTGTTTCCACTTTTGGGGTATTTTGAATAAAGCTATTAATATCTCTGTAGATCTGATAGGCACCTATGTTTTCAATTTTTTGGGTTTGTATCAAAGAGTAGAATTGCTGGTGTATGGTAACTCTATGATTAACTTTTTAGGAAACGCCAGATGTTTTCTAAAATGAATGTACCATTTTACCTTTCCCAGCTATGTAAATTTACACATCCTCCCAATATTTATTATTGTCGGTCTTCTTTATTTTAGCCATCTGAGTGGATGCAAAAAGTTTTCTTGTTCGTTGTTGTTTTGATTTACATTTCCTTAATGGCCAACAATGATGGATATCTTTAAACATTCTTATTGGCCATTTGAATCTTCTTTGGAGAAATATCTACTCAGATTCTTTGCCCATTATAGAAACTGGGTTATTTGTCTTTTTACTGTCAAATTATAAAGATTCTTTATATTTTCTGGATACAAGTTGTTTACCAAATAAATGACTTGCAAATAGAAAGTTTTTAATTTTAATAAAACCCAAGTTATTTTTATTTTGTTATTTATGCTTCTGATATCATATCTAAGAAACCACTGCCTGATCCAAGTTCACAAAGATTTATTGCCATGTTTTCTTCTAAGAGTTATGTAGTTTTAGTTCTTATATTTAGATCTCATCTATTTTGAGTTACCTTTTGAATATGGTGTGAGGTAGGGGGGCCAGCTGCTTTCTTTTAATATAGCTGTCTATTTGTTCCAGCATCCTTTGTCTATATTTTCCCATTTAATTGTCGTGGCATCCTGTTGAAATCAATTCACCATCAGTGTAAGGGTTACTTCTATAATTACTTTATTCTTTTCTCTTTTATTTCATCTGTGTATTACTTACTTTCCTCCTGCCTAGTTACCTGATCCTATGTTCTGATCATTCTAATCTGTTGTTAAATACATTCACTGAATTTTTATATTCAGATACAGTATTCAGTTCTAGAGGTCCATTAGATAATTTTATAAATACCAAAGTCTGATTAAATTCTCTACCCTCATCTATTTTGTTCTTTCTTCTCTTTTTTGAACATATTAATCATAGTTATTTTTAAAAATCTGTAAGTCAGTTTCAAGAACAACTCTGTTTTGTGCCTTCTTTTGCTTGTTTTGTTATTTGTGTTGTTTTCTGTTTATATTTAGTAATATTTTATTTAATTCTAGAATTATGTATTAAAAAATAGAGATTCCATATAATATTATTTTGGTCCAGAGATATTCCCCCTTTTTTCTTTTAAAGAGATAGGTGAGGGGCTATTACTTCACTCAGGGACTCATCTGGACCTTGCAGGAGTGCAGTTTTAATAAGACTCACTCTTTCTGTGATTTTCCCATGTTTCTAAGGCATGGCTTCCTGGGCTTTTCATTTAGAGACTGTTCTTTGTACAATACTTCAGGGAACCCCATTCTGTCCTCAGTTTTCCATCTCAGCTCTCTAGCATTCCATGCTTTGAAACTTCTAAATTTAGTAAATATTTTGAGGAGGAAAAGGCCATGGTCTGATGTAGGCCCTTTTACCTGGTAGGACTTTGTCTCCTAAGCACAGTGAAATTATACTTTATATTCTGTCAAACCTCCAAGATGCAGTAGTCTAACTAATCCTCATACTACTCTGAAAGAAACTGGTAAGAATTTATGGGTTTAATTGCTTTCAATAAATCCCTGTTTTTCAATAAAATTCTGAGTTACCAAAACTATTTTTGAGAAATGCTGCACTCTATGTCCCTGATTGTATATGATAATTCATAGTGGCCCATAAAAGCTCTGGAAAGAACTATAGTAAAGAAATTGCCTGACTTTGTTTAATTAGGTATTTTTTATTCCAACTTTTGTTTATGTTGGAGCTCTATTTTTAGATGATAGATATGAACATTCCGCCCAACACATTTTGAAAAATATTATTAGAGTACAGATAATGTCTGGACCTATGTGTATCTATCTATAACTAATATGGTCATTGAGAATTATGTATATAGGTTTGCTTATCCAATTTTTTCCAAGGAATAATTTTAAATGTTTTATAAGGATATACACAATTCGATATGACAGTACAACTTAAAAGTGAATTGACTGAAGGGAAAAAAAGGGGGTGGGAATGTTAAGCCAGGAATAATTCATAAAGTGCAGGCTAAGATGAGACTGGTGCACATTTTTTACTGGTGGGTGATATATTTCACTCAAGATTCTAGAGTGGAAAAAAAGGCAATGCACTTCCATAATGCTATTTTTATTATTCTTAATTGTTGGGATATACATTTACTTGTACTTCTCATATTTTAACAGTATTTACGATGATATAATAAGGTAGAATTCATCAATATTGCTTTTATGTATGAGAACAGTAAGATTTAGGAAAATAAGAAATGACCAAGATTCCACAGATATGACATTGCACTTGACTAAAACTTATTGGCTCCATATAATGTGCCAGGCACATTATTGAGTGATTCATAAACTTCCAGCATCTCTGAAGGGTAAGTATTATGACCTACACTTTTTTGATAATGAATAGGTCTCAAACATCCATTTGGTTTCATCATAGAAGAGTGGCTAATAATCATATTTTCATCCTCAAAAGGATCATTTTCAATACTACAGGTCCTTGTGGAGAAA
Source organism: Smutsia gigantea (assembly GCA_032199065.1). NCBI lineage: Eukaryota > Metazoa > Chordata > Mammalia > Pholidota > Manidae > Smutsia > Smutsia gigantea. The sequence continues at coordinate 777,693 of JAVSCE010008688.1, read as the reverse complement.
AAAAAAATCAAGGAGTAGGAATTTTTCTCCAAACTCAAGTTCCTGGTTAGCCCTACAACAAACAACATTTCTAGAGCCAGATTAAATTTAGCCCTTGCTATGGACTCCATGTTTGTATCCTCCCCAAATCCATATGTTGAAACTCTCCAACAGGATGGTATTAGGAGGTGGGGTTTTGGAAGGTAATCAGGCTTAGGTGAGATCATGAGGGTTAGTGTCCCTATGATGGGATTAGTGTCATCATAAAAAAAGAGTCTAGAGTTTGCTGTCAGGTACAGTGGGGATACAAGAAGGCAGCCATCTGCAAGGCAGGAAGAAGACCCTCCCAGACACTGAATCTGGAAACACCTTGACCTTGGACTTCCCAGCCTCCAGAAATTGGAGAAACGTGTTTGTCATTTCAGCTCTCCAGTCTATGGTAGTTTTGTTACAGCCGCCCAGACTGACTGAGACAGCCTTATACATTTTGGAAGAGTAGACTGACACGGAAGGTAGAAAACATTAGGACAGGCATGTGATTTTGTTTTTAGCTTTCATCTGTCTCCGAAATCTAATAGGAAAGAAAACATTAGGTAAGCCATTGCTGATAAATTGGCCACCATCCTTAGCTTCTGTTGAAATGTTGGTCTTACTGTAGCAAAAAGCTGCTTTTGGGCTTTTGAAGTTGCCAGTGAAGTCTGAGGTCAGCAAGGTCATCTCTCTCTTTGTTAAAGGAAACTTATTTAACTGGGCAGCAGTAGCTGGTAAAAATCCCGATGAAGGACACATAGTGTCCCAACTAATCTGTTCAACCAAAGCTGTATCCAAAGTCATTAAACCTTTGACCTCTACTGTCTGGGCATCTGCCCAAATGAAAATGCCTGAACAAAAACCCCCTCAGTCCCATTACAACTTCTTGCCCTAGGTTCTTTGTCTTAGTGAGTAATTTGTGTATGGCAGAATTATATCTGTTCTTGGCAAATGCGTACCTAGTCAGGTTTCTTTGGAGATGAAGAATATCCTCCACAAAACTGAAGTTAAATATTCTTAATTCCATCAGATGAGACTATAGGCAATGTACAGGATTTTTAAAATGTATTCCTTCTATGTTTGTATTTCTTCTTCCACTAGTTCGACTAATTTACTTATGCATAAGGTTAATTTCTACAAACCAGTGATTAAGCAAATAAAATTCTCATACCAAGGGGTAGTTTCCTGTACAAAAATCGTTTTAAAAAAAATTAAATAGAGGCCTAGTGACAGAGAGAGCTGAAGGAGTTCTCAGGTCACATAGAGAGAACTATTTAAAGATATATATACGTAAGTCCCAACTGTTATTATTGATTTATTTTATATACAAACACCCATTGGTTATAAGTTTACATAAACATACACATACAATGATATAATGAATATGGCATGTGTGCTTTTTAGTATTTTCTCTTTAATTTTCTTTTCCATTTTTACTTAAGAATTAAGTAAAAGCTTCTCCTCTCTTATTCTAATGTAGCCACCATCACCATGAACACTCATGCAGGGAAACCATCTTGCAATTTAGCGTATATATAGCTGTATTTTTCCATGCTTATATAGTTATATTAAGTGAATATACATGCATTAGTTTAAACAAACATACACACAGATGTGAGATTTTGGGGGGCTTTGGTTGGTTTACAAAAAAAGGATAATAATGAATACCCTTTTTATATCTTGCTCTTCTCCTTCAACAGAAGTTCTTGGAAATCATTTCAAGTGGTATGATCCTAATCTATTACTTTTAATGACTACAACATATTCTAAAGTCTGGCTTTATCATAATTTGTTCCATCCTATTCCTACTAACAGTCATTTCATTTGTTTCCACATTTAAAAAAATTCTAATAACTATGAACAATGCTGCAAAAATTATTCTTATACATATGTCCATGTACATTGGTGCTTTCAGTTCTTTAGAATAGATGCCCAAGAGAGGCATTACTTGGTCAAAGCATGTATCACTTACCATAGGCTGCATCTTTGGCAGCTCCATAGCTCATGGTACCAGTCAGTGGGTAGGAGAAAAGAGCATAGAGGAGCACATTCAACATGTGGGAGGTTTATATCAGCCTGGCCTAGCACAGTACTGTTATGCACTGAATGCTTCTATCCCCCTTGAAACGTGTATGTTGAATCTCTAACCCCCAGTGCAATGGTATTTGCAGTGGCGACTTTGGGAGGTTATTAGGCTTTAGATGAGGTCATCACGGTGGGGCCTCCATAATACATTTTAGTGTCCTTATAAGAGGAAAAGAGACAAGACCAGGTGAGGACACAGCAAGAATGCAGCAAGCCAGGAAGTGGGCACTCACCAGGCACAGAACCTGCTGGCACCTTAATGTGGGACTTCCCAGCTTCCAGAGATGTGAGAAATAAATATCCGCTGTATACATATATCAAAACATCGTGTGATACACCTTAAATATACACAGTTATTTGTTAATCATGCCTCAATAAAGCTGAAAAAAATCTACTGCTTAAGCCACCTAGCCTATGGTACTTTGTTACAGCAACACAAGCCAGCTAACACAGGTACTTACCACTCCTGCCCGGTCCTTGGCTGAAATTCCTATTAATAAATTGTGTGTGTGTGTGTGTGTGTGTGTGTGTGTGTGTGTCTATCTTGTTTCACTAAACAGCAATATTTTGCTTTTCAAAACATTAGGTGGCATAGATCTTAACTTTGGGTACTATGACAATTATAAAGTTTTTTTCTTTTTTTAATTTTATTTGTATTTGCTTTGTTGGCAAGTAAATAAAAATACCTTTTCAAGTGTTTGCTGGTCACTAGGATTTGCTTCTCATGAATTGCTGTTTCATCTTCTTTGCCCACATCTTAATTGAAGTTTCTGTTGACTTCTTACCAATTTATAAGAGCTTTGCTTATAGTTATTAACCTCTGAATTGCAAATGTATTTTCCAGATCTACGGTTTTTTCCCCTTAAGTATTTGTGGTATCTTTTCCTATAAAAATGTTACATCTTAAAATAATAAAATATTTATCTTTTCTCTTATGGTTTTTGATATACCATCTACGTTAAGAAATTCTCCCCCACACAAAATGTGTATATAATCTACCACATTTTTATGTGTAATTTTACTGCACTGTTAACGTTTAAATATTTAATCTATCAGGATATTATTCATGTTAAAGGAGTAATAAATTATAGGTGCGAATAAAGAGGTGAATTCACAATAGTAAAATTGGATTAATTCAAACTTTTTTGGCCTGTACAAAAAAGTACAGGACAAGTGTACAGTGTAAGATAGGGCTCAACTTTGCTTTCTTCCAAATGTACGAGGGTCCAATCTCTAAGTTTTGGATTTCTCAATAATATTTCAACCAGCAGTCAAAATTTTCCTGTCATTTTTTCCCATTGTTCATTTCTTGGAGTATGTGAGAAAACGGTCCATGAGATGACCTCTTGAGATTTTGTAAGGAAATGAATATCCACTCTCACATTGAAAAGAAGATAAGCCTTATCCAGGCTTATTCAGGAACTGACCAAATTCTGTGAAATTCATCATTTGATCTCATAGTAACAATAAATAGTAACTGCAGACTTAAAACCATGATAAAAGTAGGAATAAAAATCTATACTATTAAGGAAACTACAAGGTGAATGTGAAGTCTCATACACAGACACATATTCTCCTTCATTACTTTTGCCTTAATATTCAAGAAGTAATTGCGACCCACTGATTCTTTCCTTTAGTTGTCAAAGAAAAATGTCAAGATTAGAAACCACTTCCAGTCACATGACTTTGGATCTACACTTCCCTTTCTCCTTATTCTTTTAAAAGCTCTTTGTTTGGGCTTAGTAGGGCAAGTTGAATGTCTGAGATCTAAAATGTCATAAAGAAATACTCTTGTTTAAAAAAAATCACATTTTCACGAACAGAAATATTCAGAACACAAGGAGAGGATAGCACATTTTAAAATACCAGAGTAAACCATGGTATTCTTTCCCCAATCAGCTGTACACAGCTTCTGTTAGATTGTATGCTAAGGGAGCCCTCACACACAGAATGTCACTGACATGAAGGAAGTCTAAGAAAAATTTTTAAATGAAGTTTGATTTTCCTGGCAGACATCGCTAAAACGACTCCAGTTTAGATGTTTTGAGCGCAGCCCTGAATTTCAGCACTTTTCTTTCAATCACTTCCCTGGACATATCTTTATTTATAATCATTTCAGTTTGAAAGGCATATTTGTTGTCCATTTTAAGCACATTTCTTTCATTATCACGCTGTCACCCAAAAATAGTATTTTCTTGAGGGCTCCTTTTTATTTAGCATAAATGACCATAATGCCCTTTAAAAGTTGTGAAATCTTCTTTTGAATATTTTCAAATACCTAGAGCCACAGACTCAAAGATTTTCAGGATGATTTAAATTGTATACATATATCAGGCTAAAATATGTTAGGAGAAGAAATAAAATAGTGTGTATGGTAAGGTGGTGGTTTCTTAACTGTAAAACTCGGAACCATTCAAATAAACTGTTTTGGCAAGAATCTTTCCTGGGACCACTCTGGCCATTTTCCTGAAAGGATTTTCTAGGCTGATAATGAGTTCCTGACAAATGAAGACAGCTGCCTTGATTTATCTGGTTTCTCACTCTTTTTGTTGTACTTCATATTTGGAGAATGGCTTGACTCAGTAACCTTTCTCTGATAGCTATTAAATATCATGGCATCCAGGTATAATGAAAAATGTAGTCGTTCTTAATTATATGTAATGTACCAATGTTCCACTTGGGTTTGGGAGAATTCAAAGGAAAGTGAGGAAAATTCTCCCATGAAGAATGAATGTACCAACAAACATTGGTGGGATGGTGAGCCCATTGGTCGACCACACGCTAAGGTTCAGTGTCCTCACTGTAGTAGTTACATATTGCTGTGTGAAGATACTGCCACAATTTAGCACTTAAAAGTACACACATTCGTTACCTCACAGTTTCTATTGGTAGGCATCTCAGCTGAGCTTAGCTAGATTCTCTACTTCAGGGTCTTACAAAGTTGTAGTTAAGGTGTTGGCTGTGCCCGTGGTCTCATCTGAGGCTTGATAGGATCCACTTCCAAACTTGTGCAGTTATTGGTAGAATTCAGTTCCTTGTGGGGCCTTGAAGGCTTAGCTTCTTGCCAGCTGTTGGCCAGGGGCTGCCTGAGATCTATCCCACTTGGCCCTATACATGGGCAGCCTGTGACATGACATTATCCCTGACTTCTTTAAAGCCAGCAAGGGAGAGAGAATCTTCTAGCAAGACCAGCTTACAATTTTTTCTCAGAAAAGATAAACTTTTTTGAGGTGTAATTAATAAATAAAGTGTATTTTTTTATTAAAGTATCACTGATGAAGTTATCTTACGAAGGTTTCACATGAACAACACTGTGGTTTCAACATTCACCCATATTATCAAGTCCTAACAACCCCCAATTACAATCACTATCAACATAGTAAGATTCTGTAGAGTCATTATAAAAAGTGTATTATTTAAGGTGTACAGCTTGATGTTTTGATACGTATCTACATTGTGAAATGATCACAGTGATCAAACTAATTAACATTTTCATCACCTCACAGTGACCTTTTTCCTTCTTTTTGTGGTGAAAATACTTAAGATCTACCCTCTTAGCAAATTTCAAGTGTAGGATAGTTTTGTTAATTGTAGCGACCAAAGTGTACATCAGATCTCCAGAACTTATTAATCTTGTATTACTGAATCTTTGTACTCTTTGACCAATATCTCCCCATTTCTCCCTCCCCCAGCTCCTGCTAACCACAGCATGCAACTCTCTGTGTCTGCCAGTGTGACTGTTTTAGTTCCCTCATATAAGGGAGATCATGCAGTAGTTTTCTTTCTGTATGGTTTATTTTACTTAGCTTAATGTCCTTCAGGTTCATCCATATTGTCACAAATAACAGGATTTCCTTCTCAAATAATATTTCAGTTGTGTGTGTGTGTGTGTGTGTGTGTGTGTGTGTGTAACCCATGAGCAACACTAGTTTGAACTGCACGGGTCCATTTCTACATGGATATTTTTTCATAAATATATTAGAAAACTTTCTGGAGATTATGACAACTTGAAAAAATATTTTTTTTCTCTAGCTTATTTTATTGTAAGAATACAGTATATGATACATATAACATGCAAACTATGCATTCATCACCTCTTGGTGTTATCAGTAGGGTTTCCAGTCAATGGCAGGATATTAGTAGTTATGTTTTAGGGGAGTCAAAAGTTATACATGGATTTTTGACTGCGTGGGGGTTGGCACCTCTATCCCTGTGTTGTATAAGGGTCAACTGTATATATCGCATATTTTCTTTATTCATTCATCAACATATTTAGGTTGTTTCCATATCTTTACTATTTGAATAATGCTACTATGAACATGGGAGCACAGATATCTCTTCAAGAAACTGATTTCATTTCTTTTGCCCATATACTCAAAAGTGGGACCACTGGATTGTATAGTATTTCTAATTTCCTTAGGAATTTTCATACTGTTTCCATAGTGGCTGTACCAATACAGCCCTAAATACCAACAGTGAACAAGGGCTCACTTCTTTTTTTTAATTGAAATATCATCAACATACAATCTTATATTGGTTTCAAATGTACATCACAGTGGTTCAATAGTCCCTGTGATCAACTTATATTCTGATTGTGAATTATTTTGTCCTTTATCCCCCTCCCCCCACACCCACCCAAACTCCATCCTCTTGGTAACCACCAGTCACCTCTCAGTGTCTGTGAGTCTACTGCTGTTTTGTTCCTTCTGTTATGCTTTGTTTTTAAATTCCAAAAATAAGTGAAATCATATGGTATTTGTGTTTCTTTACCTGGCTTATTTCACAGAGCATAATACCCTCTAGATCCATACATGCTGTTGCAAATGGGAGGACTTCTTTCCTTTTAATGGCTGAATAATATTCCATTGTGTATATGTATCACCTCTTCTTTATCCATTCAGCTATGGATGGACACTTACGTTGCTTCCATATCTTTGCTATTGCAAATAGTATGGCAATATACATGGGGTACATATATCTTTTCAAATCAGGGGTATTGTTTTCTTTGGGTAAATTCCTAGGGGTGAAATTACTGGATCAATTGTATTTCTATTTTTACTTTTTGAGAAACTTCCATACTGCTTTCCACAGCAGTGCCACCAATTTGCATTCCCACCAACAGTGTAGGAGGGTTTCTATTTCTCCTCAGCCTCCCAGCACTTGTTGTTTGTTGTGTTTTGGATAGTGGCCATTCTAACTGGTATGAGGTGATACCTCTTTGTTTTAATTTGCATTTCCCTGATGATTAGTGATGTGGAGCATCTTTTCATGTGCCTGTTAGCCACTTGTATTTCTTCTTTGGAGAATTGTCTTTTCAGGTCCTCTGCTATTTTTTAACCAGGTCATTTGTTTTTTGGGTGTTGAGGCACATGAGTTCTTTATATATTTTACATAGTAACCCCTTATCAGTTGAGTCATTTATGAATATATTCTATCATATTGTAGGATTTTTTTTGTTCTATTGATGATGTCCTTTGCTGTACAGAAGCTTTTTAGTTTGATGTAGTTCCACTTGTTCATTTTTTATTTTGTTTCCCTTGCCTGTGGAGATGTGTCCAGGAAGATATTGCTCATGCTTATATTCAAGAGATTTTTGCCTATGTTTTCTTCTAAGAGTTGTATGACTTCATGTCTTACATTCAGGTCTTTGATCCATTTCGAGTTTACTTTTACATATGGAGTTAGACAATAATCCAGTTTCATTCTCTTACATGTAGCTGTCCCGTTTTGCCAACATCAGTTGTTAAAGAAGCTGTCTTTTCTATATTGTATATTCATGACTCTTTTATCATATATTAATTGACCATATATGTGTGGGTTTATATCTGGGCTCTCTATTCTGTTCCTTTGATCTATGGGTTTGTTCTTATGCCACTACCAAATTGTTTTGATTACTGTGGCTTTGTAGTAGAGTTTGAAGTTAGGGAACATAATCCCCACAGCTTTGTTCTTTCTCAGGATTTTTTTTGGCTCTTGAGGGTCTTTTGTAGTTCCATATGAATTTTGGAACTATTCTAATTCAGTGAAGAATGCCGTTGGTATTTTGATAGGGATTGCATTGAACCTGTAAATTTCTCTGGGTAGGATGACCATTTGACAATATTAATTCTTCCTATCCATGAGCATGGGATAGATTTCCATTTATTAATGTCTTCCTTAATTTCTCTCATGAGTGTCTTGTAGTTTTCAGAGTATAGGTCTTTCACTTCCTTGGTTAGGTTTATTCCTAGGTATTTTATTCTTCTTGATGTGAGTGTAAATGGAGTTGTTATTCTGATTTTTCTTTCTACCAGTTCATTGTTAGTATATAGGAATGCAACTTTGCTCAATTCACTTATTAGTTCTACAAGTTTTTTGGTGGAGTCTTTATCTCTTTGTGTTGTCTTATTGCTGTGGCTAGGACCACCAGTACTATGTTGAATAAAAGTAGTGAGAGTGGGAAACCTTATCTTGTTCCAAATCTTAGAGAAAAAGCTTTTAGCTTTTCATTATTGAGTATAATGTTGGCTGTGGGTTTGTCTTATATGACCTTTATTATGTAGAAGTACTTACCATCTATACCTATTTTGCTGAGAGTTTTTATCATGAATGGATGCTGAATTTGTCAAAATTTTCAGCATCTATTGAGAAGATATGTGATTTTTACCCTTTTTGTTCATGTGGAGTATGATAGTGGTTGATTTACAAATATTGTACCATCCTTGCATCCCTGGAATAAATCCCATTGGTCAGATGAATAAACTTTTTGATGTATAATTGAAATCAGTTTTCTAATATTTTGTTGAGGATCTTTGCATCTATGTTCATCAAGGATATTGGTCTGTAATTCTGTGTGTGTGTGTGTGTGTGTGTGTGTGGTGTCTTTGGTTTTGGTATTAGAGTGATGCTGGCCTCATAGAATGAGTTTTGAAGTATTCCCTCCTCTTCTACTTTTTGGAATATAAGGAGGATGGATATTAGCTCTTCTTTAAATGTTTGGTAGAATTCGACTGTGAAGCCATCTGGACATGGATTTTGGATTTTTGAGAATTTTTTTGATTACCATTTTAATTTCTTTGCTGGTGATTGGTCTGTTCATATTTTCTGTTTCTTCCTGGGTCAATCTTGGACGGTTGTATTTTCCAGGAAGTTCATTTCTTTTAGGTTGTCCAATTTATTGGCATATAATTTTTCATAGTATTCTCTAATAATTCCTTGTATCTGTGGTATCCTTTGTGATTTTTCCTTCTTCATTTATGACTCTGTTTATGTGGCACATTCTCTTTTTTCCTTGAGAAGTCTGACTAGGGGTTTATCTATTTTGTTTATTTTCCCAAAGAACCAACTCCTGGTTTCATTGATTTTTTTCTGTTGTTTTATTCTGCTCTATTTTATTTATTTCTTCTCTGATCTCTATTATGTCCCTCCTTCTGCTAACTTTAGGTTTCATTTGTTCTTCTTTGTCTACTTTCTTTAATTGTGAGCTTAGACAATTCATTTGGGATTGTTCTCGTTTTTTGAGGTAATCCTGTATTGCTATGTACTTTCCTCTTAGAACCGACTTTGCCACCTCCCACAGATTTTAGGCTGTTGTGTTTTTGTTTTCATTTTTCTCCATATATTGCTTGATTGTTGTTTCAGTTTGTTCATTGATCCATTGATTGTTTAGAAGCATGTTGTTTAACCTCCATGTGTTTGTAGGCTTTTTTGTTTTCTTTGTGTAATTTGTTTTTAGTTTCATACCATTGTGGTCCAAAAGCTGCTTGATACAATTTCAATCTTTTTGAAATTATTGAGGCTTTTCTTATGGTCTAGTATGTGAATCTATTCTGGTCAAGGTTCCATGTACCCTTGAGAAGAATGTGTATCTTGCTGCTTTTGGGTGGAGTGTTCTGTAGATGTCTCTTAGGTCCATCTGTTGTAATGCATTGTTCAGTGCCTCTGTCTCCTTACTTATTTTCTGGCTGGTTAATCTGTCTTGTTGTGAGTGGTATGTTGAAATCTACTAAAATGAATGCATTTCATTCTGTTTCCCCCTTTAATTCTGTTAGTATTTGTTTCACTTATTTAGGTGTTGCTATGTTGGGTGCATATTTATAATGGTTATATACTCTTGTTTGATTGACCCCTTTATCTTTATGTAATGTCCTTTTTTGTTTATTGAACTTTCTTTATTTTGAAATCTATTTTGTCTGATATAAATACTGCTACTCCTGCTTTTTTCTCCCTATTATTTGCATGAAATGTCTTTTCCATCCTTTTAATTTTAGTTTGTGTATGCCTTTGGGTCTGAAGTCTCTTGTAGGGAGCATATAGATGATCTTGTTTCTTTATTCTGCCACTTGATTGATGCAGTCTTTTGATTGGTGTATTCAGACCATTTTCACTTAAGGTGATTATTGATAGATATGTACTTATTGCCATTTTATTAACTGTTTTCTGGCTGTTTATTATAGCTCCTCTCTGTTCCTTTCTTCCTCTCTTATACTCTATTGTTATTTATGGTTTTCTTTAGTGTTGTAATTGGATTTCTTTATTTTTAATTAATTAATTTTTGTTTTGGGTATTTATTGTAGGCTTTAGTTTTGTTGTTACCAAAGATTAAAGGATAGCTTCCTTACTATATAACAGTCTATCTTAAATTGCCGATTACTCTATTTCAAACACAATCTAAAGGTACTTTTTTTATTTTCCTTCTTCTTCCTTCTCCAGATTTTTTTGTCTTGGATGTAATAATATGCACTTTTTTGTGTATCCCTTGACTGATTTTTGTATAGTTGATTTTTCTTTTGTTTTGATTTCGTACCTGTGTGGTAATTAGTTTGTCTACTACCTTTGCTGTGGGTTTATTTTCACATATAAAAAAATATTTAGTCTCAGGATCATTTCCCTCTACATGAAAGCTACATGAGACTATTTAGCCTTAGGATCATTTCCATCTACAGCAGTCCCTTTAACATATCCTATAAGGCTGGCTTAGGAATGGCAAATTCCTTCAACTTTTATCTGTAAATTGTTTAATACCTGCTTCAAATTTAAATGATAATCTTGCCAGGCAGAAGATTCTTGGTTGGAGGTCTTTCTGGCCTAATGAGTTTCTTTTGAGAAGTCTGTTGATAGACTGATGGGATTTCCTTTATAAGTAATCTTTTCTCTGGCTGCTTTCAACACTCTCTCCTTATCCTTGATCTTTAGCATTTTAATTATTATGTTTTGGTGTTATCTTCATAGGGATCCTTTTGTTGGGGGATCTCTGTGCTTCCGTGACCTGAGTGTCTATTTCCTTCCCCAGATTGGGAAAGTCTTCAACAATTATTTCCTTCTGGTACCCCTATTATGCAAATATTGTTTTATTTGGATTGGTAACATAGCTCTCTTATTCTTTCATTCCTAGAGATCCTTATTCTCTCTTTGTTCCTCAGCTTCTTTGTTTTCCTGTTCTCTAATTTCCATCTCTTTCACCATCTCCTCTATGTGCACTAATCTACTGTTAAATCCCTCCATTGTGTGTTTCATTTCAGATACTGTATCCTTCAGTTCTGAGTGGCTTTTCAGGTCTTCTATCTCTTCTTCCCTGAGATCTTGAATACTTTTCTGTAAGTCTGTGAGCATATTTATGACTTTTATTTTGAAATTTTATCAAGAAGATTTGTGATCTCTGTTTCATTTAGTTCTCTTTCTGGGGTTCTGCCCTGTATTTTCTTTGGATCATATTTCTCTGCCTACTCATTTTGTCAGGTTTTCTGTGTTTCTTCCTTTGCCTTAGAGAGCTCTGCTCTGTTTTCTAGCCTATAGAGAAATAGCTTTATGAAGAATAGCCTATGATGCTCTGAAGCTCAAGAGACCTTACTCTCTATGCCTGGTTCTATTTTGCAGGGGCCCCAGCTGTTGGTATGCAGTTGGTGGGGTGTCTTTCTGTCTGGACTGGCAGCTGAGTTCACTATGGGCAGGGCTGCCCACTGACTGGCCTGCAACAATGGCAGGGCTGCAGGGATAATGGGGTGGGTGGGCTGATATGTGGCTCTGCCCCGGCTGGACACACAGCACTGGGTTTGGACACCCACAGGGAGGAAGGAGATCTCGGGGCTGGTTCTTGCAGGCACCTTCCTGGTTGGGCTGAAATGGAGCCAAGGAAGCTGGGAGAGTCTCTCTCTGCCTGCCAGGCAGCAAAGTCTCACTCTGTTACTGGGGCAAGTGGGTTGGCTTCTGGCAGAGTACCCAGGGAGGAGCCTCAGGGCTGTGTTGCCAGCAACGGGGATGGAGCATCTGGGGCTCCCAAGAGTTCCCAATCTTTTGGGCTGAGAAAAGGCTAGGGAGGTACCCTTCACTTGCCCTTTCTCCTGAGGAGAGTTCTGACCAACCCTCACCCCTCTGGTACCCCTTCCACTTCTAGAAAGTCTTTCAAACGGCCACCTCTGCTTTGGGTCTTAAAATTGGTGCAGCACGCTTACCCTACATATGGACTGGAGTCTCAGCTTGTCAGAGTGTTCTACTATCCCTCATACCCAGCCTCACTGATCACCAGAACCAGGTGTGACGTGGGCTTGTGCTGCCAATCAGCTTGTCAGAGTGTTCTACTATCCCTCATACCCAGCCTCACTGATCACCAGAACCCGGTGTGACGTGGGCTTGTGCTGCCAATCAGCTTGTCAGAGTGCTCTACTATCCCTCATACCCAGCCTCACTGATCACCAGAACCAGGTGTGACGTGGGCTTGTGCTGCCAATCAGCTTGTCAGAGTGTTCTACTATCCCTCATACCCAGCCTCACTGATCACCAGAACCCGGTGTGACGTGGGCTTGTGCTGCCAATCAGCTTGTCAGAGTGTTCTACTATCCCTCATACCCAGCCTCACTGATCACCAGAACCAGGTGTGACGTGGGCTTGTGCTGCCAATCAGCTTGTCAGAGTGTTCTACTATCCCTCATACCCAGCCTCACTGATCACCAGAACCAGGTGTGACGTGGGCTTGTGCTGCCAATCAGCTTGTCAGAGTGTTCTACTATCCCTCATACCCAGCCTCACTGATCACCAGAACCAGGTGTGACGTGGGCTTGTGCTGCCAATCAGCTTGTCAGAGTGTTCTACTATCCCTCATACCCAGCCTCACTGATCACCAGAACCCGGTGTGACGTGGGCTTGTGCTGCCAATCAGCTTGTCAGAGTGCTCTACTATCCCTCACACCCAGCCTCACTGATCACCAGAACCCGGTGTGACGTGGGCTTGTGCTGCCAATCAGCTTGTCAGAGTGCTCTACTATCCCTCACACCCAGCCTCACTGATCACCAGAACCCGGTGTGACGTGGGCTTGTGCTGCCAGAGCAGATCTCCAGGGCCGGGTGTGCGGTGCTCCTCGGCCCTTCCCTGTCCCACTCCATTCCTCTTTCTCCTGCCTGTAGGCTGTGGCTGAGGGAGGGTTTTGGGTCCTGCTTCATATCGGCTCTGCTTCTTTACAAGGGTTCACTTTTCTCCACGACCTTGCCAACACATGCTATCTTTTTTGATAATAACCATTCTAACCTGTAAGAGATTTTAATTAAAATAGTAGTAATTATTCTGAATTTCTCACTATAATATGGAGTCAAACATTGGTAGTTCTAACAATTCTTAAACATGCAAAAGATTACCAAAATCTGTCCCATGTTCAAAACAGCTAAGTAGTTTTTATTAAATTAATGAGCTACTATATATTTCCTCACTTTTTTTTTTAAGGAAGGGGTTTGGGCTTATATTTGTCATTTTCAAAACGATCTATTTTTCTAAGCAATGCGATCTGGTTATTTCATGGATAAGATGGTGACATTTATTAAATAATTTACAAATCATGTAACATTGTAATGTAGGAATTCTTTTCCCTATAATTCAGCGTAGCACCCATGCTGATCAAGGCACTTGAACCATGAGTTACCATGGAGGTTGGGAGAGGGAGAATTTAATTCTGACTGAGTGATCACACAGGACTTCAAGAAGAGTCGTATAATTTTTTTAATTGTAAGAAAGCCACATGATCATCTAGTCCAGTTACATCATTGTATAGGTGTAAAGATTGGCATACATCCCCCTAAATCACATACACCGCTGGTAGTAAAGCTGGGCATTCAATCCTAGATGTAAATGCTCTACTCCCCATTCCTTGTGTTATTTCTATCTTTAAGGATTTTTCCAGGCAGAAGGGCTTTCCCTTGACTGCTGATTTAGAAATTGGGTGTGGGAAAGAGTCCTTTATCATAAATGTAGATCATTTCTTCCTTCCATGGAGACTCTAAGCCGTTTACTCTGAAAACAAGAGAAATCTCTGAGGCAAAATGAGCAGAAGTTTAGGATAGAGATCCAGTTGCTTTAAAGTGTGGAGGTACAAAATGGACTAAGAGCAAATTATATATGTTAGAGTAGGCAGTTAGTAAGATAAGAGTGTCAGCAAGGAAGGGAGAGGTGAAAGCTGGTAACCTTTCAACATGGGTTTATACCCACTCTTTGCCTAAAATAAAAAGTAAGACAGCTGGGAAATCCCAAAGGCTGACACCTGCACAAAGGATACCGAGACATGTCTGAGAATGACCTTGGCCCATTCACGTGATCATTAGAGTATTTCCCCCACGGATTTTTCTGTCTGCATTATGAGTAAAAGCATGTGCAGAGCTAGAGCAGTTACATGATCTGAACCTGTTCACCTATGCCTCATACCTTCCAATAAAACCAAGTACTCAGATAAACAGGGCTGGTCCTGACCTCTGAGGCCTCCCACTCTCTCTTTGAGAGTGGGCGTCCTCCTAAATACAACTGTCTTCTAGCCTTGTCATCTTGCTTCACATTCCTTGTCCGTGTGCACAAGAGGAGAGGGGAGAAAGACCTGTAACAGATAGATGTAAATTTGTACATTTTGTGGAAAGAAGTTTGGCCAGAAAAAAATTTAAAGATTTCGACCTGGTAATATTTACAAAGAAGAAAGAAGTACCAACAAAAATTTATATATATAAATGTTTACAACAACACTATTTATAAAGCAAAAACTGAAAAATTATCTCCCTGTTTTATTAAAATGTTAAGAATTTAAACAAAAAAAAGCATAGAAATATCATATGTGTTTTATTTTCTGTTTTGTAAAATGTCATCTGTAGAGGTAAATCTCCAGAGGTGAAATCTTTGAAGTGACTATTTCTTAAATTTTTTTATTGTTTTATACTTTCCACATCTTCACTGTATTAGTTTTAAAACTAAAAAAATACATGTGGTCAAGCATGTAAATACCATTAGGGTGCTAGCCACAAGAAGATAGGGTGCTCACCACAAGAAGACTCCCAGCCCAGGAAAAGTTAGTCGTGGACAACATCAGTGCAATGGAGGTATGCTGTAAAAGTACCCACTTCCAACTCCACAGCAAATTCCCAAGCAGTATGTAATATGTCCACAGAAGAGACTTCCTTTTCTGTGTTCTAGAATTTCTCCTACTCACCACATTTCTCTTCTCCCTCCCTTTCTGTGTTATCTGTACAGTGGCTAATCGGACCCTTCTCATCACTGTCAAACACATGGCACAGGAGGCCAGTTAAAAGTCAGTAGAATGGTGCTGATCTTAAGACTCTCATGACAGGCTTTGCTCTGATCCCTTCTGGGCCAGTACTCCAGGCACCCTCATCTTATGATCCCCTTGGCCGAGAGAGACGTCCACTAGATCTGGCTGGAAGTAGTACTCTGTGAGGCTTGTTAAGCAGAAAGACAGGAATGAGTGGGATGAAAAAGCAGGGCCCACCAAAAATGACTCAGGAAGTTATTCAGATAAAGCCAGCGAGCCAGAAATGACTCAGAGAGTTAATTAGATGATGCCACAGGGTCCAGTAGTGACTCAGGAAATATCCAGGGTATGCCTAGATTAGAACTATCAGAAGCACTGGCACAGCCCAGCCCATGTCCTCATTTCACCAATCAGAACAAGCCTAGAGGGCTAAGAGCTGTCAATCAAGGACTTCTCTGTCCTGCCAGAACATGAGAAAAGAAGGCTCACAATAAGCAGCTGGGGCTGTCTAACCTTAGGCAGGCCTTCTCCGTTACTCCGTGCAGAGTGCATTAAAGCTTACTTTGCTTTCTGGACTTTGGTTTCACATCTCATTCTGACTACTGTGACACCAAGCCGAGTTCCTTCCTTCCTAACAGGCTCACCTTGTGGGGAGTCCCTCCCTGAGTCACCCTGGGTCCTCAGGAATGTCAAGAGCGGCCCAAGATGTCTCCTTTTACCTTCTTCCTCACCAGCAACTCCCCATGAGCGCTA
This sequence comes from Smutsia gigantea, assembly GCA_032199065.1. Lineage (NCBI taxonomy): Eukaryota > Metazoa > Chordata > Mammalia > Pholidota > Manidae > Smutsia > Smutsia gigantea. The sequence continues at coordinate 761,353 of JAVSCE010008688.1, read as the reverse complement.
AGAGCCTACTGAATCATCTTGATTCTATGACCTGTTGTTGCTTTTGTGCTCAGAGTGCTTTCTACTGTCAAGTCTGCTCTATTTTATTCTTGATCGGATTTTCAGGTCTGACTTAACCCCCACCTCCTATCATGAATTTGCTTCTCCTTCCTACACAGGCATCTGCTGGAGCAACAAAGCCCATGGCCAAAACCTCTTCCTTGGTATGGCAACTTTTTTCTCATAGATGTCTCAGCCCATTGGAGTGACCCAGGATGGTCTTTCCCAGCAAATTTGGCAGTTTCTCTGGGTCCAGACCTTGACTCAGACCTCTTCCTCTTGGCCCCCAATAATGTTTTCAATCTCCAGGGGGCGAACCTGGCCACATTTTGTTGACTCTTGGGGCTCAGCTAAGAGCTGCCTCCCTCCTCTCCTTCCTCCTTTACCCAGGCACCTGTAGCTGCTGCTAAAATGTTGACCAGTGAAGACCGGGCAGGTACTGAGACCAAAGTTACCTTGAGGATTGCTCCCCAAGAATCCCATTCTCCCATTTCTTCTGCATACAATTGGAATAGCTTCTCCCCCACCCTTCTGACAAGGGTTAACAATCACAGATACCACCCACTCAGTGCCATGCTACCACTTAATGCGTGAGGTCACTAGGGAATCCTGGAGCCAGGAGCACTGCCGCCGGGGGGTGCTGTCCCTCCAGCTGGTTGCAGGGAGAAGGGTATGCCAGATTCCTTTAACGGCTGCCCCCACCCCCGCCGACATCCAAGAGGCTCTGCTAGAAGTCTCCACCTTTGGTCACTAAGCCTTGCCCTAATCAAGTGTTAGGGCTCTCCCCATAGGCTGGATCTAGATAAGTGGGAACCAAAGGAAATGAAAAGGTATCTTTTCACTCCCTGTCATGACTGCACTGGAGGGACACATCTGTCTGGAGCACTGTTTGGTGCTAGACTAGGCCACCCGGTAATGACCCCAAGATGTCAGGCTCTCTTTACTCACTAGTCCTTCTTCCCATTCATTCTAGATGGGGAACCAACACTCGATTCCCTGCGATAGCCCCTTGGGTTGCATCCTCTGACACTGGGAACACTTCAACCCCCAGACCCTAAGGAGATCAAGTCTCAAAATCTCCTTCATGGCAGCTTGGACAATGCAAACTTCCCAGTGGGGAAACTTGGCCCCAGAAGGGAGCCTAAATTATTAAAACATCATCCTGCAATTAGATCTCTTCTGCAAACGGCAGGGTAAATGTCCAGGATTCCCTATGTTCAGGCCTCTTTCTCCTTTGGGAGAGTGGAGATCTATTCCATAAATGCAAACTAACAACCCTGGCTCTACTTCCCTCAGGCATCACCCAGAACACCCCATAAATTAAGCCTTCTGTGGACAGTACAGGTCTAAACAAGCCAATGCCCTCAACAGAGGGCAATACCCCAAACCTAAGCCTTCTACAGATGGCATGGGTCCTCTGTAGGACCCAAACAAGCTAATACCCTCAGGGAAATCTCTACTTTATCCTACTTTGCTCCCATATCCTGGGCCCCCTCCACCAGACTTCATCCCCTCAAACACCGTGCTACTCCCAAATCTTCCCGTATTCCAAGCTCTCCTTATGCCCTTCCACTATGGCACAGGAACTACTGACAGTCGCCATTCCCTCCGCTGGGGGTCTGCCCCTTGGTGGAGGTGGCGGGGGAATTCAGCCCTCAGCTTACGCACAAGTTCTTCTCTCTCACTGAAACAATTTAAAATAGACCTGGGAAGATACACTGACCACCCTGATGGCTATGTAGAGTTTCCAACATGTACCAGTTGCCTGTGGTCTGACTTGGAGACATGTCTGGGTCATCCTGATTCAGACTCTTACAGACACAGAAAGAGAGAGAGTGACTCAAAGGCAAATGAATTTGCAAATGGCCTACACCTAACAAATCCTAATTATCCCATAGGAGACACAGCTACCCCTCCACGGATCCCAGATGGGACTATAATTAGTCTGAGCAAGGCTGGTTCCAGGACCATTATTTAATTTACATAAAGACGGGTCCTAAGACTGGCGGACAGAAGCTCATCAGCTACACAGAAGTCTCTGCCATGATTCAAGAGCCCTCTGAACGCAGCTGCCTGTCTAGAAAGGCTTAAGAAGGAACTCAGTAAACATGCCAATCTGAACCTAGACTCATGCAGGAGCAGGGTCACCCTGAAAGATAGATTTCTGACCCAGTCAGCACCAGGTATTAGGAGGAAACTCCAAAAGGTAGTTCAGGACCCAGAGGCCACAGGAGATGACATACTTACTGCAGCAACCTCGGTTTTTTACAACCAAGAGCACGTCTGGAGGCCAGGGCTCAGGAGAAGCAAACAAAGAAGGAGGCGAGGCCCCAGGAGGAGGAACAGAAGAGAGAAGCTCGGGAGGCCCAGATGGTGGTGGCCCTAGAGGGCAGGGAAGCACACTGGTACCCCGACCACACCCAAGGTCGGTTCCACGAGATGCTACATCTGCTGCCAAACGGTAATTAAGACAAAGAATGTCCCCAAAGGAACAGGCCACCTGTCACTGCCCAATATGTGGAAAGGCAGGGCACTGGGTCACCTTCTGCACCTTGAACTGAAGGTACTGGGGGTCTGAGGCAGCCCAGGCCTGCAACTGCCCACCCAGGACTGACGCAGCCCCCTCTAGTCGGCCCCACCGCACGAAATCACCATCGCTGGCCTGGAGCAAGGGTACCAACAGACATAGCCGTAGGACAGAAACTTTCCTTTTAGATATTGGGGCCGCTTACTCTGTTCTGACTTCCTTCTACAGACCCCTCACCTCAAGAGCCTGCCCTGTCTTGGGACTTACCAGTAAGCTGACTTCTCTGCCATTTACCTTCCCTCTGCGCTGTCTGTGGGAATGCCTGACTGTCCCAGCCCCTTGTTAAGCTGGGATATTCTACAAAAACTGGGAACTTGAGTCACTCTGGGAGAATGGCTCTCCCATCAGACTCCCCTGCAGATGCCTGTTCTGACTGATAAGGAGAACCCAGGACAGAGCCCAGAGACATGGGAGAATGCTCTCAACCCCTCACCTCTGGGGCCAAGGCAGCCCTGGGAGAGCCATTACGGCCTCCCCTGTGACAATGGAAAGAAAAGATCCTACTAAGTTCCCGAACTGAAAATAATATCCCATCAGGCCCAAGGCCCAAAGGGGTCTTCAGCCTTTAATATCCAGGTCCAATTGTGTTCAATTCTTAATACTACCTGTTGCACCTACATTAATAACTCAGCAAAAGTAGAAACTAGGATCACTGAAATTGTCGACAGTGCTGCACGGCTAAAAGAACTTAGAAACAACCAGCTGTCACCAGGGATGACAGGCCTATCAACCTCTTCATATTGGGCAGCATGCTTATGGTTGCTCCTGTCCCCATTAATAATATCCCTTGTTATTGTCATCAGTCTGCTTCTGTTTGGCCCATGTATCCTCAACTTATCAACAAAATTCCTATCTTCCAAACTCCAATCCATTCACCTCCAGATGGTCCCACGGGAAGGATACCAGCCAGGGCATTCCCCCAGTGTTCCACAATATAGGTTCTGATTGATCGGAACCTCCCTTTGGGCAAGCTACCCCAGACCCTGAACTCTCTGGGTCTTATACCAACCACAGTCCTATAGAGGGACACTGGACACCCTGGGCCCAGCATGAAATCCTCAGCTCTGGCTGACAGATAGCAAGAGTTGGAACCCAATCCTCAAACTTTGCCTTTTACCAGCAGGAAGCAGTCAGAGCAATCACCAATACCCTAAAGAAATGGATCCCAACAGCTTGAGGCGGAAATGTTAGAAAGATAGACATGAACAGCTGGGTAAGGGGAAGATAAAGGTTCAAGGAAAGAACCACCCAAACCAAACCTCATCATAATCTTATTAAAATAAAATTTACATTGTGGTTTTGCTCCCCCATGGGATTTCCTATGTGCATTTTGGGAAAAGACATGCCCACCAAGAGGAATGGGTGTTTAACTAGAGCTGTCAATCAAATGACCTCAACTGTCAATCAAAGAGGTACTTCAGGCTAGGATATGACAAGGAGACCCTCCCCCCTCAGGGCCATTGTATACCTTGACTCTGGCTCACTCCTCCTTGGAGTACATTCAAATAAAACTTTCTTGCTCTGCTTCTCCACTGTGCCTCTGCCTTTCAGTGCTTTGTTTCAGCAAGGACAAGAATCGAGGAGAACCTACAAAAGTGGAACCATGCTAGTCTAAATCAAGACTAGCCCAGCTGTGCTGTCATTTTGGCAATTTGCAGAATTACCACAAATTATAAAAATGAATTCCTAAGCTGTCAAAAATCCTGGCTCAAATGAAGGCAGTTTCTGTTTGGCCAAATTCTTCATGGGGATAGTCATTAACATTTTGATAACCTTGATCATTTGTTATTCCTGAAGTTAAAGTCCATAAACTGGAAACTCTATGAAAAAGTTCCTAAATTAAAATAAAACAAAATTTTTTTTTCTTTCTCTCAGTTTTTTTTATGGGACTGGATGCTTGGAGACAAAGCTGATGCTACGTTTAAAAAATTTTTTAAACATGGCTTCAAAGAACATCTCCTTTGTCTTATTGATAAACTGATATCTTATTATTAAAACCATTTGAATTCAGTCTTCAAAATGTAATCTTTTTTTTTTTTTCAGAAAAACTGGGAGACATTTTAAGAATAATGCATTTTGTCCATCATTTATCTTCATCTGTCATTTAAATACTGATTATTTTCTTATGGGGAAAAAATTTTTTTTACCATGGTTTTCAACATGCTGTCAAGGATGTCTTTATTGTTACTCCAGGAGTTGTTTATGCAGTTTCCTCCTCCTCGCTGATAGGATAATATATTGACCTTCTTTATTCAGGCAGAATAAAGTAGGTTATGATAGCACTACCCACCTCCTACATACAACTTCACTTTCTATCAGGAAAGAGACAAAAGAAACTTTACGAATCAAAATCACTTCTACTTGATTTCCTCAGTGTTCCTTTCAGGTGGGATTTGGAAACTAACTGAGGTTGAACATTAACGAAGGTGTAAAGATGTGCAAACTGCCTCTTAGAATCAACCCATTCAAAAGTTGTCCTGCCCACTGATGAAAGAGAGAAAGGAGAAAACCAGAGGAAGTATTTTCTGAAATCTCAGGGACAAAGTGTGTTCCGCAGAGATGTTCGGGAAAAGTGGCCACTCCAGTATGCCTCTTCTTTTGTTTTTCTTTAAGAAAGAAATATATACATATATACTGGATGCTGTAAAGGCATGATTTCTGAGAGCAGGCTTTTATGTGTGTGTGTGTGTGTGTGTGTGTGTGTGTGCTTGCTAAAATGATTAAAATTCAGTGTTTCAGAAAGCTAAGAATTAGAGTATGCTCCCAAATTTAGGAGGAAAGAAGAGTAAAAACTATGTAATGAGTTATTTACTCAGATTAGGTTAATGAATTTAATAAGAATGACCTCTGAGACATTAATGGGATCAATGCCTGAAGGCTGAGATGTAGTCTGACCAGCCCTGGGGACGTTATCAGGTACCAATGAGTGCTATTCTTTCACATTAGTAACAATCCCACTGCTACCATTAAAATCCTTTAGTTGTTTTCAATTAGTTTTTCAAGTAATTGCTCTTGCAGGTAAGAATAGAAGATTTGTTGGTGTGAAATTATGCACAAAACCCATTAGAGAGGCACCCCCCCCCACACACACACCATGTCCATCATCCATGCATCCATTATTTTATTATCTTACTTATTCTTGCAAAATTTATTGTCAAGTGCCAGGCACTATGCTGAGCACTGAGGATTTACAACCAAAAAAGATGCTCTCCCTCCCTCAAGGGAGTTCACTAATTAGCAAAACAGATTTGCAAGATAATAAACACAATATTGTATTTTAAAAGAATATTTTTTTAAGTGTAGCAGCTCACAGGGAGATACAAAAACAAGAATGGTTAAGTTGTATTATGAAGAAGGTAAGTCAAAAGATATCACGGAAGAGATTTAACAGAGAACCATGGCTAAATTATACTAAAGTGATAAATTACTCTTATCTTGAATCCTTACCAAAAAAAAAATTGACAGTTACCATTACCTATTAGAACTGGAGATTAAAGAGATCACCTAACTTGCCTGAAGTTGCTTAGTGACTAGAAGTAGTGTCAGATTTTGAATCCAAGCCATGGTCTCCAAAACCCATGCTCTTTCCACTATAGGAAACTGCTCATTCCCAGGCCTCCTTGTCTGTGAGCCCTCTGTAAAGATTCCTGGCATCCCTCTGTTTACTTGTTCTCAAGACCATTGTCACTCAAGACATTTCTTCCTTTTTTGGACTCTCATTATATTTAAATTCAATGAACTACAGCATCCTAGTGCTGAAAGGGATATTTGAAGCCAACTAATTCAACACTTTTCTTTCATGCAGGATAAAAAAATAGGTCCCAGAGAAGTTGAGTGACTTGAACAGGGTGATAAACCTAGTTAGTTGCAGAGTGGCTCCAGAACCACCTAGTTCAGACACCTTCCCAGATACCTACACCTTCCTTTTTCTGGGTTATCATAATACCCAGGGCCTTTCTCTAGTGAGTAGCTTTGTTGTAGGTAAAGAATTGGCTTTCTTCTTATCCTCAAAAAATGTGCAAAATATATGGAGGTAGGAAGCCTAGATGGCATGAAATGAAAGTAACAACAAAAGAAAGAATTCTGCTAGGCATAAGAAATGAGAAAGGTTTGGGTTATAAAAGAGTCAAGGCTGAGTCGAGAAAACAGATCATACACGCTGGAGCCCCACACTGTCAAGGTCTGAGCATATTTAGCAGTATAGTTGGCATTTTAATTTAGTTGTGTGTTGCAGGTTGAATCCTCTCTCTTCTTAAACTTTCAGGAAAACCTACCCCTACCATAGGCATCAACACCTTATAGTATGGAAATGAAGGGAAAATAACTCCATTCGATTCCTGGGATTGCAGTTGTCAAATAAAAAACAAATCCTGATTTAGTAAGGAGAGACTCATATTGGAACGGTCAGGCGGTGGGGAGAGGGCACTGTTACAATGGGGAGAACTCGGGCTCAGACATCTGTCAGAATCCTAAGGGTTAGGCACAAAGGGTTTGTTGTTTTGTTTTGTTTTGCTTTATAGGGAGGAATAAACAACTCTAGAAAAACCTGGGGTGGGGAAGTGAGATGAAAGGGTGGCCTGATGGGAGGGATAGTAAGTAGGTCAGAAAATATCTGACCCTGTAGTCCCACTGGTTTTCTGAGAGGGCTACGCCCTGGCCCGTACTGAGGCTGGGTCAAGGTTCAAGGCCTGAGGGAAGGCGAGAAACTTAACCACAGTTTGATCGACATGCATTTTGCTCCCATTGACCGGGGAGCTAATCGTTTATGGAGCAAAGAACAGGAATTTAGATGGACTAGTCTGGCCTTAATCATATGTAAACAAGGTAATATGCATCCATGAGTCTTATCTAAGTCATAAAACGAAGGGTGTTTCTTGTCATTAAGTCATTTTCCAGAACACAAAAGGTGGGCGAATTTCTTAAGCTTTGCTGATTTCCAGGAACACAGGGATCAGGTAAAATTCAACACTGTCATCGTGGACCAGAAAGAAAGAAATATCCGTGAAGAGGTGAACTGGGACTCAGATAAGGGTACTGTGGAAATAGGAATTTGAAGTCAGCAAGATGGTCACTTGATTATCCAGAAATGCAAAGAGATCTTGTGCAAACTCCAGGATTGATCATCATACTGGTCCTCCTCCATTATACTAATAGAATATTTGCCTCAGTGCTGATACTAGATGACAGCTCCTCGAGGACAGGTCATTCACCTTTCTCTTTGTATCCCTAGCACCTGACATCAAATATGTATGTTTAGTGCTCTTTCCCTTTATTCACATCATTCTTGCAGAAAAAGCACAAAGCTGTTTCTTGATCAAAGGAAAGACGAATCCAGTCTGTGGATGCACATTGCAGCCATGAGAAGGGGGCCCTGGGGACCTGAACCCAGTAGGAGGCAATGTGGTTGGCGGAGGGGCTGTTGCCCGCACCACGGAAACTCAGCCCGGATCATCAGTGGCGGAGAAAAGGAGTTGAAATACCAAAGCCCCCCGTGGAAATAAGCCATGAATAGATTCAAAAACCGATGAGATTTAAAAATTAAAGACATAATTGTATAACAGAACACATTCACTATGCCTAAGCATGGTCTATGTTTTCTAACCTTATTGTTTAGTAGGACTGCAGGTGACTCACCGATATTGTTGCTGGGATTCTTGTCAATTTTAAGTCTTTCCATCTGCAGGACTGAGTAAAAGACTTTCTTCTGAAATGGTATCAATCACTAATGCTGTGAAAATTAAGGGAAACCTCATTGATATGCCACTGGAGTCCTGTAGTAGAAGTTCCCAGCCCAGCCCCCTCCTAAATCCCAGACCCTCTTTGGAAGAGAGAGGCCTTGCAAGCCCATACTGTTTTAGCTACTTAATTCCCTGGCAGGGGGAAGGAGGGTTTCTGTTTTGCCTCCCACAATGATCCAGCCAATGAACTACTGCCACAACTCAGCCAATGAGAAGTAGTGATACATGGGACTCACAGTTTCCTCCAATGGACTTTGTGCTTAGAACAGTGAGGGCAACTCGGACCTTTTCTGCTATGAAAGAGAACTCTGTCCTTTGTTCTGGGGACATGCCTATGGTTTTATAGTAGCTTTCATGTCCTGGATTACAGTTTTCTTCTTTTCCCAAAGAAACCCGTTTTTGCTGGCAAAATAACTATTTTATGTTTAAAATTATCAACACACACCCCATTTGGTCAACAGCAGGATGTTTGAGGAGCTTCCGCCTTTGATGGGGTCAACCAGACAGATCAGTTACACAGGGAGTGTCCACACTTAGACCATACCCTGGCCACCTGGTCTTAAATACACGTTTACACACTTGGCGGACATTTGTTGGGAAGAGATGGAAAAGAAAGCTTCACAGCATTATTACCCCTAAATGAAAGTGAGTATGCCCTCACATGGGATACAATCTGCTTTCCTGGTGAGCAATAGCGCTAGTTCAGGGTATTGCAGATTACATTAGTCAAGGAACAGCTGGAGTCCCCCAAAGTCCTGTCCTACCCCCTCCTGTTTGGGGGAGGAGAGGTACAGAGGACTAGAGAAGAAGCCCAAGGGGATTTCTAATAGAGAGGAAACTAACAAAAGAGATGTGCTAGAGCAGCAAAAGTTATGTGAGGTACAAGAAAATAAGTAAAAGCAAGGGATGGGTTCATACTCTTACTGATCTGTGATATTATTACATTGCCACACAGTTGGAATTTTTCCGGTTATATGTCGTTTATTTGTGATTCAATTCCAGTGGGTCAGAAAATAGACTATAAGTGGTTTCTTTACAGATAGTACCTTGTCAATTTTGGTAAATGTTCTACAGGCCCCTGAAAAGGTTAATTCTATCATCGTTGGGGGAAGTGTTTTCTATGCGTCCAATAGGTCATGTTGTTGCGTTGTACCATTCAGACCTTCTATATCTTATTTTCTTCCAGCTTGTTGTAACCACCCATGAATGAATTGTGGTACAGACTTCTGTTATGCTCATGGATTTGTGTACTTATCTGTTTTGTTCTGTTGTTTTTTGTTTATTTTATATCATTTGAAGTTATCATTTTTAATAGATTTTACAAATTCTCGTATCTTACAACTGGATTGACTCTTTTATCATTTGAAATATATTTATCTTCTGTGATGCTTCTTGTCTGGAAGTCTCCTTTGTCTGATACTAGTAGAGCTACAGCAGCTTTGTTTTCATTAGTGTTAGTATGATATATCTTCTTCCACTCTTTTACTTTCAACCATAGTGGGTTATATTTCTTGTAGTAGCATGTATTTTGTTATTCAGTCTGACAATATAGTCTTTGTTTAGATTACTTTTTTTTGTTATTCTATTTTTTCTTCTATCAAAAAGTGGGTTACACATTCTCTCATTTTATTTTTGATTATTCTAGAGATCACAATATGCATCATTGACTTCCTGCTCCTGCTAGACAATTAGAATTTAAAAAAATCCATTTATCCCCTTCCCTGTTCCATTATTATTGTCATGAATTTACCTCCCTTCCACATTTATTTAAAACTTGACAAGGCATTGTTTATTAACACCATTGTTTATTTTACCATTTCCAATGATTTTCATTTATATCTGCAGGTTCATTTTTCCATGTAGAATTATTTTCTTTCAGCCTGAAGAAATCCCTTCAATATTTCTTGTAGTCACATCTGCTGCTGCTGACTCCAAGCTTTTGTTAGTCTGAAATGTCAGTATTGCAAACTTCATTGTGTTAGGATAGTTTTTTTTTTTATTAAGGTGTTATTGATATACACTCTTAAGAAGGTTTCACATGAAAAAACAATGTGGTCACTGCACTTACCCATATTATCAAGTCCCCACCCATACGCCAATGCAGTCACTGTCCATCAGTGTAGTAAGATGCCACAGATTCACTATTTGCCTTCTCTGTGCTACACTGTTTTCCCCGTGATCCCCCACACCATGTGTGCTAAACAAAATACCCCTCAGTCCCCTTCTCCCATCCACCTTCCCACACCCCTCCCCTTTGGTAACCACTAGTTCCTTCTTAGAGTCTCTGAGTCTGCTGCTATTTTGTTCATTCAGTGTTGCTTCGTTGTTATACTCCACAAATGAGAGAAATCATTTGGCACTTGTCTTTCTCCGCCTGGCTTATTTCACTGAGCATAATATCCTCCAGCTCCATCCATGTTGTTGCAAATGGTAGGATTTGTTTCTTTCTTATGGCTGAATAGTATTCCATTGTGTACATGTACCATGTTTTCTTTATCCATTCATCTACTGATGGACACTTAGGTTGCTTCCATATCTAGGCTATTGTAAAAAGTGCTGCAATAAACATAGGGGTGCATATGTCTTTTGGAATCTGAGAAATTGTATTCTTTGGGTAAATTCCAAGGAGTGGGATTCCCAGGTCAACTGGTATTTCTACATTTAGTTTTTTGAGGAACCTCCATATTGCTTTCCACAGTGGTTGAACTAGCTTACATTCCCACCAGCAGTGTAGGAGGGTTCCCCTTTCTCCGCATCCTCGCCAACATTTGTTGTTCTTAGTCTTTTGGATGGTGGCCATCCTTACTGGTGTGAGGTGATATCTCATTGCGGTTTTAATTTGAATTTCCCTGATGATTAGTGATGTGGAGCATCTTTTCATGTGTCTGTTGGCCACCTGAATATCTTCTTTGGAGAACTGTCTCTTCATATCCTCTGCCCATTTTTTAATTGGGTAATTTGCTTCTTGGGTGTTGAGGCGTGTAAGTTCTTTATATATTTTGGGTGTTAACCCCTTGTCAGATACGTCATTTACAAATATATTCTCCCTTACAATAGGATGCCTTTTTGTTCTGTTGATGGTGTTCTTTGCTGTACAGAAACTTTTTAGTTTGATGTAGTCCCATGAATTCATTTTTGCTTTTGTTTCCCTTGCTCGAGAAATGCATTCAGAAAGAAGTTGCTCATGCTTATATTTAGGAGATTTTTGCCTATGTTGTCTTCTAAGAGTTTTATGATTTCATGACTTATATTCAGGTCCTTGATCCATTTCAAGTTTACTTTTGCGTATGGGGTTAAACAATAACCCAGTTTCGTTCTCTTGCATGTAGCTGTCCAGTTTTGCCAACACCAGCTGTTGAAGAGGCTGTCATTTCCCCATTGTATGTCCATGACTCCTTTATCATATGTTAATTGACCATATGTGCTTGGGTTTATATCAGGGCTCTCTAGTCTGTTCCATTGGTCAATAGGTCTGTTCTCGTGCCAGTACCAAATTGTCTTGAGTACTGTGGCTTGGTAGTAGAGCTTGAAGTTGGAGAGCATAATCGCCCCAGCTTTATTCTTCCTTCTCAGGATTGCTTTGGCTATTCGGGGTCTTTTTTGGTTCCATATGAATTTTAGAATGATTTTCTCTAGTTCATTGAAGAATGCTATTGGTATTTTGATAGGAATTGCATTGAATCTGTAGATTGCTTTAGGCAGATGGCCACTTTGACAATATTAATTCTTCCTATCCATGAACACGGGATGTGTTTCCATTTATTAGTATCTTCTTTAATTTCTTTCATGAGTGTCTTGTAGTTTTCAGAGTATAGGTCTTTCACTTCCTTGGTTAGGTTTATTCCTAGGTGTTTTATTCTTTTTGATGCAACTGTGAATGGAATTGTTTTCCTGATTTCTCTCTCAGCTAGTTCATTGTTAGTGAATAGGAATGCCAAAGATTTCTGCTTATTAATTTTGTATCCTGCAACTTTGCTGAATTCAGATATTAGATCTAGTAGTTTTGGAGTGGATTCTTTAGGGTTTTTTATGTACAATATCATGTCATCTGCAAGCAGGAACAGTTTGACTTCTTCTTTGCCAATCTGGATGCCTTTTATTTCTTTGTGTTGTCTGATTGCCATGGCTAGGATTTCCAGTACTATGTTGAATAAAAGTGGGGAGAGTGAGCATCCTTGTTTTGTTCCCGATCTGAAAGGAAAACCTTTCAGCTTCTTGCTGTTAAGTATAATGTTGGCTGTGGGTTTGTCATATATGGCCTTTATTATGTTGAGGTACTTGCCCTCTATACCCATTTTGTTGAGAGTTTTTATCATGAATGGATATTGAATTTTCTCAAATGCTTTTTTGGCATCTATGAATATGATCATGTGGTTTTTGTCCTTCTTTTTGTTGATGTGGTGGATGATGTTGATGGATTTTCAAATGTTGTACCATCCTTGCATCCCTGGAATAAATCCTACTTGATCATGATGGATGATCTTTTTGATGTATTTTTGAATTCCGTTTGCTAATATTTTGTTGAGTATTTTAGCATCTATGTTCATCAGGGATATTGGTCTGTAATTTTCTTTTTTGTCGTGTCTTTGCCTGGTTTTGGTATTAGCGTGATGCTGGTCTCATAGAATGAGTTTGGAAGTATCCCTGTTCTTCTGCTCTTTGGAAAACTTTAAGGAGGGTGGGTATTAGGTCTTCACTAAATGTTTGATAAAATCCAGCAGTCAAGCCATCTGGTCCAGGTGTTTTGTTCTTAGGTAGGTTTTTGATTACCAGTTCAATTTTGTTGCTGGTTTGGTCTATTCAGATTTTCTGTTTCTTTCTGGGTCAGCCTGGGAAGGTTGTATTTCTCTAGAAAATTGTCCATTTCTTCTAGGTTATCCAGTTTGTTAGCATATAATTTTTCATAGTGTTCTCTAATAATTCTTTGCATTTCTGTGGTGTCTGTAGTGATATTTCCTTTCTCGTTTCTGAATGTGTTTATGTGAATAGACTATCTTTTTTTCTTGATAAGTCTGGCTAGGGGTTTATCTATTTTGTTTATTTTCTCGAAGAACCAGCTCCTGCTTTCATTGATTCTTTCTATTATTTTATTCTTCTCGATTTTATTTGTTTCTGCTCTAATCTTTATTATGTCCCTCCTTCTACTGACCTTGGGCCTCATTTGTTCTTCTTTTTCTAGTTTCATTAATTGTGAGTTAAGACTGCTCATATGGGATTGTCTTCTTTCCTGAGGTAGGCCTGTATTGCAATATACTTTCCTCTTAATACGGCCTTTGCTGTGTCCCACAGATTTTGCGGTGTTGAATTATTGTTGTCATTGGTCTCCATATATTGCTTGATCTCTGTTTTTATTTGGTCATTGATCCATTGGTTATTTAGGAGTATGTTGTGAAGCCTCCATGTGTTTGTGGGCTTTTTCATTTTCTTTGTGTAATTTATTTCTAGTTTCATACCTTTGTGGTCTGAGAAACTGGTTGGTACAATTTCAATCTTTCTGAATTTACCGAGGCTCTTTTTGTGGCCTAGTATATGATCTATTCTTGAAAATGTTCCATGTGCACTTGAGAAGAATGTGTATCCTGTTCCTTTTGGATGGAGTGTTCTATAGATGTCCATTAGGTCCATCTGTTCTAATATGTTGTTCAGTGCCTCTGTCTCTTTACTTATTTTCTGTCTGATTGATCTGTCCTTCAGAGTGAGTGGAGTGTTGAAGTGTCCTAGAATGAATGCATTGCATTCTATTTCTCCTTTTAATTCTGTTAATATTTGTTTCACATATGTAGGTGCTCCTGTGTTGGGCACATAGATATTTATAATGGTTATATCTTCTTGTTGGATTGACCCTTTTATCATTATGTAATATCCTTCTTTGTCTCTTGTCACTTTCTTTGTTTTGAAGTCTTTTTTGTCTGATACAAGTACCGCAACTCCTGCTTTTTTCTCCCTTTAGTTGCATGAAATATCTTTTTCCATACCTTCACTTTTAGTCTGTGTATGTCTTTGGGTTTAAAGTGAATGTCTTGTAGGCAGCATATAGATGGGTCTAGTTTTCTTATTCATTCAGTGACTCTATATCTTTTGATTGATGCCTTCAGTCCATTTATATTTAGGGTGATTATAGATAGGTATGTACTTATTGGCATTGCAGGCTTTAGATTCGTGGTTACCAAAGGTTCAAGGTTACTTTCTTACTATCTAAGAGTCTAACTTAACTCACTTAATATGCTATTACAAACACAATGTAAAGGTTCTTTTTTTTTCTTTCTCCTTTTTCTTCCTCCTCCATCCTTTATATATTAGATATCATATTCGGTACTCTTTGTCTATCTGTTGATTGACTTTGGGGATAGTTAATTTAATTTTGCATTTGCTTAGTAATTAGCTGTTCTACTTTCTTTGCTGTGGTTTTATTACCTCTGGTGACAGCTATTAAACTGTAGGAACACGTCTGTCTATAGCAGTCCCTCCAAAATACACTGTAGAGATGGTTTGTGGGAGGTAAATTCTCTCAGGGTTTGCTTATCTGGAATTTGTTTAATCCCCTCTTCAAATTTAAATGATAATCTTGCTGGATAAAGTATTCTTGGTTCAAGGCCCTTCTGCATCATTGCATTAAATACATCACGCCACTCCCTTCTGGCCTGTAAGGTTTCTGTTGAGAAGTCTGATGATAGACTGATGGGCTTTCCTTTGTATGTGATCTTATTTCTCTCTCTGGCTACTTTTAATAGTCTGTCCTTATCCTTGATCGTTGCCATTTTTAGTACTATATGTCTTGATGTTGCCTTCCTTGGGTCCCTTTTGTTGGGAAATCTGTGCATCTCCATGGCCTGAGAGACTATCTCCTTCCCCAGTTAGGGGAAGTTTTCAGCAATTACCTCTTCAAATACACTTTCTATCCCTTTTTCTCTCTCTTCTTCTGGTACCCCTATAATGCGAGTATTGTTCCGTTTGGATTGGTCACCCAGTTCTCTCAATATTCTTTCATTCTTTGAGATCCTTTTTTCTCTCTGTGCCTCAGCTTCTTTGTATTCCTCTTCTCTAGTTTCTGTTTCATTTATTGTCTCTTCCGCCATATCCAATCTTCTTTTAATACCATCCATTGTGCTCTTCAATGACTGGATCTCTGACCAGAATTCATTCCTGAGTTCTTGAATATCTTTCCATACCTCCATGAGCATGTTAATGATTTTTATTCCCTTTCAGGAAGAGTCATGAGGTCGATGACATTTAAATCTTTCTCAGGAGTTGTATTAATAATTTTACTCTGAACCTGGTTCCTTTGGCATTTCATATTTGTATATGGCACCCTCTAGTGCCCAGATTCTCTACTCCCTGGAGCTGCTCAGCCCCTGAAGAAATGTCGGGGGTCGCAGGGGAGTGGTATTGGTGCCTGGGGGGAGGAAAGAGCTGTTTCCTGCTACGCGGCTGCCGTGCCTGTCTCCACTGCCTGAACCAGTGGGCTGAGCACACAGGTATAAGCCTCTATGCTTTGCATTTGTAGTTGCTGTAGACAGATCTTCCCTCTGGCTGGGCTAACGCCAGAGTAGGGTTTGCTGGTTTGCGAGCCAGGTGGGGCTCGCCGGGAGAAAGGTGCAGTAGGCTGTGTATCAAGGAGGGGGTCCTTGGAGCTGTGTAGCTAGCTAGGGAGCTGGAGCACCTGAAGATCGTCTAAGGAGGAAGATTTCTTTTTCCTCCTTAAATATGAGAGTCTGTATGGCCAAGCTCCCAACCTGCTGGGCAGAGTGCACCCGGACAATTTTGTCTACCTGTCCTTTCTCCTGAGCAGTAAGCTCTGTGCAATCCTTGCCCCTTTAGCAGCCCTCTTGCTAAGGGCTTCCTTATTAGGTAGTAGTCTGTCAGTCAGACTGCCCACCTTTCTTTTGTCCCAGAGCAGCCGGATATGGATTCCTGCTTTCCACAAGTGGCTGGAATCTCAGTCTCTCCAGGAATTCTGCCTGTCATAGTTTTCCAACCTCTTAATCACGAGAGTATCATGCAAGCACCATGAACTGTAGGTTTGTACTCCCAGAGCAGATCTCCGGAGTTAGGTATTCAGCAGTCCCAGGCCTCCACTCCATCCCTGCTTGGTTTCTCTTCCTCCTGCCAGTGAGCTGGGGTGGGGGAAGGGCTTGGGTTCCACTGGGCCACAGCTTTGGTACGTTACCCTGTTCTGTGAGGTCTGCTCTTTTCTCCAGGTGTATGCAGTCTGGTGCAGTCCTCTTTTCTGTTGCTCTTTCAGGATTAGTTGTATTCATTATATTTTCATATTATATGCGGTTTTAGGAGTAAGCCTGTATCTCACCTCTCACACCGCCATCTTTAATGGTAAGATAGTTTTTGTGGGATTTGAATTGTAGTTTGGCAGATTTTTTTCTGTATCACTTTAAAAACGTGATTCCATTGTTTCTATCGAGAAATCCCTTGTCAGTTTTATTGTAACTTTTTAAATGATAATGTAGTTTCTTTTCTGGCTGCTTTTATAAATTTATCTTTGTCTTTGGGTTTTTAATGGTTTCGCTATAATGTTTCTATATGTGGTTTTCTTTTTATTTATCCTGCTTTGTTACCTGAGCTTCTTGAATCTGTGTGCTTTTATTAATTTTGAAAAATTCTTAACAGTGATCTCTTTAAATACTTCTTTTTGATAAATCTGTATTTTTTTTCTATTAGTCTGTTTTCCTTTTCACTAATCCTGTGCACTTCCCTGTCCATTTGATTATTATTCATAGATTTTATCTCTTTATCTATTTTGCCTATGCTTCATCTATTTTCTTGAATTTGTTAACCATAGTTATGTCTTTGTTTGCTAACTTCAATATTAGCATCATTTGTGGGCCTGTGTCTACTGTTTGTTTTTCCTTTGATCATCAGTCATTTGTTTGGCTTTTCATGCATTTAGAATTTTTTTCCTAAATTTTTTACACAAAAAATACAAAAACTCATATGATTTAATCTTCTGCCAGAACGGAGTTTCCCATTCTTGTGTTAGGGTGATGGGTTGATCATTTTATTCTTATCAGGGATGTAGCTGTGTCAAGCAAGGCTGCTCAGAAATTTAGTAATACTCAGGCTGCCTGTTTTGTCTCATCGTGTGATTTTCCCAAGCTTTGCATGTTAAGCATGGTGGGTCTTTGTTTCCTCAACCATGAAAGACCACAGGGGCTTCAGATCTGCCCTGCTGGGGTACCCAGCTCACCTCTCCATATCGTACCCCTTGAAAATAAAATCTGGCAAATATCTCGGACAGAGACTAGGTGTACACTCTTAGGTCCCCTGTCTCTGGCTCGTCTTTTTCCCTAAGCACTAAATAACAGCAGATTTTGATCTTTCTGTTAGACACTTTTACCAAAAGTCTCCACTATCCCACAGAGCCCTGGAACTCAGTAAATACGCCATTAGTAAAACCAGTCTTGCATTTGAGGTTCCTCAGGTTTCCAGTTTGTCATTTCAGATCCACACAACTACTTCCCTGGTTACTCTTTCACCCAGATGTTATTCAGTCCTTTATAGCAACAACCAAGAGTTTGCGAATGCGTTCATGAAATGGAAATGGCCAGAAATCATCCACTCCAGTTTGGATGGATTCTTCCTTTCCTGGAATTGTGGTTCATCGAGTCCTCATTTATTCCATAGTTTTCTAATGCCTTTAAAGTACAATTTTTTTTGTAATTTTCCAGCTTTTTCTAGTTGTTCCTGTGGAAAGTTGGCCATTCATCACCTAATACATTTACTTAGAAGCTGAAGTCTTGGTATGTATTAAAATTACTTTTCTTCTCTTTTTAAATCCTGTATCACAATTTCTGGTTCATTAATCATATTCCTCTATTGTTTATTGCTTAATGTATGCTAGTCTTATTTCCTTGGAAGTTACAAATATAAAGGGAAGAAATGTTTTATGTCTTGTATGGACCTATCGTAACACTGAACATACATAATTAAAAGCCAACTTGAAACATCTGATAATTGAAAAAGCTGGTCTATGGGACATGATAAATATTCATCACAATCACAATTCTTCCAGCTTTATCCTTGTAAATCCTTGTCTAATCCATATATCCAGTTATCTATTCATATGTATACTATTTCTCTCTCAGACCCCCTGCAAACTGTCTTTATAAAACTCTGCTCAAGGACTGACAGAGTAAGCATATATGAAACAAATCTACAGCTTACGTAAATCTGCTTTCAAAAACAATATGGCTCTTTGCATTGTTTCTTATCCCTTAAGTGTGAATCCATCTGAGAATTAAAGGCAATGAAAATTTATTTCTCATGATAAACTTGCATGCTTCCTCCAATTAGGCAATAAGAATTCTCTAATCCATGTCATTTCTTCTTAGCCCTGACTGCTATGAAAATAAGAGCTGGTTTTTGTTTAGTGATTAGAGTTGCCTTTCTCAGTCAGTATACAAAAACACACAAACACATGTCTCTCGTAGAGACAAAAGGTAATAAAGAGTGAGCAATGAAACCATACACACATACTTATGTGTGTGATTCCTTTTGATTTCTTACTTGTTGTCTTTTGTCTTTATTTGCAGTGTGTTAATTGTGCTGGCTTTTTTTTTTAATATTATAAGTTTTATTTTTTATTTTTTTTTTAGTTTATTTTGATATCATTAATCTACAATTAAATGAGTAATATTATGGTGATTACACTACCCCCTTCATCAGGTTCCCCCCCCCCCAACCCCATTGCAGTCACTGTCCATCAGCGTAGTGAGATGCCATAGAGTCACTACTTGTCCTCTCTGGGTTGTACAGCCCTCCCCGTGCCCCCTGAACATTACATCTGCTAATCATAATGTCCCTTCTTCCCCCTTGCCCCTCCCTTCCCACCCATCCTCCCCAGTCCTTTTCCCTTTGGTAACTATTAGTCCGTTCTTGGGTTCTGTGATGTGCTGGCATTTTTATACTTGTGCATTTATTATAAGCCATCCCAAATTTTGAAAATGGGTGAAAGAGCCTATGAATTTCCATAAAACCAGTATGATGACCTAGGGGGTCTTATGAACTTCCACAAGAACTAGGCTTTGTATTGCTGGGAGAGCCAGTCATTCCTTTAATATCTTCCAAATATCGAATCATTAAGACAAGGAAAGACAAACTACACAACCTCCGATGATTCTTTTCTTACTTGTTTTCCCTGACTTGTATTTTTTTATTTATAAAACTGTCTAAATATCTTCCATGGTACAAAGTCAGGCTTTGTGAATTTATTCACATGCAAAGTGTACACTTGATAAAAGCTTTCTAAAAGTTTGCCAACATAAACTCTGGAAATCTTGAAGTATCTGAAAAATTGTTGCCTTTTGAAGTTTTTACAACACTAGGAGACAAAGCTCCACCAGAGGATGTTATAAGCAAAAGATAGGTGGCATAATCAGCCATCATATCAAAGCTTATGTAGAGCTGGGGAATTAGTTCGAGAGAATTTGATAACTCGTTACTGAGGACGATCTAAAATTTTCTCTTCAATAACTGTAGTTAGCATTTGTGCCCAAATGTTATACCACTGGCAAATTCACTTCATTTTCCAGATGTCAAATGAGTTCTGCCCATAAGAAAACAGATTGTTAAATCTACTCAGGCGTGTTAACCCAGTAGAAGACAATGTTGCTTGAAGGATCATTTCCAAATAAAAAGGACAATTAGTGTAATTATCTGGGGCCTACTAGGAAATGATTGTCATCCTGAAATCAAACTTAACTTCATGCAACCACAATTTGTAAACTTGTGCTCTGGTCAATTGTAGGTTTGGACCATAAGGCAAAATGAATGCTTGCTGGGGGCCAATGTTGGAGCAAGTTAAATACAGTCAGTCTTCTGGGTAAGGGGTTTTCTAAATATTTTCTATGGATTCTCCAACTTTCTACTGGGACCACCTGAATTAAAAAAAAAAAGTTTTCACAGCAGTGATTTTTATAAACAAAAGACTTTATTTCAAATATACTTTACAGTCTGTGTATCATTGGGACTGCTTTCCAGACTCTGAAATGAATACTAAATTGAACAGGCAATGTACAAAATGGTGGTGTTTACTTAGGCCTGCTGAATTCCTACAGCTGTTCTGGTAATTTTTCTTTTCCTTTTTAAAGTGAATCCGTAGAGACATCAGTGTTAAAACAACTTTCAGCCTCTTGACTGTATTTTGAATAGCAACAAAGTGCCATCCCATTCCGTATTCACTTATATGTTTTAGACAATGGCACTAATCGGGGAAGTAAAATCTCATATATCTGGACCTACTTGAAGATGATGATATATTATGAGCAGAGCTGAACTGGCTCATTCTTGATGGTAAAAATAGTTTGCTAAGCAAATTGGTAGAACAAACAAAATTGTAGGACAAATGTGTAGCCTGTTTAAGAAA
This sequence comes from Smutsia gigantea, assembly GCA_032199065.1. NCBI lineage: Eukaryota > Metazoa > Chordata > Mammalia > Pholidota > Manidae > Smutsia > Smutsia gigantea. The sequence goes on along the minus strand of JAVSCE010008688.1, from coordinate 740,613 downwards.
ATGTAACTATTTTTAAGAACTTTTAGCAATACTATTGCATATACTTTACATATTAATTACAATGCTTACTGACAAAACAGGTCTTCTGGCAGGCTATTAGGTTGCTTTGGAAATGCAAGCAAAATAATTTTTTTTCCATAAATATTCTTTAACTGACATTGAACTGATCCATGTTTATGTTCACCTCCATTGCCATGAGGTTTCAATGATGATATTGTTATGAATCGGGATGACTTCTGAGCTTTAAAATTTGGTAAGAATGACAGTACCCTGTTTTTTTAAAACCACGTATGGGAACGTCCTCAATACACCAGCGACTGGAAGTGGCAAAGTTGAGATACATGAATAAAAGTATCACAGGACAAAACTCAGTGAACTCCATTTAGTTTTGGTGGTTGAGAAGGAGAGAGAGGGTGTCGGGGACTTTGCACGCTGGGTGAGCCAAGTTTCATGACCAGGCAGGATTTTTCCCATCCACATATATTTAGCATATGCTGTTGATGCTGTTCCCGAAGCAGCAGGATGAGCTGGGACCCGTGTAGCCATAGGTGGTCTATTACAAACAATACATAGCTTATTTCTTAACATCTACAATGGATATTTGCCTTTCCAAAGAACCTCGGTTTGTCTTGCAAACATTTAGTGGGTGTAATTTTGTGTGTTTCAGTTATATTTTTAGTGGTTAACCAGCCTGGAGTCTCTGAAACCTTCTGCTTTGTCGATGAAGAAGTGAGAAGCTAAAGCATGACGATCATGTACATGGTACTGGTGATAGTGCCGTCCCAAGCAGGATGGACAGATAGCTGGACGGCTCTTCCCAGTCTCAAATGCTTGCCTACGCACTCACCTACATTTTCAAGGTTTCCTCAGAGGCCTAAGGTTAAAATCTGGTAGGCAGTAGCATCTGCAGACTTTGACTCGCCAAAAAGTAAATAGGAGAGGAAAATAGCCCCACCTCCTGGTCGTTTGGAAATACCAGCGGTGCAGAATAATTGGAGCTGTTAAATACCACCAGCTCCATCTCCATGCCTAGAGATTCTGCGCCACTACATGTGGAGATGGGCCCAGGAATCTACATTTATTTAAACAGTGAATTCTGAAGCAGGTGGTCCACGGACCTTGTAAAATACTTCTGTTGAGGAATACAATGGACAAAGGGTTTGTTGAAAATATCCTCTTTATATACTTATTTTACATTCATTTGAACCGGATGTTATCTGACCTAGTGTCTGGATAGTTACTGAAAAAACCCACCCACCCAACCACCCACCCAGCCAAGAGTCTTAACAGCAAACTATTAAACATGGAACTATCAAGGTAGAAAAAGGTATGGTGGAAGAGACAAGAAAAATGGCCATTGAAAGGAAAGGAGACTTCTTGTTTTTAGCATGTGCTCACAAAGTTGAAGGTGGGATCTATAGGCTAATATCAGCGTGTGAAACAATTTAGAAATAGCCATTATGCTAAATTAGATACCAGCATGGTGAAAATGATAGTTCTTAGTTATTTTCATAATCTAACATTTTGACTTTTTTTTCTATACGGACAACAGGATGAAATACAATTCTAAAATGAAGAAACCCTGTTCCATTGCAGTGAAGGAAGAGCCCTGTCTGGTGAGATGCATTATAGCAAGGTCTGGCTGTCGTTGGGATGGTCACCTCTAAGGATTAAACACTTAGTTCGGTTCAAAGTCAACTTCGGGGAAGCAGGGTTGCAGTTATTGAAAAAAATTAAATTATTTACCGTACTTTTGCTCTTTTCATAATAAAATTAAGGACGACCCCTTTGTAACAAGAATTGTGAAAAGAAACACAGTATCATAGGTAAAGAACACATTTGCTGTTTTTATTGGTGCCTTGCATGGCAGTAATACTGAAAAAAGAGAATGCAAAAATGAAAAACAAAACAAAAAAACAAAAAACAAAAAAACAGGTTGGTGGTAACCCACATTTTTTTTAAGAGTACATAAACTCCTGTTTTATTTTTATTGTGGCATGAATGATAACATAAAACCCAAAACATGAAAATATACAACTTATATTACACTATGTGTTATGAACAAAATATAAATCTATAACTCTATGTTATATTTACATAATTATTTATTTTATTAAATTTCAAGTGAGATGGTAGGTTGCACATACTTTGTTTTAAGCTCCAGGCATTTGATTGTCTCTTTTCTACTTTTTTTCCCCATTTTTCCTCATAAAATCCAAAATGTTAGAAGGACGAAGAGCTTTAGAGCCAGTGGAGCTGTATAAATACTGTTTTAGTGAGCCCGTGATGGAAACACTGGGGAGGACATCAGTAGAAAACTCAACACAACATCGTTTTAGACCTGGGGAACTGATAGAGCAAACTTTAAAATTAAATACCGGAAAAGCCTGTCTAAATGAAATCCTATGCTCTATAAGACAAAGAGCTGAACCACTTTAAGTGGGCTTCGTATTTTTCTTGGCAGACCCCATCATTTTTATTTCACTATTACCTTGATAGACAAATATTTTATAAACCTGTTTGTAAATATACAGTTGTTTATTACAATTCAATAATTTACCCATTAGAAAGAATGAAAATGTAATTGTTTTTTGATGTTTCAAATGTGGTATGAGGTTATTTTGGAAACAGTGAAAACTGGATTAAGAAAATATCTGCGAGTGGGTCATAAATAGCTAAAGGTAATTTTCTTTAAACGAGTGAAGGTAAGTCTACTCCTGAAATTAAACTGATGAAATAATTTCATCAAAGATAACTCTTTTATATTTGTTCCTTATAAGAGGATTTGGTTTAAAAAATGATTATGTTCTTTGGGAGGGATTTTATAAATGGTTTACTCTTTAACTTCAGATGTCAAATAAATGTTTAAGATTGACTTAACTAATTTAGATATAAATGTACTGAAGAATAGTTCTGTTTTATTCAATTGTACTAGCCAAATTACTAGGAACTTATAAATGAGCAACTTTAAGCTATGTTCTCCAGTGATGTTCTTGTAGATTCATATTAAATGTGATACTTTTTAGAGGAAGTGATTACAACAATCATAAAAAACAGACTTCTGGCAAGATTATTCCTCAGTACTGGGCGTGTGTGTGTGTGTGTGTGTGTGTGTGTGTGTGTGTGTGTGTGTGTGGTGTATGTATGCGTGTTGGTGGGGGATGCAAATGGGGAGGTAGGAAAGAGGAGGGAGACTTAGTATGATCTGACTCTCATTTCCTCTATCTTTTCTTTTTTGGTCTTCATGGGGCACAGAAAAAGAATACAAGGTTTTAGGATCCTTTACAAAAAATTAGAAACCAATCAAATGCCGAAAAGGCAATTGTAAGTTGCTATTCATAGCACCTTTGATCAAATGACTTCAAAGCACTTTTAACATTAATATTTTTTTGTGTTTTTGGGGGGGGGGTGGGGAAACTAAGGCAAAAAATCATGATATTCCGTGAATTAGAGGTCAGGACGAGAGGATATAATGTAGGGCTCTGGACACACTTTCTGTTTCCGTCCACGCACAATTTTGTCTCTCTGACAGAAACCCAAATAAATAAAATTAACTTCTGAATTTCAGCAAAGGTCACCATTAACAATTTCGTTTTCCCCTTCAGATAAAACAAAATAAAAAATAAAAACAAAAAAGACCGAACAGAAGGGTTTTGTCAATTAACGGGTAAGGGTGTGAGAGCAGGTTTCAGCGGTGAGCGCTCTCAGCGGCATCTACCTGGAGCTAAAACAAAGCACTCTTGTAGCCCAAAGTCATGAAATGAAAACAGCATCTTTGTAACATGGTGTAAAATAGGTGCCCAGCAAACGTGAGAGGTGAACCCACATAAGTTAGGAAGAATTTGTTAATAAAGACAGAATTTTAAAAAATCTGTTTTCACATTGTACAGAATAATGATATATAGAGTGTCTATTTTTTCCTTATCCATAGTGCTTAAAAACAAAACAAAAACAAAAAAAATTGGCTCTAGATGACTGTGGCAATTAAACAACTAAAATGAGTGATGAGAGCATAAGTTAATTAAGATTGAACATGACCCTCTTATTAATTCACTCCTTTCTATTTAACACCAGAACTTGACATTGTTGGGGCCAAATGTTTAAAAAAGGAGAAAAATTATGGACGGAGAAGTAAAATTGTGTGGTGAATGTGTGTGTGTATGTGTATGTGTGTGTGTATACGTGTGTGTGTGTGTGTGTGTGTGTGTGTGTGTGTGTGTGTGTTGGAGATGGAAATTTATTTTAAATATCTAACAGCTTATTGGCTGCACTTCCAAATCAGAGCAGAATAAAATAGGGAGAAATAAATTATACATAACTTACTAATCTGGGAACAGCTGACCATTATTATTATTATTACTATTATTATTATTTTATCATCATCATCATTACAACACTAGCAAAAAGAGGCAGTTCAAATGAAAATACAGTCATCAAAAACAAACAGAAAAACAAAACAAAATCTCTGACATGCAGGATATGATCAGCTCCTCCAAGCAAAACCCCAGAGCAAGTCTTTTGAGAGAGAGAAAAATAAAAAAGGATTTTTTCCCTTATTTATATGTAAAAATCAAACTTGAAAGTCACTTGGGGGACAGGATAGGAAAATGATGTCTGGAGTGAAAACTGTAGCACATCCAAGCTACTGGTTGGAGTATTTACCGTCTCATGCTTCAGAACAAATGACGGCTATTGACTTGAAATGATTTTGCATTTATTTGTACAAGCCCTACAACTGCCTTGGCATTTGACTGGCAAAGATCTAAATAAGCAGTTCCATCACCATCAGTGGTTGCTGTATGCACACACTCTGCTGGAACCCCAAATTGGACTTCAGTGAATTCATCTTACAGCAAGGGAAGAGCGGTGGCGAGGATCGCTGGATTCAGCCAGGCTCCATTTTGTCAGGCTGGAATGACTTTTAATCAAAACTTGCTTTTTATGGCATGAAATGCACATGGCCCACAATTCTGAAATGCAAATGGCCTCCACCTCATTTCAGAGAGAGATGAAAAAAACCATATAAAATTATCAGTTCCATTTCCTGATCAGGAAAGGATGGAATGCTGAAGAAATAAGCTATAATTCTATTATTTCTGGAAAATGGCCAGATATATTCAAGGAAAACAATGATTGTTTTTGCTCAAAGTTACACAGAAATTGTTAAGTAGCACACGTTAGTGGAACAAACTGACCAGGGAGAAAGGACATCTGGGAGCAGTTTGCTAGTAGCTTCCATGTCATACATGCACACCTCTATTACACAGGGCCATCTGATACATCCAATAATAATCGTATTAGAAATTTAAAAATATAATTTCTGAGCCCTAGATGGGTTGTCATTTGAAGTGCAAAGTCAAGGTCAAGGTTGCTTCCAGACCAGTCACTTAGGAGGATGTGGGATTTCATCCCCAGATGTGGGTTTAACTCACAATGGTCCAACGTTACTCCTATTAGTACCATAATCACACACATACATACACACGAAAATCCAAGATCAGAAAATATTTTTTCTCTAAATTTCTTATGTCTCTCTCTCTCTTTTCACCTGAGAACAGCACCTACAGTTTCCATTAAAAAAAAAAAAGTCAAATCTCACCAGCTGCTGGTATTTCAGGTTTTTCAAGGGATTGTCTAAGATATAACACTGTCCTAACTTAACAAGGAACAGGAAAAAGGAAAAAATGAACTGGAAAAACACTTCGGTACAAATTTGGCACTTGCTCAAAGATGTAGTGTGGTGTGCAATAGATAAAGAAAGTCCTCTAAAGAAAATAATTGCTTATTTTGTGGTGGATAGCAAGGAAGTTAAAAACAGGCTCTTTTTCCCTCTTCCCCCCCATGCACAGACTTCCATCTTTAAAGTATAGAGATGGAGAAGGTGGAGAGAAGCAAAGAGAAATTCATCTTTCTTTTTTCTGTCAGGTGCATTACAAAAAAAAAATTGAAAGAAAAGTAAAAGCAAAGGAAAAAAACCCAGAATCCCCAAAAAACAAAACTTATTTCTTTTTAAAAATTGTAGCACAAAACAACAAAACACATTCACAAGCCACTTGTTGGCACTGTGTACCTGAGTGAGAATTTCTAGAACATTGTAGAACAAACAGCCATAAAGTTTATTAAAAAAAAAAAAAGTTGACGGGTAAGACTTCAGTGCTTGGATGTAGCAGCTGAATTACTGGCATTATTTTACCCATAGCTTATTTCAATCTCTTGTTGTTGATATTGTTGTTTGCTCGTCGTTGTTTTTGTTGTTTTTTCTCTTTTCCAAGCCTTTTGAGGCTGAGGTCTATTAGTCAGCTGATGTCCCAACTATTTAAGACTAACAGTTAAAGTAACAGTCAGTGTATGAGAAAGTTAATGTGCTTGGCCACTGGTAAGGATGAACCAGCTAGGGCTTCTTTAAGTCCTAAGGTCACAACAATTTTGACCCTTATCAGTTGGCTTGTCCTGCAATATGGTTTTCACTGTCACTCCCATAATCTACATCCGGGTCATCCTCTTCCTCATCGAACTCATCGTAAATTTCCCCGTTGATGTCCTCAGCCTGTATCTCTTCTTTAATATGTGGCTCCTCTCCTTTTATGCCGTAAGTGCTCTGGATAACAGGCATCCCAGGCTCTGGGCTGCTGGACACGCTTGAGTGCTCTGAGGGCAGGTGAGGGGAGGGCATCCCGGCCATGGCAATGGCCCCGGGGTAGACGACGCCGGCAGTGGCGATGGGGAGCTGTGCTTGTTGCCTGCCAGAGAGGAAGCCCCAGAAAGAGACCATCGGTCAGTGAGTTAGATGCAGGCCTCACTATATAGTTAATTTTCTCAGCTTGTCCAGCTCTAAGGAACTGATTTTCAACCCTGTTGTGCAACATTTTATAACTTGTATCCTACTCTGATTCCGCTGTCTTACTTATTGCATAGTGTTATAGGTTACAAGGCATATACATGTTACCCATTCGATTCTTAAAATAATTGTTTTGTTACTGTTCTATTTTATGGAAAAAATATATATATACTGAGACGAGGAAAAGTTAAGCAGAACAACCCAAGTCCTTGACCCCAAGTTCATTTTTCCTTCACTATAACATCTAGAAACAGTTTTAAAAAAGAATTAACTCTAAAGATAATTCCATTTTAGTGGAAAAATCCTAAAAGATTAGGACTCTCAAAGTAAAATTTTACTGCCTGGAACTCACCAGAACCGAACACTCTGCTGCTCTCCACCTGGTCCCTGAAATCATTTTAGGTACAGGTAGGCTGCAGGGCCAGCTTCATGGGTACAGCCTCTGCAGGTGCACAGGGCCCTGGGATTGGAAAGACCCTATACTTGGTTTACAGGTGTGTTGTCATAGACTGGAAATGCTTAACTTTTTAACATGACCCTACATATTCATTTTGCCCTGGGCTCCACAAATGATGTAGCTGGTTCTAGTAGTAAGAAGGGATTCATAGCTGATGTTCATTCAGACCAACCTTCATTCATTCATATGCTTACTAATTCCCTAAGAAGTGTTGGATTTCGCGCTCAACTTTGATAAAGTCAAGTACTGTTATGTAAGTCATAGACCCTCAGTCAGGGCAGGTGGACACTTTCGAGGGAATGGAGGGGATAGGGCAGATTTGAAAAGGTTTTTTTCTAATGTATCTTCTGGCCATTGTCAGAACAATATTTATTATTCTAAGCAGCTCCCAGGATCTTACTAACTTCTATTCCAAATATGAGCAACTTTATTTCTGTGTTTTCTGAAAAAATTCTGCAGAAGCCACGGGATTGCAGGCAGCATATTTTAGCACTGTCAACAGCCCTGCCATAGGAAGCAGGATAAAACACCCTGAGCTGCATTTTTAATTCATAGTGAAACTTTCCCATTCACCACCTTGCTGTGCCCTAAATGGAACCCTACTTTGCAGTGACCTCCAAAGGCCACTGCACGTGCCTTGATTGCCCAGAAATACGTCTATATTCAGAAACAAGCGTTTCGTTCTTTTGAAATCATTTTTATGATGAATTATCGCAACTAAGTCGTTGTGGAGTTAATGTGAAACCTTAGAAGTAGCGAAAATCAACAAGGAAAAGAATCAGTGGTACTTCTAACGTTAAGAGCAAAACTCAACATTATTTCATGTCAGAACTTTCATCTTTACGCACTAGCCGTTAAAGGAGGCTCACGTTAGAGCCACTGTTCTAGGAACATGGAGTGAATTCACATGGGTGGACTCTGTCTCAGGCTCATGCGGAGGGTGGTTTCGTCTCTGACAATACCCTGTGCCCAGTTCTTTTTCAAAACGCTGCTTCGCAGCCATGTCCGGGTTCGAGCGCGGCCGTGGGCCAGGACGCGGGCGCCTACCCGACGCTGAAGTACTGCCGCATCTCCTGCCGCCGGTTGCGCATGATCGCCTTGTACTCGCCGATGCGCAGCTTCTTGCCGTCCACCAGGCACGTGCGCTTCGGCCGCGGCTTGTATTTGTAGTCTGGGTACTTCTCCAGGTGCTGCTTGCTCAGGCGGGCTTGCTCCTCGTAGTAGGGCTGCTTCTCTAGGTTTGTCATAGCTTTCCAGCGAGACCCTGTGAGGAAAAGAAGGGTGAGCCTTCCAGTGTGCATGGCTGCCAAGGGTCCTAGAAAGGGGGGGCCTGAGAACAAGAAAATCTAAAGCAAAGGCGTTGGCCCAAACCCAGAAGCACAGAGAGACGTTTTTGATTATTAGTGAGGTTCCACTAGAGCAGAGGAGTTGGCGGCCGTGTCCTTAGGAAACAGTGTCCCTGGAGATACAAACACTGGGCAGAATAAATAAGTAAATACATACATACATACATAAAATATGTATATGTTTTTTTTCTGGCTAGATGAGCAATTTAGCTAAACTTGTATATTATATACTTAAAAGTACAGATAATTTAATGGATGCACCTTTCATTTCCATATTACACCTTGCTATAGTCAGCTGTGAACTGAAAAGTTAGGCAAAAACTCACTACGTATTTTGAATCTGAGGCTATTTATCTGAGTATTTTTATGTAGGGGGTACATTACTTACTACAAAGGTTTCTAACACACATTACATGTAATTATCATTCTCCTTCAAATTTTTAAGTATGCCTACATGAATGACTATAGTTCAAAATTTACCTTATTAAAATTCTGGTTATAAAAATTTTTATTAATGAACATGCACTGCCAGTCACTGTGTGCTAGATAATGTGCTGAAAACGTTACCTAAGTTGCTCCATTTTTGCTTTTCACCACAATCCCGTAAGACAGAACTTATACCTAGTTCCATAGGTGAGAAAATTGAACTTCAAACAGATGAAGTAACTTATCCAAGGTCACGCAACTATTAAATTGCAGATCTGTGACTCAAACTCAGGACTGATAGAATTGGAAGTGTGTTGCAATTTTGTGTGTACATATCCATCCCACCTACTGTATATGATCTAGCAGAGGTCAGAATTACAACAAGAAATGTGTATTAAGATTTTTCTCTTAATAAATGACTTTCAATAATATACAAAAGTGTCACTTTCTGAGAGGCAGTATGCATTCATGATGGTAATTCAGACCGGGGTTCTCTTCACTTCTAATCTTAGTTTAGATTCAACTAGGATTGTGAAAAACAACCATTTTAATTAAAAATGGTTTATGCTAAATCTCAATATAAATATGATTTAAAGCCTTGATTCTATCAGTATGCTATGTAGCATAGAAAGAGAAGTAGTAGTAATAATGTTTGTTTATTTTTTATTAAGCATGTGAAACAAATCTATTTGTGGACAAAGTGTAAACACACTACAAGTACTCAGCTGAACTCTACCCAAATGAAGAGAGACCAAAACAAGTGGAACTAGGAGATCCCACCAAATACATACTGGTAACCCCAGCCTTTACCTGCCTTCCAGAGCCATCTAAGCATGATCTTAAAAGCTTTGGAATGGGTTCATTCCTCAACCACAACTCCGTATCTCAAATCCAAATGTTCTTCCCTACAAATGTAGAAAATTCCTCAATATGGGCTCTTAGGTTTATTGAAGAAAGGCAGCAAAAGGGACACTCTCTCCTCTCAGAATTGTTTCCTATTGAAACAGATGCCTTGGGTGGGTATATCCACATAGGGTGTTGCAAAGATTTACAAACAGATTTTTTTTCCAATCTAGACAGACAGTAAGACTTCTATTTACAACAGAAACCCAGGTTATTACAGTTCATATAATAGAGATTATTTTTCTCTTTCTTTCTCAAACTTGTGTTTAAGTAGCAATGCCCAACAGAGAGCCAGTTGGTACGGCCCTATCATTTGTGGGGCCAATCACAACTCTTTACTGCCCAACATTTTCTTTTAGAGCTATTTGACAACCATTATGTTGTTCTTAGGGCAAATACAAACACAGGTAAAACTATAATACTATTGGACAGGATCAACGCTTTTCTTGGAGTTTCTCACAAGTATGTATACCAGAATTTTGAATCTCAGACAAGGGAGTGGGGAAGGTGAGCTTACCAGAAATAATGTGCTGAATAATTTTAAGAATATACTGAAAAATGGATCAAGGATGGTTGACTTAAAATTCACTAGCTATCTTTATCACCAAGGAGAACAAAGAAACTCACATTCTCAATTACAATAGGAATTTCCAGATTCTTCCCAAAGTCTAAAAGTTCTATTGGGTCAAAAATAATTTTTTCCCTAAGGAAACCCATAGTAGTAACCTGTCTTGTAAGGACTCTTTTTAGATTTCCTACTGCGTGCATGATGCTATATTAATTGCTGGCTTGGCAGCAGTGAATTTATTCTATAATCTTCTTGGAACTTATATTATGGAGAAAAAGAAATCTATTAAACAGCTAATTACAAAACTTATTAATTGTAGTTGTGGAAAGTACAGAAAGCTATGAGAACATGTGACAGGTGGGATCAATCTTCTGTAGGTCAGGAAGGCTTTGCTGCAGAAATGAATCCTTTAGGGATTGGAAAGAGGCGAGCTTCCTAGGTAGGATGAATAGAATGATCAAGGCCTTGCAGTAGGAAAGGGGATTCGAAGAACTTAAAGCTGATATGGCTAAAATGCCGAGTAAAAAGGGACATGTGTGTATGTGTGTGTGTGTGTGTGTGTGTGTGTGTAAAATAACACATGCATAAATTCTCAAGATAAGCTGGCTTCTAAATCTGGTATGAACAAAAAATATTTGGACACTTGATAATACAAGTTCTCTGGAAGTATCACTGAATCCTAAGCGACATTTTAAAATATGGCCATATCATGTCTCTTTAAAATTAAGAATTAAGAGCTTAAACACTGATTGGGGCAAAAAGGCTCACTACTGTATTTTATGACAGTGCAGAACAGTGTTCAGTTTGGCAGCCAATGCAGTCTTCATTCTTAAACAATAACTTTTGAACAGGATACACCAAATGACACATTTGGTTTTGCTTTCAATGGCTTTGCAGGTACAGCTACCACCATATGTAGCTGTGATGTAAATCCTTGGAAATCACTAGATGAGAATGGGAGGAAGACATTTTAGAGCTCTCCAGAAGAGATGAAAACATCTACCTGATTTGGGTGTGGCTATTGCCTACCCCGAACCATGCATGGGGAGTAAGTTCCCTGCTGTTTTCAAAAGACTGGCCTTCTATAATGAAAAATGAAGGGCCTTTGGATATTCCTCCTGATGACAAAAAAGGAAGATTCCATCGAAAATATTTCATGTTCAAAACGAGAAAAAAAAAAAACAGCCTTGAAAGTGCTCTTTTCCTTTCTAAATATGGAATACAGTAAAAAATGAAGAAATCGAGCTGAGCAACATTGTCATCTCCGTGGGGTCTGTAATGGATTTGCACATTTTACTCCAACTACTGTATATCTAATCAGAAAAAGATGTCCCCCATCCCCTGATCTAGCGCCAAACAGTAAAAGGTGATTCCTTATGTTAACAATTTCAGCAGAATGGCTTATTAAAACCAGATTTTAGGGTATTATAAAATGCTTAGAAGCCCTTTAAAATGTCAACTAGGATCCCCAGAGACTACATAAAATGTCAACCTAGCTCAAGCGCCTGTTTTAAGCAGAATGAATTAGCGGCATGCTGTCGGAGGCTGTTATCCAAAACAATCAGTAAAGAGGAAAACATCAAGCTTTCTTTGTACTTTTATATGAAATGGGCCAGTCAGAATGATCTTGTGGATATCTGAAGATCACTTATTTACTTGAAGCTCTGACTGAATATTGAGATACCAAACACCTTGGTGTTTGTTTTTTTTCCATGCTCTATCTTTAATTAAAACAATTGCCCTGAATAGTCTGAAATTAGGCAGCACTCTCTTTCATGCAGCCTATCATGATATATTCATATGGTCATTCTGATATTCTCTCCTTCAAACCAGAAAGGAATCCTTTTAGCTAGTCATCTCATTCTCATAAAGTCTTTTGTTACAATTCCTAAAATATTTTGCATCATCAAAACTGATATTTCTCTCATCCTTAGGATAAAGTTTTAATCAGTGATTATCACGTTTTTAGTATTCAAACACATTAATTCAATGACAAAAAGACAGTTTCAACTCCCTTAGTATTTAGTTTACTTTTTTCTTTTGACATTTTAGGGTTTCTAGTTTGGGAATAACTGGTATATTTAAATATGTACATAAAATATTTTATTCTTTTCTAGAGTTTTTTCCCAAATAAAACAGGTACAATGTTTTCAAAAAATGAGATATTTTATATAGAAGGTAGGACATAGGCATAAAAAGGAAAAATAGATCAAAGATGGTAGAGATACAAAAAATATACATCTCCTTTTGATCAGTTCCATTTTTTGGTTGTACATAAATACACGTTTATATATATATTCACATTTTCTATGTACAGCTAAAGCTTTACATGCTCATATCTTTTGAGATGATATTCATCTTAAAGATCTCAAAATCATTTTAGATGAAAACTGAGACACAAGTGTACATAGTTAACAGCTCCTGTTCGCTTGGTGTGGTCTCACTGCAAGCACATGCTTTGGAGTGCGTGACATCTATTGCCATTGTTGAGAACATGGGATCATATAAAAACACATGTATATGTTTAATAGCTACTTTTAGATGATCAGTTTCTTAATGTAAAGAATCAAAAGGGACGCTATCTACATTACTTACATAGAATTCCAAGTGCATTACAGATTTTAATGAAGCATTAATAAGTTACACAAATTTTGTTACTTATTAGTTATTTATTGGTTAAAGTCAAAATTTGCTGACAGAGTTAAGCATTCCTATTGTATTTATATCATTGAGCTCTTAGAAGTCAGAGAATGCAGAATCAAAATTTGCTTAGGTTGTCCAGTACCCGGCCACCACACTACTTGAAGAGGAAGACAAAGATGATGATAATCATGTCAACAGGCGAGCACAGAAGGAACCTTCCCTTTCTTTTTTTCTGGGACTTAAACTAGCCTGTAATAGGTCTCTTTATAATCAGTACCCTTTCCTCTCGCCCATCTTTTCTGTGTCTATGTTTGTAGGATAAACATGTACTTGGTTATCTGTTAAGCTGAGAGTTGCAATGGCAGGAAAAGTCCCTTTTAAAATGATGCTGAAAATATGCCTGAGGCTCCTAAAAAGTGTAAATTTAAAAAATGCACACTCCACCTCTTCTTATGTCCTGACAACCTACACTGATGTTCAGCTGTAGTACTAGAACTAACGTCATCTGCACTTGCAGCCCTACTCCACCACATGACGAATTCTAGTTTGCAAAGGAAAAGAATAAATATGGTGAGTACCAATACTGAGTGACTTGTATGAAAGGAACTTCTTTCTTAGTCTTCATATAAATATTTCTAGATTTTCTAAGAGAAAATATTACAACTAGCATAGAGACACACAAACGAATTAACTATAGAAATTGGGTACGTTTTTTAACAAACATGGAATATGTCATCAAAACAGAAAAGCTCAATGATGGTGTTTATTTTTTAGATAAGCAGATAACATGAGCTGCCAGGCCTCCAACCCAGTATCTTCCAACGACTGTAGAAAACAGAAACTGTACATTTATTCCATATATATATTCCATAATATGTTTCTTACCCAATATCTTGCTGATGTTGGAGTTGTGCATGTCAGGAAAGGCTTGGAGGATTTTCCTTCGCTCATCTTTAGCCCACACCATAAAGGCATTCATTGGACGCTTTATGTGGGGCTCATTGCTACCACGCCCCCTGGATTCTCTATAAATTCTTGATTCTGAGACTCCAGCACTTCCTAAAAATAGGGAACGTTGTTTCATGTTAGTGTTAACCCTTTTGGCAGTTCTCTTCCTTGCATTATGATTTATTTTAGTCTATTATGGTATCTGAAAATAAAAATATATCTGATAATGGCCCTTCCCAGGTCTTGAGATGCTTGCTTGTTTGTAAGGTTTTTGAGATATGCCTTTGAGGTGGAAAATGCTGCATTTGTGTTTTTAATTCATTTCTAATATATTTTCCTTTTCTTTCAATGGACTGTGGACTGTTTCACTATTTACTTTCTGGAGCACAGAAGAAACTTGAATTTCTTGTGATCATTGATGCAAATTGGAAAGAGAAGAGTTGGATTAGATCAATAAGCATGCTGATACTGTAGAAGTACTAAATAACTGAAGAAGCTCACAAAATTGTGGAACATTAATATGTTCAGCAGAATGGGTCATGACAGGTAAGGAGGTGTCTCTGCTACCTGAAGACTGTCAGAACATAGAGTACTCATGCCCTTCTCTCTCTAAGTTAATGGAAATGAAAGTGCTTCTACCTAAGACTTTGAGGTTAATATAATATATAGATATTCTCCTGTAACCTGCTTGGCTTTTCTTTGAAAATTATGGGGTAATAAATGCAATAAATATACTGAAGCATCAACAATAGTCTGGCCCCCAAAAACACTGGAAAATAGTAGAGAAAATCACACATGAATAATTACAGTACTATGATTTAGTCAGAAGTTTACAGCCATGTATTTAAGATGATAAAAGCAACACATTCACTCCCCTGAATTTTTTCCCTAACATCTAAGTTATCCAAAGAGACCCACTGAAAGTTACATTCCAATCAACATGACTCATGATGGTAAGGCACAATCACAAGTCCAGTGGAACCTTTGGGAGCTACAGTCACTCCTCTAGGCTTTATGAGACTTTGAAGAACTGCTTCAGCAAATTAAACAGCTTCCAGAGACACTTGACTGAAGGCAAAGAAAACAGGCAGAAGCAGAAGAAAACACAGAACTCTGCCCCTAAGTTTTCCAAAGTTATCATTACAAAGATGGAGAGAGGTATTTTGGTAGCATTTGAAATTTTAAGATAACTTGACGATTTCTAGAGCTTGTATTATCATTAAAAGCACTGCTGGCTTTTTTTCCCCCTTTAAACTTTTCTTCCTTTCTTTTCTTAATTTAAAGGACTGGGAATCAACCCAAAACACCCAGACTTGAAGACCTCTAGAGTAGCAAACAAAACACAGCATTTCTCTTTGTGGAGTTTCTCGTGATTTCTCATTCACAATATGCTCTTTGGTCTGATGAAGACTGGAAAATATTTTGCTTACAAGCATGACTGAATTTCACAAATAACGGCAACACAATGTTGATGTTTTAATGCTGATTACATGGGTATATTTTATCATGCTAATACAACTTAAAATTTATGAAATGTGTTACTACCAGTAATTGTCTTTTTACTGACAAAAATGAATGCTAATATATGGCAACATCTTTCTCAAATGGGTTTGTAACTACCAAACAACCATTTACACATCTGCCTTTTCTTGTTCTTCCACCTTATGGCAACAGAAGCAATAAAATGAACATTATGTAACTTCATCAAAGTCAAACAAGCTCTTTGCATATACACAGGCCAGGTGTATCTTTGCCAAGCTAAGCAGAAAACAAAAGGAAATGTTTGGATATGAAAGGTCAGAAAGACACAGATTTTTCTTGATAGGCAATTGAAGAAAAATCGGTTTTTAAGGAATTACCTGGTTAAATGCTCAAGTTTGGGTAGTCCATTGGCTAGCACAGAATGGGACTTGAAAGTAGAACTGGCTCAACGCAGAGTAGACAACTGTGTATTTTGGTGGATTCAAGGGAATCCCCCACCCCACCCTGTCCTAAAGTATGCTTCTCACTGGTTGGCCCTGGTGCAGTCTTTTCTATATGCAGGGAACCGCCTCTTTGATAATAACACATTCAGGATAGTGCTCTTAAAATGCATGTATGATGCCTGCCACTGGAAGGATGTTTCTGGTTGGGGCTCAGTGTAAGAGTAAGAGCACTTTCTTCTTTTTCCCTCTTTGCTGTGCTATTAAAATGAAAGTATCACTTGTACTCATCACTGTTGATGTTTAGAATGTTCAGAGATGATGAGACAAGAGAAGTCTTGGGACATGTGAGGAAAGCATGAAGCTGTGCGATTGGAGCTCTTAGTTGGATTATGGAGGGTGTGGTGGGACACCTGACTGTATGGAACACAGGATAAGAGGGAAGAGTTCCAAAATGCAAGAAACCAGCCTGAATCTGTCCTCTGAGTCATGTATTCTGGTCAGGGTTTGACAAATGAAAACCTTGAAATGAACTTATAGATACAAATTCCTGAAAAGTTTGTTTTGGGTACAAGAAATGGGGAAATGAGAGACAGGGTGGAAGGTGACTGAGACTATTTGCTTTAGAATCATGCCACCTTGAGTCCTACCACTGGCACTTACAGTCCTGTAACCGTGGAAAAATGATTCAGAATTCCTAAGGACCAATCTCGCCCTGTAATAGTACTTATCTCACAGGTTGTGCTAGGAACTAATGAGGGGATTTATACGAAGCACTCAGCAGAGTGCTTGCTACGTGTGAGCTCTTATTGCAGTGAGCAGGCATCAATGCCTGTCTGTATATTGTGTAGTAGTGTTAATTGGCACTACATAGACACTTCTGCACACTATTGGAATATATATGAACAGTTTTCACAAACCATCAGAATCTCCACTCATATTGAAATCCATCATGGCATGGCTAAATTTTCCTTCTTCATTCTGTTTAACGGCCAGTTGCTGAGTCAGACTCTCCAGTGTTGTTTTTTCCTTAAAAAAAAAAAGAAGTTTATATTGAGAGCTCAATATGAAAACTATAATAATTCAAAGATGACTTTTCTTGGGCCACATATAATACATTTGCTTCTGGAAGGGATGGGATGTTGATTTATTCACCTTTGCCCATTCAGCACATTATACTGAGAAAATTGAAGCAAATGATCAGCAGGCATTTTGAAGGAGCTCTGATTCTTAGAACCCCCTATCAGTCTTGGCATTTGGATAAAGGATATATGCTGGGCTCCTTGGAGACCTTTCCAAATCACAAAATGTGCATTGAAATTTCATGGAAGCAACCTGTTTTACAACATTTGGAATGCCTGCTTTATTTGTAGCCAGACAAGAGAAGTATAGAGGTGGCATGGGGCCCAGAGAAAGCCTTCCAATAGTTAGGTGACCAACTGATAGAAACATAATTCACAGGAGTGCCCTCTGGTTGCCATCCCCCTAAATGCCATCTGCATTCCTCATGCAAGGGTAATGAAGATGTTTACATATTCATTGCTAATTGCTTGTCAAGTCTCTGTACATTCAATGTGAGTGCCTGCTACTTGGACCACAATTTGATTTGGATTGCTAAGCCAAAATATTGAGTTGGCGAATTATCTGAGATACAAATATACCAAAATTAGATCTGCAAAGACATCAAGTCGTTTAAAAGCACGCCGTGCATGATTTGAATTCACGGAGAACATGGCACTCTACACTAAATTGTTTTCAAGGAAAATATAATGCTTAATCTAAACCACATGTGATATTAAACTACTTCCAAATTAAGTAACTGGGTGATTTTAAAAAGAGAAATAACTTGCAGTGAGAGGTATACAACTTTCTCTAGCATTCTTCCATTGCTCTGAGAATGATGTGGTTCCAAAGCAGTTTGAAGAAAAGCATCAATTGGATTTCATAAAATTTGCTCATGTTTCTTTTTAATTATTCGCCTAATTTTCTGAAGAACAAAGTCATGAATTGCCCGAATGAACCACATAACATTGTGGAACAGCTACCGACACAATAAAATGTTCACAGAAAATAATCAACTACTTAAGATAATTGTATTATAGGCAAAGAGCCCAACTAATGTTCCCACCAAGAGCCAATAAGGTATTGAAATTCTTAATACAGTACATGTTTTATCTCTACAAAATCTCTGGCAGTATTACAATTGTATATACTAGATAAAAAATTCTCTTAATTTAGTGGCCTTGGAACCCCTGGTTTGTTGTCATCAAAGTCTGTACATGACTTAATAGAAAAAACCTTTTTAATTGTCCATCAGTGTAAAATGCAGTAGGGAAACTGGAAGCAAAATAGGTGATATGAACTTTAGTTCTGGATGGTTATATAGTACTAAAGGTGAAATACATTACATATTTTAAAACGTAGAACCTGACCCAATTTGTTGTGTGTGTGAAATTGGTATTTTCAGCTACTTTACATGTTCTGAATTTCTTTTGCTGAGAGAGTCTGCTATATATATTCAGCTAAGTTCAAGAGCACCAAGGAGACCAGCTTAGCAGACTCTTTATAGTAAATGTAGCTGTTAAAATAGAAGACAGTTACATTAAAAGAAAGCACATTCCATCAACATGATTTGATAGTCTGGAGTCAATGGAGACTTTACTGCCCTATCTTTGGGCATGGATTGCCTCCCAGGATTTGATTTAATAGAGGATAAGGCAATAATGCAACATATTGTCTAGAGAGTTTACCATTCTGAAATAAAGCCTTTCAAGAAGAAAAAGCAAAATGTAGGCAATTGAAATGCTGAAAAAGGGTGAAATGGTAAGTGACTTCTAAGGTTCTGAGTTCAGGTATATGGATATTTTGCCATTTTACCAAGAAGCTAAAATTAGCAGGAAAGTCACAGTCCGTCTTTACAATCAGTAACCTCTAATAAGTACATGGTAAAATCAGATGATTCCATTAGTTACTTGAAAGTGGAATTTATCATGCTTCTCAAGGGCATGTCAATGGGGGACGGGAAGTCAAGACGGTAAGCTGCATTTTTTTTGTGGCATTTTGCATAGCTAATTCTCAGACATATGAACAGGGAAAAGGAAAGGGGATTGGAGGAACTGGAGAATGTGCAGTACACCTTTAATGAAAACACCTTACAATAATCCATAAATCAAGATGGTAATGTTGACACATTTTGGAAACCCTGGCTGACTGTACATTCAGAGGGCATAAAGGAGTTGAGGTAAGGGAGATATAATGAAACTCAACAGGTTAAATAAAGGCTGAACAAAATAAGCACAATAGATATCAGGTAAGAAGGGGCTAAGTGGGAAGAGGTTGAAAATGGGAAACACCAAGGGAACTGAGGTTGGGGAAGGAGAAAAAAATGTTGCTGGGCAAAGATGACATTTTACCAAACCTATACTCTTTAGTCCCAACTGGCTCCAATAAAAAAGTTAGTCAATAATTTGTACATAAAAAGAGCAGCCTCTGCCCCACTTTAAGATGAGTGTTCTAGAACACAAATCCAGTATTGAAATTACACTTTACTGCCCTCTCACTATTCAAATGCTGATCGGAAACTAACAAGATTCATTGGTCTTCTCTCCTCTACTTTTTTCTGTTATAAATAAAACAAAAATCAAAGAAAAATAAACACATTTAAGAAAACACCTGCCAAAATTCTGAGCTGCTTTGAGCAATCAGGTAGAGGATGCAACCCGATTAATTACAGCAAAGTAGTCAAAATGAAATAGTCTTGAGGATTTATAAATAAAGACCAAATAAGATGACCTATATGCTTTCTCTCTTAAATAAAAAACTAGCAATTAACTGGATAACAACTGGATTTCCTTTGGAGAGATAATTCCCATCTGGCTAATCAAGTCTTATACACAAACCTGTAGGTTTACTAAGATCAGAGGAAACATTAGGTAATGTCTGTTTTTACTTGAAAATCTTCTGATCCTACGTTGACTTCTTCAAAGATCCAAGTGAATTGTATCTCATATACAGAAGAAAGTTTTAGACCAGTTTCTTGGGGTCAAATTAATAACTCTAACACTTGACCTTCAAAGAACTATTATTAATGTGTTAATATTCACTTAAGGAATTTGATAGCTGGTCTTGGGCTCTGTGGCTTATCTAGTGATTTGCATAATGGAAGAGACTATGTGTACTGTTTGCACACAACACCAAGCTTATCATAGGTATCAACAAAGAAAGCCAAGGGATAACTAAAGAGATGTGGACCATGAGTTGATTAGAAGTGGTTAGTAAAGACCTGTGCTTTCTAAGCCAACAACGTTCGGAATGGCAAAAGGCCACAGGGATTAATGGGAAGAGGACATACTTGAAAGTACAGAAAATAACCCATAAAGAAAATAGTGGGCTTGGGATGAGGAACATCATTTTTTAACCAAACTCTGCCATATATATTAGCTCTATGACTTTAGGCAAATCAATTCACCTCCTTAAGTCCCAGAATCCTAATCTGTACAGGGGGGTTTAAATATATGATAGATTCTCATTAGTTCAAACAAAATTAAAGATATGCTTTTAATATTAGGAAGAAAGTCAATGAGATAAATTGAAAAGATAGAGAATCTTCCTAACATATAAGAATTAGGGGACTAGTTAGTTCAATATGGATATTAAATACCCTGTCAGGTTATGATCTATTCTCTGTGGACAGCAGGGGACAAACACACATTAAAAAGGAGAATTTTGGTAAGAACTCTAAAAACTGTTGAGATTCTTTCTTTCATCTTCCCCCTCATCTATGACAATATATTTAATCTTTTTTTATTCTCCATCTGATGCTCAGGCACAATGGTTTACAGTTCCGTAACAGAAGTCTAGTTTATATTTCAGTTGAAAATTTCTCTTAGTCCATTGCTTCAACTTAAAAACAATGAAAAATTCACTGTGTTTGTAAAGGCTCAAATGAACACCCTTTGCTGGTATTTCATAAAGTAGTCAAAACACAAACACACACAAATTGTACTTTAGAGGAGGTAGATATTTCCTAAGATTAGTTACCTAATCCTAAATTAAACAGTGCATGAGTAGATTGTTCCTCTATTACTCCTTGAAATTGGGAGTCTTTGCTCCCCACCAGACACATGTATACATGGAGAGAGATGGGCTGTGGATCAGCTATCATAATGGACATCCCTGAAATAAAGCTCACAAAGCTATAAAACTCATAAAAAGCACATGCATGAAATGACAGAATAGAGTGTGACTGTCAAATGTTGAGTCAGTAACAGTTAAACCCTTCTGGCTGCACTTTTTATGGTCCTCTTCTATACTAATGACACGGGAAGAAGAAACAGAAAAGGTTTTCACCCTCCAATTATGTGAATCTCACAGACCACCAAAGAAGATGAAAGATTATTTATAATGTCATAACAATTTATCAGTTGGAGATTTTTTTCATCAGCTTAAGTAAAATATAAAGAAACAATGCTTATGTCCATCCCCTCCACCCCTCAGTTTCACTCTTGCTTACTGAGATCATCATCTTCTTAAAATTAGCCATCCACCCACATAATCTAACAGCGCAAATGGGAGAAAAGGCTCTCTTGTAAACTGTATATAAATTATATACAAATACATACACACACATCTCTCTCTTTCATACACACACACACTTCCCTCCAACACCAACAAAATGCAAGTTAAAGAAATCCCTCACTAACTTTATTCTGGTCTACAACAAATTTATCCATTTGGATATTCCCAGACACTCTGGTACTCTGAAATCTAGTATCCCTTAGGAATATTTTTTCATTCATTTTCTCCATCAGAAAATCGTAGGGATATATGAGCTGGGTGTGGGAAAGGTCCATAAATGTCCTCTGGTCTAGTCATCTACAAATCAGACTGATTTTTCTTTCCCCTTCTAAATTCACAGATATATCTATTGGAGAAAATAATGAATTAGATCTCATAATTTTGCTTGTAGTCTAATTTCCTTTTATGAAATTTGGTAGCTAGCTTCATGAAATGTTTCTTGAATGTAATTCTAGGTAAATTTCTTAGAAAATTAATTTCATATCAGGCAGCCTGATCAAACTGAAATGTATTACTAGATCAAGTTTTCTTAAGTACTATGAAGTTGAAGGCAGATGGAAGGTTTTAAAGGAAACAGCTGCTGTGAATTCAAGTCTTAAACCAGACAAGTGACTTGCTGAGACAGCAAAATGACTAATGGGTAAAACTGATCTTTAAAGAACTGATTTGAAAGTAGGAGAAATTAGAAAGTTGATGACAAATAACTAATTCTGATTTTCAGAAATGAAGAGAGAAATCTGAGGAACAGTGATCGCAGCACTTAGTGATTGTTATAATGATTAGTTAAGAGCTTTAAGTAGAGGATGTGGTGACAATAAGATGCTAGTATGGATTCATTAAGAAAACCATTGTTACAATGACCTCAGTTTCTTTAACTACAAGAATTGGAATGCAGACTACAAAGCTCAATGGCCATAATGTTTTGGACTTAACTCAACTTTGGACTACGTTCCTATCACTGTCCTTGTTATCATGATGGAGACATTGCACAGGGCCCTGAAACAGTTGAATGGGGTGGAAAGAGGGGATCAAAAATAGCTTCTTTAACTATTTTAAGAACTGCCATGTTATTAAAATATCAAGACCTGTTATTTCTGCAAAAGAGAAATCCTCTGGCCATATGTAGTCAAGAGAGACAACACTGACCAGTGGTTGTAAATTATCAGGTAAAAGGTAGCACCACTGAAGGAAGGGTTGTCTGATAGAGCTGTCTATCCACTGTGTGGGCTGCTTCAGGATGTAAAAAATGTCACCTCCCTGGAGCTCTTCAAGTATTGGCCGTATGACTACCTGCCTGGAATACTCGAGATACTGAAGAGGCAATCCAGGGTCAGATGATAGGTTTTATTAAAGGACATTTTTGTTTTATTTCAAATCTGCAATTCTGTGTCCTACTTGACTGGATCCCCTAAAATAAAACTAAAATATTTTGATAAATGTATACAAATATATCTGTTTCCTCTATCCATAAATGATAATTTCCTCACAAGTTGTTGATGAAGCTTAGATGGAAAGGCACTCCATTTATAACTGAGAACTCTTGAATCGTTTTCTTAAAGCCAAGGATGATGCTTCAAATCATGAAAAAAATATGATTATTGAGATACATTTTGTAAAGAGACTGCCCAATAATAATCAGATTTACAGATATGGGTACTTTGTGAAAGACCCTTTTATGTACCCAGATTCAACATTTTACTTATTTAGTGCTTAAAACAAAAAATCACTGCCATGGATAAGAGGAAGTCCCTGAGGCCTGCATAGAAAAGCCACTCAAAGGTATCTGTGTAAAACAAATCATCTATTTTTATACAGAAGGTACACATGGACACTGTCATGATGAAATACAGACCCTTTCTTATTTGTTGCGATGTGTGAAAGAGGGAAGGCAGGAGAGGAAAAAACTAAGACCCGAGTTTTCAAATGTCTGTATATGCAGTCAGCCTTCAACCAAAGTTCAAAAACTTTATTGTTATTTAAAACCAGGGCAGATACATCTGCACACTGAGTCAAATCAAAAGAGTTAATGTGAGAAAAACAGAAGGCCAACAAAGAAAAATAATAGAATTCACAACATACACAGGATGTCCGGTGGGTAGGAGGGCTGTGCAGATGTAAACACTAAACTGGAGGGTTATCTGATGATAACTGTTCTATAAAACAATGGGTAACTCACCGAGCAACAGGAACATACAGAAATTTTCTCTGTAAATTTTCCTTTTCATGGAATAAAAGCTATAAAACTGTTAGCATACTTATGAATGTGGTCTCGGCAGCCTGTAGTTACCTCAGTTACATAAATATAATTGGATCATTTTAAAGAGTCATGGCTTGGTTCAGAAATGCTGGGTCTGACAAATAGAAATCATCAGGGATATAGTTCACTTTTCAATTATCCATGGTAGTTGTAGGGGAAGGGAGAGAAACATACAGATTAGAATAGATATTTAAAATCTCATTTTAACAAACAGCTAAAACTACACACGTTTCATCAGCCCTGCTATGAGAAGCAAAATAAATAAAACTGAACATATTCTTTTTGTTTTCCTAGCTCATTGTCTACTGAAGGGGCTGGCGGTGTGTGGAGAAGAAAGGAAGATCCAGGAAGGGGGAAGAAACAGGAGGAACAAAAAATTGAAAAGAAGGTACAGAGGTTGTGGAGATGGTGACTGCTTAAATGAGGTTGTTGTAACAGAGTCTCAAAAATGTACTACATAATACACATGACCAACGCTGGAGCACAAGCTAATCAAACAGGCAACCGGGCACCTCCCTCTGCCTGGTGCATTAGAAAAGAGACAAATTCTGGCCAGAAGACTTGATCTGCCACTTGAATTCCTATGAATTTCTCAAATCTCAAGTTTTTTTGTTTTTAAAACAAAGATAAGAATATTGTCCTCCTTATATTACAGTGTGAAATTGCAATGTGATGTGAAAGTACTTTGGAAAAGGTAAGGCACAAAATAAATCTCAACATCCCCTATTACTCTTATGACTCAGAAGCAAGACTTTATCATATGCCAGCCAAAGAGGAGAAAAGGTATGAATTTGAAAGATTCGATGAGACCTTTTGAAATAAATGCTACATTCAGAATGTTTTCCTCATAATTTCTAATCTGTCTTGATAAAGCAGTTTGCAGTAAATGACCATAGAGAATACATCTACTCAGAATAAGAGGGTAATTGAAAAACAAGTATCTGTTATTTCAGTGTCTTGATATTGAACTGTCTTGAAGACCTTGGGGATGAGGAAGACAAGGGAGAAGGGAAGGAAAGACCATTCTTAATAGGCCAGGTTTTTAAAAGTAACACTTCTGGTCCAGCAATGAAAGTGACTCTCACTTAACTTACAGAAAATTTTGAGAAATCAGAAATCTGTGGATATAAACATGCATTTAAAACATCGTCACTTTGGCACTACTATTATTTATTCCTCTTCTAGTCTTTTATCTATGCACCATGGAAATAGACTTTAAAACTATCTAGAACATTCAATACACCGTGTTTCCAAACTTGCTTTTTTTCAGGAATACTATTGTGAGCATATCCTCACATCTTTGAACCCATGACAGTTTCAATCATTGGAAAGGACTGTGCATGTCTATCTGAAAGCCCAATTTGGCATGCCCTGTGTGTCTCATTTCATTGGACCATCCTGCACTAACCCCCTCTACCAGAATGATGTAAAGAACACAAGACTTCTCTGTTTGAAAACATGCACAGCTTTTCTAGGCTTGAAAATTAAACCATAAAAAGTTTACTGAAAAAAAAAACCTTTAAAAAGCTCCTTAAAAACTCACACCATAATTGCTCCCCACCAAGCGTGGGCACTTGCTAGCTGCAAGTAGTGGCACTGTGACAAATGTAGCAAAACTGAAAGCAGGCTATACTAAGAGAAAGAAAAAGTCTTCCACTGGCCATCTGTGAAAATAAGGCATGTGGCCATTAAATGCAGAGGCTGTAAATATACACAAACTCCATGAAGCAAATGGCAAAAAAGGACTAAACTTCAAGCTCAAACAAATCAAAATGTTTAATGCATAGTTACCACTGCTGGACGAAAACAGCTCTGATCTTTGCAGTCTGCAAACTTGGCATGTATTTCAATTAAATACCCCCAAAAAGAAAAGAAAGAAAAAGAAAGAAATGAAAAGACACAGAAGAAAACCATCTGGAACAAAAGGCTATAGACAGCTTATACTCAATTTCTAGAAACAAACAGCCCCTTTAACTTGCACCGGCCTGCAGAGAATGTCGATGGGAATTATTGAAAGGCTGACATATAGAGTGATGGATGGGTGATGACATAATACCTATTTGCCTTTTTGTCATGGTCTTTGAAAACTGGCTGCTCTGTGCTGATAATATTCACTAAGGGGTTTTCCTCTCCCCTCCTGTCCCATAAGAAGTGTTCCCTAGCTAAGACACTCAGAATTAAGAAGGTTTTATGAATGAAAAACAAAAGAAAAGAAAACTTAAGGATCAAATGCCAACTTGCACATAAAAAGCTGGTCAAGATTTTCTAATAATCAGTTGCCTAGAAAGGAGTTCCCTTTCCATTTTATATAAATTTTCAGAGTAGAGAGACTCCAAGACTCAAAGGTAAATATTCAATGTCAGATTTGTGTGTCTTTTAATTAAAGCCAGCAGATAAATAATTACATGCAAATATAGAGATTAAATAATATATGTTCACTTTTATAAAGAGAACATATTAATCATTTGTGTTATTTTAATTTTTCCTATGCAAATTCTAACCAGAAGATTTAAAGTTTGGTGACTTTTTTTTTAATGTGCACACACACACTCCTTATAACACTCCTGCTTTGTCACACCGTTACAATGATCAACCTCACTCCCTCCTGAAGGATTTACCTAACATGCTTTCCCCCTTCTTGAAATTTTTCTCCTTTGACTTCTCTAATTCATTTTAGCTAAGGGCAACATCTACAAGAATGCCCATAAATCACTAATTAATTGTGGTATATTCCCCTGAATGCAGAGGCATGAGTTCCTTCATAATCACTTTTTCAAAGCAAAACCTGTAATCCACCATTCCTCACATGCCTTCCCCTATCTGCGAGAAGGAGCATGTGCTGGATAATGTGGAACTAGATACACTGTGTCAGTTTGTGAAGAGTTAACCCTGCTGGCCCCATCCATCAGCTGGCCAGCGAAGCATCAGGAAAGAATGATGGATGTAAAATTATTACAGCGCTGCCATCCGATACACTTACTGCCATTTGTAACTAATGCTGGGACTGACACGCTTTTTTTCATTATTAAACATCCACATTAAGTCAACATTGGTCACTGTCATTTCATGTCTGGCACTCTGTTAAAGGCAAAGAAAAGGGTTGACAATGGCAGAGAAAGAGGAGATTGTAATGGAAGAGTTCCCAAGTACCAGAGTCATAAAATGAATCTTTGTTTGCAAATCAGTCTATAGAGTCTGTGGTAAGGCTTCTGGTGAATATATATAACTGCATTAGGAGTGAGGGAAATAGGCAGGAAAGCTTCTTGACTATTCCTCATTCAGTTGAGTGCCTTGGGTCTCTATTGTATTAGTATTACCTGGTGGGATGAGGACAAAAACAGGGTTTTGTGATCTTCTATTAGGTATCAATACCTTCAAACAGGTCAGAAGCTGAGTATGCAGTGGATTATATGGTTAAAAACGGTGCCATCTGGTGTTAATGAAGTACAGTGGGTGGTTTTTACAAAACTGATGTATGGGGGCCTCCTTTCTGATTTTTCCTACCTGAGAAGCTTACTTATTCATCCATAACACTAATCTGTAACAGAGCTGTGTGGTAAAAGATAACAGTATTTGAATATACAATCAGGCTATAATTAACCAGAGATGACAATTATTTATAACACTGTGTCCCAGAGTTTCCAAGAAACCTGACATGCACAGTTTTTGGGTATGTTGAAACACTTCCAAGGAAAGTAAAGAAATGAAAAATCTTTTAGGAGTTTTCAATTAAAATGTGTTTGAGTAAAAATGACTTTCATTATGTGTTTTGGTACCTATTACTGGAAAACATTTGTCCCTATCTTCACACCTCTAATTGTTTTCACTGCCCAAGTACAGCTTTTCAGAATTAAGGCTTTCTAGTTGGGACAGCCATATTGGTCATTTGAAATGTGAAGAGAAAAGTTAGTGTGTTACAAGGGTTGTGTCCTCAAGAAAACACATCTCCACTACAGGATTCCAATTATCTGGATCTCAGGTCATGCTATCACCCTTCAGACTGATGAAAGCACTGGGCTGAATTTCTTTCTCCCTTTCCTTTCTCTCAGCTCCTCTCTATCTTTTTCTCTCTTTTATCTCATCCATTCCTTACATTTCACATACTTTCTGGGGAAGTATACATGGGGATCAAACTACATGGGGAAGTTGGGCATATCATTTGAGGGAGAAAAAGGTCCTTTTTGGGGGGATTCAAATGATAGGAGAAGGTGATAGTGCAAACTATAAGAGGAATTTATCATTCCTTCTGCTTGTGTCTTTTATTAAGAACAGAAAAGCAAAATTTCAAATCAAATACTTATCTACCTATGCTTTGGCCATGGGTAAAGTAGGGTGACCATAAAAACAGATTAAAAAGGTACGTATTAGGAAAATAACACAATATGCATAGTGATGTTACTTATATAGAGAAATAAGCAGTCACTTTTGTAAGCTAAGGTATATAACTGATTTGATACGCTAAACCATATGGGTGGGGTCTATCAGTTTCCATAGGTGGGCTCACACATAAAAATGCCATGATTGACAGTCAAAATGATAATTTGATCTAAACTGTAAACTCTGTAAAGGTAGAGGACACATTTCCTATTCATTACAGTACCTCAAAGTACATGGCATGGTTCCTGATACATGGTAGGTGCTAATGTTGAATAATTACTAATTAAAAGATACAAATTTAACCTTGTCTCAGTCCCACGAGTCCTATAGACATAGAGTGAGCATTAATATTGTAGCGATGAATTGGAGCTGGTCCAACAGGGAAAGTCAGCCACAGTGCTACCTGCTTACTGGAGCTTCTGTAATCTCAATTTCATTCTCAGGTGTCCAGGGTAATATAAGGGTTGAGCTAATTTGGATCCTTCTGCTGAAGAGCTTTGCTTACACAATACAAGAGTTCACCATACGGTTAAAATAATGCAACTGCTTCACTTCCATATTTCAAGATTTTTCACTTAAAAACCCATAAAAACGTAAGACTATAGCTGAAGATGTAACTTGATTGCCTTGAAAATGCACGGTGAAGAGATTTGGGGATGATGGCATTCTTGAGAATGCAGACATCTTAACTGGCCA
Organism: Smutsia gigantea; assembly: GCA_032199065.1. Lineage (NCBI taxonomy): Eukaryota > Metazoa > Chordata > Mammalia > Pholidota > Manidae > Smutsia > Smutsia gigantea. The sequence goes on along the minus strand of JAVSCE010008688.1, from coordinate 711,655 downwards.
ACAGGATTTGGCAGGTTTTACTTCAAAAACAGAATTTTTAAAAAGATGTAATTTGACCAAAGAGAAAGGAAAATCAAAAGGAGTAGCTTTCAAAAGAGTTACCTCTCACTCCTGCAACTCAAATAGGAGGTGCTACTCAGAGAAATAAAGTATGATCACAGAGTTGGCACAAAAGGTGGAAATAAGGTCCCCTAACAATGGACAACTATGGAATAAAGTGAATGCAGATGGTTTAATTCCTGTTACTTAATCAACAGGCTGAGCAGAGTCACCAGCTCTGGCGTAAAGTCATGTTAGAACAACAGCTGATCTGTATCAGAGAAGATGAAGTCACAGTGCCATGGTGGAGGGCCCAGGATTATTTTGTGTACTTCCATTGTTGCCTTACAAGCCGTCGGCACAATTATTGCCCTCCGATGTGAATGACTGATCTGTAACCACAGCTAAACAGCATGCTGCTTAGGGGCCTAGGAGCTTCATGAAGATGAATTTCCATACCATCAAAGTGCTTTTAATGGGCTCCCTGATCCAACTACAGGCCTGTTTTGCAAGTACATAGAGCTCAGGATGAAGGCTTCCTGTCCAAAAGGATTTGGTCGGTTGTCACTTGACAATTCCCAGCCAGCGCAGGGCAGGAGAAGGGGGAGATAGGTAGAGTTGTCTCTGCTTTGGAGGATTAAAAAAAAAAAAAGGGTACAGACGCTTGTTGAATGCAACCAACTGCTGTATCCACAGCTGAATTCAATGCGCTTAACAAATAACGGCAATTTAGCTATGCTTGCGAGGAATAGCTTGAGTCACTTTATATTAGCATCTGGCTGAGTGTTAAACTCATTTCTACATGGGGAGCAGAGAAAAGGAATTTCTGTTCAAGCATCCTTTCAGGAATGTTTAAATATTTGAATATAAATTCCTTTATGCTCGCTATCATTCCTTCTTGGAGCTGTCACTTTGCCTGGCCCCTCCCTTCAGGTGCTTCGCTAGAGAAATTTTGTGCCCTTCTCATTGCACCAGTGTTATTCTTCTTATGATGTGAGGCTGCAACGGATCTCTACTTGACCATGCTTTGCTCTCCCATCCAGGAACAGAACAGAATTGAGATCAAGGGCCCCATCCTTTTGACCCATGTTTGGACCAGAGAAAAAAATACAGTTGGGACAGGATCACACATGCATTTCACCCTCACTATGCAGATTTCTAGCTTCTTACAGATTATACATCAAATTCCATATAAGACCTGGGAAACCAGAAAGCTATCAAATTAGTAGTCTGCTTATTCTGGACAATACCATTTGACTCATAAACTTCCCATTAGGATTAAGCTTCAAGTCATTGCTAAGTAGCTGCTCATTTTTTTTCTCCTATCTACTCTTTTTATTTAACTATAGGATTGTAATGCTTTAAAACGTCATTTCAAAAACATATTACCAAAAGAGGTACATCACATTGAACATTCTATAACAATATTGTTCTGAATAAAATATAATGTGGCTTAGAAAACAGATTTTGAAATTATTATATCTCGGAAAAATTCAGAAGTTTCACTGGCCTTAGCTATAATAATAATGTCTTTTAAAAAGCACATTCTGCTTTATAATACTGGAAAGATTTCCAGTTGTGCAGTCCCCTAAAACTTGACAGTGCTCTGCCCTGGAAACATTACAACAGGCTCAGGATCTTTGATACTTAGACTAGGAACATGGGTAGCATCAAAGCTTATGCTGATGAAAGAAGATACAGCATTTTCAAATCCAGCTCATCCCCCAGTATGAGTTAAGCATCTCCATAAAGCAAAATTTCCACAGACTCAGATATTACAAATGCTGTTTCGTTTTCATGCAAACTGATGGCAGAAAAGGGGATATTAGCTGTCAATAGGGTTTAGAGACAGATCAGGGAGAATTACGACTCTTCTCACTTCCAGATGGTTTTGATCAGGATGGCCATGGACATTTCTGTACTGACAGAGGGAAGAAGGGAGGGAGAGCCGTCACTCTGAGAACGGTGGGAAGGTGAAAGGGAAACAGGGAAAAGCGTTCAGGCAACTTGAGTACTGGGGGAAAGGTGGTCATTGCGCGCACTAACCTTTTCTGTCCGGCAGTTACTGAGACCTAAACTATTCACGACAGCCACCTTCCCATCGAGCGCCTGCTGTTCCCGCCGAAGCTGCTCCTTCATCTGCCGAGCTTCCTGGATGGCCTTGGTCACAGCATCGTGGTCATTTAAATAACCTGAGGGTGCGAGAGAGCAAAGGACACGTTTTTTACAAACACACGGATAGGTTGACCTTGAACTATTAAAACCCACTTCTTTTTGCGTCTGGTATAAAATAATTTCTCAGTGAGGGGGTCTAAAATGCATGAATGAATAATTGGTAATGACTGATTTACATAGTTATACATGAACCTGGTGCCAAACATCTGTAATAGAAACATACTATTTAAGTGAAGTATAGGTGTTCTCACATGTTTGGAAAGAAATATTAAATATAATTTTTAAGTGAATGTTTTTGTTACCTGAAAATTTTTAGAGCAAAAATAAAACCTGTTTGATTTTTTTTTTATGTAAGGATCATTTGAGTGGTACCATAGGATATAAGTACTGATAACTGTCATTGTAATTATTGACACTTCCTAGTATTAGAAAGGTCAATTTGGAGTTTGTATCTGGCACTATTAGTTTTGCTGTATACAGAAAGAATAAATCATTATTAACTGACTGAAAGAAATGTATTTTTGCCCTGGATCCCTTTATGTGGAAAAAACCACAAGTGGCGGTGGTCTGCTATGGATACAAACTTGCAATAGTTAAGAAGCTAAATTTCAGGCACAGAATGTAAACAAGCCTTCGTAATTGTTTCATAAGACACTGTGGCTACCGGTAACTATAGTCACACTTAATTCTCACTCTTAGTAAGGTGGTCAAATGACCAACCTGTGTCTGCAGCTCTGTAATCCGGAGTTAGTAAGAACAACTGCCAAAATATTTCTTTTAAAGAATAACAGGTGTAGGGGGCAAAACTAATTTTTAACTCAGTTTTAATGTTAACACCGGTCATTTATTTATTGGGTATACATTCTGATGATATGACTTTAGGGTAGAAAACCGATGGGAAAGGATTGTTTTGCAAATATTGAAAGGAAAGCTAATATATCATCTTTCACTCTCCCTATCTTTTAACTAGGGCATAAAATGGCATAAACTGAATCTATTATATGAAATTGCCCAGAAAAGGGACTTGTTTGTGACATGAGGCTAAATCTAACCGATCCATTGGTGAATTGTGACAGATGGAGGGACTGTGAGACAGAAGGCAGGCACTAATCACACATAAAATGACCGGCTTGCCTCAACATGTTCCATGGATTCCAGCAAACTTTACACCCTAATCCATTTTTAGAACAAAAAACATCTGGGCCATAAATCCTCTAATCTGCCAAAACATGCTATTAAATCCTATGATTTGTTGAAAAACACTAAGATTAAAGAAAGGAAATATAAAATGGCTAACTGTCGTGTTAGGAAAGTGTTATTAATACTCTTTTCTTTGTCTTGATTATGAATGTTCTGGTACTAAAGAGCCTTGTCTAATCATGTCAGATTACACATCCTTCTTGTATTGCTAGACTCTTCTATCTGATCTGCTGATTGCCAAAAAACATATACTACTTTTCTGCTGCTTAAACATTTCTGTTGGAGAAGCTGATGTCAGATTGGTGCAGTGCTTCAGTGCTGGCAGGGTTCGAAGTGAATCGTCCTTTCCCTCTTACTAGACACAACCTAGGCCTTGTCTTCTGGCTTCCTTGAGGTAGAAAGGTAAATTCAGTGTGAATGATAGAAAGGGGAGTCTGGGAGCTACAGTATATTTTGCTTTCCAGAGCTAAATTCATTGGAACCTATTCAAAGAACAATACATTCCTGTTCATTATAAATACAGTATGAATTGTAAGCAACTATTTAGAACTAGGTCAGAAATGTCGAGTTAATACTTCCTTTAAATCATAGTTGTTTTGAACCTTGTATTATCCTCAACATCCTGACTTGGTTCTCCCAAACAACCTTCTTAATATATTATTCTTGAACTTCTTCTGTTCAGGAACACAACTACTCTAAAATGTTCAGCTCTTAGAAGTCAGGGATGATCTCACTATACGGTCATTTAGTAAAAGATATTTAAGAGGCTCAGCTTGATTTTCCTATCCTCTAACTCTTGTTTATGTACAACCTGGCATTGTGTGTTTCTGTAGTCTATGTAGCTTCTCCAGAGCACAAATATATTTGAAAAGGTTTGGCACATGGCACTGAATAAAAATATGAATTCTTTATGCTTTTTAGGTGCAGCCATGTAACACTGCTCAGGAGAAATGATTAATATAGGTGCAAAAGGGATGCAAGTTATTATCGGGTGAATAACTGACAAATATATATTCTGTAATGGCCATTTCCAATTTGAAGTATGTGCTCATGGGCAGGTAGAAATAGGTATTCACTTTAAAATAAACATTGTTGTATTACAGACTCTTGAGATTTCGTTAAAGGCTATATGAAATTCTAAACATTTGTATCTGTGGTGATAAACCATAAAGCCATTTACATATTAGAGTTGAATTATAATGAGATCATTTGCTGGTTCTTTATACTTTGTTCTGCTCACCAACACCAAATTCCCAATCTTGCTGATTCCCTCTCTCTTGGAAAATGGCCTCACTTCCAATTTTGGAAAGATCAATAATGCTGAACCCTCAGCTTCCTGCCCCACCCTCCAACCCAAACTCCTATCCCATTAGCTCTAAATCAATAACCATTGATGCCCAGTTGCCTTCTCCTGCGTCAGGGAAAATGGTGCCCTACTTTCATTCAAAGCAAATCCCTTAAACTCATCTAAATTCATCTACCTCTCCAAGGGTTATTCTCTTTCACATTTACGAACTTCTCTACCATCTCCACCACCTCTACTTGATAATAAGTGCTTAAGGTTCTCTTGAAATAAGCAAATAAAGTCTTTTTTTCAACTTTTACGTTGCCCACTCTTTCCAATCCTGTTTCTCTCTTTACCTTCTAAGGTAAGCTTCTCGAAGATTCTTATCATTCTCTCCCATGCCTGCTACAATCTTGTTTCTGCTTCCCTTGCTGTTTTAACTGCCAAACCCAAAGGACATTTTTCATCCTTGGAGATGGAAAGCCCTCACCACGCCTCACTATTGAAACACCTTCCTCCCTTGTTTCTCATCATAGCACTGGATTTCCTTTCCTCTCTTGACTTCTCCATCTTCATATGCTTGCCTGGCATCCTTTCTTCATCTGCCCCTTAGATTTGGTCCAACATAACAATCTTCAGAAAAAGTTTTTGTTTTGGACTTGGGTAACCCTGAATTACCTTTGCCACTGACAAGCTGTAGAAATTGTATGTGCTATTTTTCCTTTCTGAATCTCAGTTGTCTTACCAGTTGAGTGGCAATTAATAGTCATTAGATAACATACGTTTGTGAAGACTAAATGAGTTAATATAATTTCTTAGCTATAGTAAATGGCCCATGAAAGTTATTCAGTAATTGTCCATTGATTTACAGACTGGCATAGAGAGATAGGTAGGATTTGGGCATTGGGTTCAGAGATCCGAGTTTCTACTCCTTGGGAAGTATGATATTTGCCAAATTATAACACTAGGTTTCACTGAGTTTCCATTTCCCTCAACTGCAAAAAGCATGTAAGGTTGATGGAAGAATTAAATGAAGTAACACATGTGAAGGAGTAGAGAACATTTGTTACCTGAGGCAGTAAAAAAATGTTAATTCCTTTCTTTTCTTTTCTCTTTCATTGTCCCTGTAGGCTCACCTTAAGCAGTCGTCTTGCATGGCTTTGACTATTACGATAAAATTCTGTGAGGACACCATTTCTTGTTGGCAGTGGACTGGGAGTGACCCCATCAGAGTCCAGAAGACCCCAGATGATCACCTGACACATTTTATTCTGCCTTCATTATATATTCAGGCAGCAATTGTGCTTTAAGACAGGAAGGTAGGGTATGTGTTTAGGAAAGGTTTGGTGAGCTTCAGTCTTAGGAGGGAAAAAGGGAGTGCAGAGGCCAATATGGCTTCCAGTTGGCACCTCAAAGGAAAATTGGGAAAATTTAGGTTAGGAATCTGATCAGAGTAATAAATTTGTGAGGTTCTATAACCTTGATAAATTCATCACAATTTGATTTTTTTATGTCTCAGCATTTTTTTTAGCAATCCCTAAGAGAACTCTCAAAATTCAAAAGACTTCCTTTTACATATTTTCAAGGACATAAAAAGAGGGACAAAGTAGAAAGTCTAATCTTAGGATAAAATCTAAACAGAAAGAAGGAGTAATGGTTGCTCCACAAGGAAAGAAGCTGTGGAAATGTAGAAGGAAAAACAGGAAACTACTTGAAACGGGTTGAATCGTGTCTCTCAAAAAGATATGCATCTGTTAATGTGACCTTATTTGGAAATAGTCTTTGCCGATGTAATTAAATTAAGGTGCCTGAAATGAGATGACTCTGGATTTCAGGTAAGGCCTTAAAGTCAATGACTGGTGTTCTTTTAAGAAAAAGGAGAGATCTGACACACAGAGACACAGGACAGAAGGTCCTGTGAAGATGGAGGCAGAGATTGTAGCTGTACGTCAATAAGCCAAGGAACACCAGGGATTGTTAGCAGCCACTAGGAACGAGACAGGAGGCACGGGAGATTCTCCCTCATAGCCTCCAGAGGGAACCAACCCTGCTGACCTCTTCACTTTGGGTTTTTAGCCTCTAAATAGTAAGAGAATAAATATCTGTGTTAAGCAACCCAGTTTATGGTAATTTGTTGTGGCAGCATTAGAAACCAATACACCACAACTGGTCTTCAGCATGCTCCTTACACTCGAGGTATGATGCCAGAAACTAAAATTACCTACTGCCTGCCTCAAATCCTTCCTGCTTTCCCAGTACACATTATTCGTCTTCAAAGCTCTACTTGGCTGCCCCACGAGTACCTGAAATGCATGTCCAGCACCGAATTCATCTTCCCATTGCCTTACTCTGTACTTTCCACATTACGTTTCCCTTTCCAGGTGCCCATCCAGTCCTGGGGCAGCCATGCCCTGACAGGCATGCCTCCTCCCCGGCTCTCAAACGTGCCACTTCTTCATCCCTATGGCCCCTACGTTTATGAAGTCACCTCTTGTCTCCCTTAGGCTAATGCCACCCTCCTTACTGGTTTCCCTGTTTTGGGGCTTACTCTCCTTTTAATCTATCTCCTACTCTGCTTCCAGATGAAGCATTCAAAAATATTCCCCAAAAAGGAATTTGGACGTCACTTTACCTGATTAAAAACCCAGGTCTTGGCACTCTAGTGCTTAAAGGAGCTTTTCATAAGATGATCTGTAATATTTTGTGAAAAAATAATTCCATGTTCAAATAAGAGTGGGTGATAGTAAGTTAAAGTTAAGAAGGTTTCTTCATTGCACAAATTCTCAAAATCTTGAATATGTTAATAAGCATTGTGAATCTTCAAGAGATAAGAGGATGCAGCCTTTCCCAAATATATTGGGACAAGAAACTCTTTAATGTTCTCCCAAGAAACCTCATTTCTGGGATAAATTCCAAATGCTTTAAAATGGCCTAAAAGTCTCTTCATGATAGCAATGCTGCTTATCCCTGCCGCGTCACTTCCTGCTGGCCTCTCAGTTCTCTGGTAAAGCTGCTCAGGACTGTTTTCTGCTCAAGGACAGGCCTTCCTTCTCCCACCCCCAGCTCTGTCTCCAAAGCTTTTCTTTTTTTCTGAAACGCTCCCTTTCTGGTGTGTTTGCGAATTTATTCACATTGTCACCCTTCTGTAATGACTTCCCTGATATACCCCAGACGCACTGACTTGGCAACACCAGGACTTCCCCTTAATACGCGCCCTCAAAACCTTGTAAATGCTTTTACTGTCACGCTGTCTCTCATTTTCCTAAGTTTGTCTTTCACACCAGTCTGTGACCTATTTGAGGGCATTTTTTTTTTCTTACAGTATTTTGTTCCTTTGGCCCAAAGCATGATCTGTTAAAGGAATAAATGCATGTTTTTAAGTTGAAAGTATCTACCTTAATAGTTCCAAATTCACTGATTATCTGTGTCATATATCAATGGAAGCCTGTACCATATGACACAGATTTATTAAAATTCATGGATATAATAGATGATATCAGGGCAATGCAAATTCTTATTGACTACTTATTTATTTTACATAAGACCTTTCTGCTATAAGTAAAAGTAAGCACATGTGTGTTTCAAGTTTATTTACAAGTATAACTTTCTTTTTCCTATTTTTGAAGTCATTTACTATCATCAAATTCTTGGCACCCTCATATGTAACCATTTCTTCATCTGTGAAAGCTCACACAAATTAGATAGTAAGTGTGAGAGCAATTTGTAAACTGTAAAGTGCTATGCAAATGTTAATTACCAGATGTTGAATACCCCTAACTTCCTGATACCCCAGTGGCTTTCTATGAAACTATTACAATATTCTTGTTCAATAACCTACCTTTGTAGAGGTTTTTCTCATTAAAAATACAAACTAATGAAACTTCATGGGAAGATCTTCTTTCATGTCACTGTATTTTAAATTAGCAAGTTGTAGACATAAAGTATCAAATGGGTGGACTTGAAAATCTTTCCCTTCATTTTGATGGACTCAGTGTGCATCTACTACATTTGTTCAGGTAAAGTTTTACTTTTCATGTGCTAATGCCTTGAGGAATGTAGCAAGAATAATACATTCTAGTAGCTTCCAAAGACATGAGAGAACAAAGACCATAGGCATAGAAAGCTTCAGTCCAAGACTTTCATCTGCTTATCCTCCAGACTTAGCAAAATGCATAGGATAGAGAAGATTTTAAAATCTTCATCTATTGGATGAATGAGTGAAAGAGAAAATAAATGCCTGAGAAGAGCATCTAATGAAGAGGGGCTACCAAAAAACAACCACTATAAAGAAAGCATATGGCGACCCAGAGGCTCAGATCATGAGGCTTCAACCTCCACTGGCTGTGTCTGGCAGCTTACTAAATTTTCATGTGCATTTATTTCCTGGAAATCAAAATAGAGATAATAAACACAGAATCACAGAACTGTCTACACTGTGACAGGAACTCACTTAGAATCCCTGCGTAAGCACTTAGCCTCTTGGGCCAACGTTCCTTATCTGTAAAATAACAAGCTTTGACTAGATGATGTGGATATCTGCTCTAGTTAAAAGGTCTATGCTTCTAAAATAAGCTGCAGTGAGAAAATAGATTAAAAATGCTTTGAAAAAAGTTAAAACTGTTATGCGTGTGTACAACATAGGTGGAAAAGGCTAATGAGGGAAAGATAGTATCTCATTAAAAGATTCTAAAATTAACCATTATTCTCCTGAACTCTTCATGCCTTTTAAGGATCCCCTTTCTTTGCAGCTGCCTATCACCTGCATACCATATCAAAAGCGTTATTATAGAATACATTGCATTATTGGTCACCAACCTCAAAAACTCATTTTCTATATTTGTAGCTAATAGATATATAGCAAAGAGCCCCATGTCATTAACAGTAACTTAAGTTATCTTTTGGTTCACAGTCTTCCATGGTTTGTTAATGGCATAACACATTAATTCTTCTTTCGGGGTGACCTTTACAACACCATTAATGCTCACAGCTTTTATCCAACTGCATTATTACTCATTACAGTTTCAGCTTTCAACATCTGCATTTGTTGAAAAGAGAAAAGGAAATTGTGGTAGCCTCAAATCTTGGAAAATATGAGGGATGTGTATGGGGTAAAGGGGCTTCGCGGGGAAAAAAATAAGCAAAGTCTTAGTACTGGAGAAAATCAGATGATAAATGACATAAATACATTCTTGCCTTTCTAAAATATTTTGTCCTACTTAATCCTTGGAATGCTGAAGTAAAAAAACCCTCATATGACAAAAATGCAAATATATTAGTTATTCTGTTAAATATTCTAGTTCTGGTGACATTACAAAAGTGGTTCATATACTCACATTGTGATATTAATGAGCCTTCTTCATGTCTATTATCAAAGTGACTCATTCCTGCCAAATAAAATAGCTTTTCTTTTACACACTTAGGGACATGAAAGCAAATCTTATCTTGGTGTCCGTGTAGGATGTTGAGCAGAAAAACTGAGAGTTAGACCAGAAGAGAATGGTGTGTGATGATAAAAAGCACATGTGTCCCCCAAACCTTTCTCAAACTTCTCAAAACTTAAGTTTTCACTGTTTCTCTTCTCACTGCTGCCCCACTGCCCCAGAGGGACTTCCTCTTGGCACATAACCTGGAATTCTACTTTGTGGAGATGGAAGCATTTGAAATACTCTCCTTTAGCTTTCTTTCTTTAAATCCTACAGTTTCTCTGTAACTTTACCCTTTTTCTCTTTATTTCATTTAGTCTCAGAAAAAAGAAGGGGGATTCTACTTTTCCAATGCTAATCTTTTTTTTAATCATCTTCTTGCTCCATCATCACCCACACATGCTTTCATATCTATTGACCCCTCCATCTCTTCTTCCCCTGGATCTTATATACTTATGTATGAATTCCCTATTCTAAAACCTGTCTCCACTTAGTCTTCTCAAAATATAATCACTTCTCAACACAAAGCTTACAAAAACACTGGTCTATATAGCAACTGTATTTTCTTTCCTCATATTCTTCAAATCTTTGTAATTGGAAATCTACTACGCCATTCTTTTAAAATTTCTGTCGAGTCTACTTATCCATGGGCTCCAATAAATCCTATTTCTTCTTGGTGTTCTTTAACTTTTCTGCATGTTACACAATTAAGTAATCTCTCTTCTTTGAAGCTTTCATTGTTTCTAGGGTAGCACTGTTCACTGCCCTATCTTCATTCTTATTTTAAGACCCTCACTTGTTCTTTTATAAGTTTTCCCCTAAAAAAGTGTGGTGATTTTAACATATGTCCAAAGATACTTTGATATTCCTCCCTTCAGAGTTGGGCCTAGTTACCTTTCCCTTGAATGGGCTGGACTTACTGACGCTCTTATAATGAAAAGAATACAGCAGAACTGACTGTGTGTGACTTTGGAGAAGAGGTCATACAAGGCACTGTGACTGCCTCTTTGCTCTCCCTCTTGGATTACTCACCCCGGGGAAAGTTAGCTTCTGTATAGTGAACAGCCCTATGGGAAGACCTACAGGCAAAGAACTGAGGTCTCCAGTCAACAGTCATGTGAGCAAGTCATCTTGGAAATGGATCCTCAACCCCCAGTAAGTTTATATATGACTGCAGCCCTGGCTAACATTTTGACTGCAACCATGACACCCTAAGCCAGAATCACCTGCTAAGATTCTTCCAGATTCTTGGCACTTAGAAACTATGAGCTAACAAATGTTGGCGACTTAGGTTGCTGAGTTTTAGGTTAATTTGTTACATAGCAATAGATGACCAGTACAGTTGGTAATATCTATGGTTCTCTACCCCATTTCTCTTTTTACCATATGTACTTTTTGGGTGAACATCTTTGCTCCATGGCTTCAACAGCCTCATTAAAGAATAATTCCATATCAAAAATTCTAACACCCATTTTACATATCAGATTTACATTTACAGTTTCCTCCTCAACATCTCTACCTCTATGGCTCCTTGTTTTCAAAATTCAACACTTACTAGATTTTTATACTTATGTCTCCCCCCAAACGTGCTTCCACTATGGGCTTCCTTTTCATAGTTAAGGAAGGCATAATCTTTTGTATTTTTAAATTCAAAATCTGAGACTCCTCTGTCTCCACCTTGAACCTCACCAGGTACGTTCTGTTTTGGGTAAGTTTTACTAACTCTTCTTTACTAATATCTCTTCAATCTATTCTCTCCTTTGCTTTGTCACTGCTTGTTTCTATTTCATGTAACTTTCTCTCATTGGACACTAAAACAATGGTTTTCCTGTTTCTAATCTCTTTCTGCTGCCAATACTCTCCTTAAAGTTCTGATCAGATTGCTTGCTGTCTGGAGACAAGGTCAAAATTTCTTAGGATACCGTTCCATCACATTCCATCTGCTCCTTTAAGCTTCAGCCCTGATAACTTTCCACTACACACTCATTCTATAGTCTAGCTAAATCAGTGCATTTCTCAAAAATTGCTAATAACTCTGAGTTTTTTCTTACAGCCTGAAAGGCCGAGGAATGTATCTCTTCCTCAAGGCTTCATTAGAATTAGGCTATCCCCAACTTAACTCTCCTTGATCCTTCCCAAATAGAACCCAACACTCTCTTCTTTTTGACTACATGATTGTATCTGTGCTGTGGAATGGAACTTACTATAGCTGACTTGTACTATAATATAGATAACTTTTCCTCCAACTAAACCCTGAGCTCCTTGAGGTCTGGTCTGTCCTAACCTCCTCATATGTGTATACAAATAATAAACATATCAGTAAATGTGGGTTGAAGTCTTGAGAGCCTAAGTTATGTGTTACTAAAATAAAACGTATTGGAATTTTTAAAAAGTCAGTTTATGAAAGCATTTTTGAGCATTTGCTTACTCTACTGAAAGGACCATTATGGAGAAATGAAGTGCCCGCTTTTAAAAATACTTTGGTGTGTTCAAGTAGATCTCAAACAGTACAGAACTGAACAAATGTCACATCCTGAGGGCTGACTACTGATCCATGCAACATGTATTTTCATCATTATTTATACTTGTACCCAGCACAAAAAATGGAAATAAATTGCAATGATGGAAAAGGCAACTCACCTAACAAAAACATTTTCAGCTATAGCTCTCCCTGATTAGACATTTAGGCCTCTTTTTTGTAAACCTAAGCACATCAGTTACATCAACAAACATAACCAGTTCAAACAGATTTTTCAGGGGGACATCACAACTTTCACTTCAGTTATAAATTTCATTTGCATGTTTAAAACAGACCTATGAGGACCATCAGATGGGAACTCTCCCATGGGAGGAACTAAAGCCATGCATAGGGTATGCGGGATTTGCCGTTAAAAGATGATTTCATTCAATTGCCATAAACAGAAAATCAGCAAGAACAAAAGAAACAGAACTTACCTATTGTGCTAACTCTGGCTGAAGGACTAGCTAATGCTGCTGGGACAGAGGCTTTGAGGGGGCCTGCCCCACTGTTTATTCTCAGAGCTGGCATATGGGGAGAGGTGGGTGATGTGGGTGATTTGCCATCAGAGGTCTTGGGTTTGGCTGATAGGTTCAGTGGCTGTGCCACTTCATCCTGCAATGATCATTAGAACATGAGCTGTGGTAAGGAAAGGCTCATCGAAAATGCCCAGAAAAACACAGGTATGCAGCCTGTCATTTCCCATCCAATTACTCTACCAATCAGTGATCTTAACATTCAGTCTGAACGTTACCGTGTTCCATTAGCTGTCAACAATGTCACTTTCAACTGCATATTAGGAAAAACCTTTTGCATAAGAAAAAGCACACATGCACTCGACTATCCAGAGAGCACAGAACTGATATCACCTGTAAGAAAATATTCTTCAAAAGCTATTCTTTGTACTATTCATTTTTGTTGAGACAATCCATAATTCATATGAAATTATGATATAGATAAAAAATTGTTTTTTTTTTCAACCTCCAAAGTACAGGGTTGAGTCCCAAGCATCTTTGTACCCTGGGGCTTCAGCAGAGTGTCTGAAACATCCGTGATGGAGGAGTTAAATGGTGTGTACAGCCAATTAGTACGGTTCTCCAAATTAAACACAAAAATGAAAACTTTCTAAGTTTCTTAGCAAATACTCTTTTCTCCTAAGTTTCATAGAGACACTTTTGGATTTAATCTCAAAATGAAAATAGACATAATTAATGCTATATTAATATATATTATTTATAAGCAACCCTGTTCTAAACACTTAACATTATGCTTTTTAAATCCAGATTTTTTTCCCCCAGATTTTCCTTACAATGTGCTACATGTTGGTATGAAGATTTTTATGTGGTCGGTTCAGCACATATGGTGATTTCCAATCGCTCTATGCTTGAATAGGCCAAGTTTACATAGTTTGCACTCTCCTTTACACTTTTCTATATTAGCTCGAACATAATTTCATACATGAAAATCATGGATACAGTTATTAAAATTTCTATCATTTCATTCATAAGAATCAGATAATATTAACATGTTATTACTTTTATTTCATGGCAAACTGAGGAAGTTATTCCTTTTCTGTGCTCTAAAATGGCATACTATGTCATTTGCTTGCACTTGTTTGCACTACATCCAATTTTGTAGAATAAAAATTTAGTTTCCACTTAGCTACTGTTTCATCAAGTTAGGAACATAAAATATTTACCCGTAGAAGCAGGACAACTTATGGAAAGTGGAATGATTCAGAATCAAATGGTGTGATATGATGACGTGGAAACATATATTAATTCATGTGTACAAATTTTTATATTTACCACAAACCACTGAAATAATCACTTCACAAAATTGGTAAAATATGACATCTATTTCAAGTTTGTATTTTTTAAGTATTTTATTGTTATGAGGCCCTGGATTAGCTGCACTCAGGAAACCCATGAACAGACCAGGCAGAAGTACTCTTTAACCCCTTTTTTCCCACTTCTGTTTTCTGTTTCAGAGAAAAGAATAGTTCTTTGAAAATATATGAGAACTCAAGTGGCCACCTGGGCTCATGCTAGATGCACAAGAAATTAATGACCATCTTACTAAATTTATATGGATTCATAGAATCTTGGACGGAAGTGACGTAAGATAATTCTATGACTGGCTCAATACATAATTGTGAAATGTTTACCTTAGCATTTTAAAGACTGCAGAGCAAAAGTATTTCTGGATCTTTCACTTTGGACATTTAGTTGAGCTGGTCAGCCATAATCCTTACACATGATGCTACAGCTGGCAGGAACCCAGGGGCATCGTGTCCCTTTTCTCCTATATCCTAGTTATGGACAAGTACTTCTTAAATGTTGTCCTTAGACAAGTGCCATCAGGGCCACCTGGAAATAGAAACTTTGGAGGTGGGTTCCAGTAACCTACGTTTTATCAAGTATTCCCAGCTGATTCTGATGCACGCTAACATTGGAGAGCCACTGCCATATATAATGTAAAGGGGGATTATTTTTAAATATGTATTGATTAGGCTTCAAAACCCTTTGAAAAACTTCAATATGAGGAGGCAACATTAAAAAACCATGTGTCTCAGTTTTCACAATTTTATCAGAACATAAGCTAGTAATGATAAATAAAATCATGCCTATGCATAATGAACTAAATGCTACTGAGATTCATTAGGTAAATAAGGATTAGAATCCAGATTTTCTTGTTAATTCAGCCTAAATATCCTGTCGAGACACGAGCTTTCCTGACTGTTTACTAGGAAACTAAATATTCTAGGACTTTCTTTCCCCACAAATGTACCTTCTGTTTGAAACTATTGGTTTTTGGCATGACAGCCTAGAAACTTCCTTGGACAGCATCACAACTCTTGTAAAAGTTTTGAGGGGATACTTGGAGAAATTACACACTGTCTCCCTTGACTGTGCAGAAAAGAGAGGAAGGAATATATTTCCAGAGCTGCAATAGAGGAGAGAGTTATGAGCTCAGAGGCACTAGAAGGTGAGTGTGTGGACAGGGAACAGGGGTGTTGACGAAGACGATGCAGATGGGGCAATGATGGGTTGAAATGTCATAGGAGTAGCTTCAAACACGGAGGACCATGACATGCACGTACTGAAAAGTGACTGCCCACAGCATTTATTAGAGCAAGGGACCCACTGGAACTTTTAATATATTCTCTTCCATTCACGGCAGCACAGAGGCCTGAGAGCCAAAAAGTGCAAAGCCCCAAGGACATAATAGAGGCTGACAGTTCCCAAGTCAATAGAAATGTCACTCAAAATTGCCCTTTCATTCTCTTTTACTGTGTGGCCAGGCTAATGGTATATTAATAAGAACCCACATGCTTGATGCTTATACTGGTAACTATATAAATAATTTTGACCCATTATATGATATTACTTCACCATTTGGTTTTTTTAATAATTTACTACTGAGCTACTCTACCAAATGCCTATTATGCATGAAGACTACAAAAATTACAGTAGTTTTCTATTTTCTACTAATTATTTTTCAACTGGACTAAATGAAAATTTAAAAACCTTAACTATAAGTAGAAGTGGACTACTTATGAATGACATGCACTCTCACAATTAGGAATATGCGCCATCAATGCCAAAGGTAGGGTTTTTATTTTCCACTGTTTTTTATTTGCAATATTTTACTTAGGAGAAATTTAAAAGCTTAGCATGATTAACCCCTAATCTTACAAAGAAAACATACATTTAAAAATTAAATTGTAAATAAATAATTTACATATAAAATAATTAAGTAATTCTAAAGGTCAAGAAAGCATAGAAAAAACACCATTTCTATCAAGTACACTGCCAAGCAGGCAGGAAAGCAATTTCCTTTTAATTACTTGTACAACCGTTCAATGATGTTGTCAGTTGAAACTTCTGAAAAGAGCATACTTCAAATATAATTATTTCAAAGTGATAAATAAAAAGAATCTTATGTATCAGTTGAGTAGCTCCAGATTTGTATATGATAAATATAAGGCAAGCACTTCAGCTTAAGCAAATGTGTAAGCTCAGGTAAGCAATTGTTTACTAATAGAAGATTCTTATTTATATTTATAGAATTCATTATAAATATTTCAAGTCATTTATTTAATCTCTCAAACTAGGAAGTAATTAATAACTTCAGAGAGGAAACTAAGGCTCAGAGAATTTTACACAACCTAGGTTTCTTGACTCAATATACAAGACTCTTTTCATTTACATGACAAATTCAATCTTAGAAATAAAAGACGTTGATGGAATGTAATTTCTGAAATTCAGACCAACCCATATAAATCTACTTATATCATAAATCATGTAAAGGTCAAAACACATGCAATATGATGAAGTAATACACACATTTGCTATTTTATATATTAGTTTAAAAGTTAAGGCACAAATTGTTGACTTATTTCAGTGATTCTTTTGTGCTTCTCTGTTTTCTACAGTACATAGCATCACAATTTTCCCTTGGTAATACTAAAGGGTTGTTAAATTAGACTATTCTTTGAGAAAAATACTAAGGGCTCATGTACAATATGCCAGAAAATATAATAATTCACACAAATGTGTGAAAGAATATTTTTTACATCTAAATACAAGTTTTAGGAACCTATTCGTGATTATAACGTCTAGTAAAGTACTGTCTAATATTAATTGTCTGTGATAGAATGCAAAACAAGTACAATCCAAACAACCACACAATTCAGGCAAGTTCCATTTACTGGTAACTACTAAAACTTTTCTAAAGGCAAACATTTCACTTAACATTAGCTTGCAGTCACAGTAGCAGAAATATTGTTGAGGCCCTAGTGAATTTGTATCCCAGCCAATGAAAATCCATCACACAGATAAACAAAAACTTGAATAAAGAAAAGCATTTGATACAAATATATAGCCTTAGATGCTGGAGAAATACCATTCATCATCATGAATGCAGATAGCATTCCACATAAAATGTAAAAAAATAATGTAAAATGAAAATACATTTCACTTAGATTGTTTTCCAATAAGTTTCTCCTGGGAAAACCATGTTACTCTAACAGAATTGTATGATATTCAGAATTTTATAATGTGCAAAGACCAAATTACTTATAAAACTCAAATATAATTTGTCAAAGAGAAATCATTCTCCAGAATCCTGGAAGGTCATTTCTCTCTGCACTCCTTAAATTCCTTTATTTCCTCACTAAGGAATTTTAATAGACAACTAGGAAATAGGGATACCAGTATCCTACAGAAGTCTACTTCTTTCTTACTGTTTGTATCCTTGTCCTTCACAGCATGGAAATATATCTACAGGCTTGTTCTTCGACCACAAGATGCACCCCTACAGATGTGCAGATGATTACACCCTCCAGAATACAAATTTCACCTTTACTTACATCTTTATTCATTTACATTATCTAACTGATGATTTAGTTCATGCCTTATCACAGCTGCCTCAAAATTCCACTTCCTTAAATATTTACCTAAAGTAGTTATTGAAAATCAAACATTTATTTGGTAACTAATAAATTTATAGCATTCTAAGGGCAATGGATAAGAACATACAAATTTATGAAATCATTTGTTCATTCTTTATTGAATGAAGTTTGAACTGTTTATTCATGCCAGTTACATGCTAGGCATTACAAATACCCAAATCACCTGACATCTAGGCATGTGGCTTTAAGGCTTTGGTTTTGTGTGGTCAGGAATAAAGGAGCGAAGAAGTGCGTGTACATTACATAAGCCCTAGGTAAAGATGCATGTAAAATTGTGTTTTATTTAAACTGAATTCTTTGAGGGGAGTTTGCCTATGTACTTATTATATTTGACTTATAAATATGTCTTGATTCTTTAATAGCCATTGAATAAAAAAAAGAGATAATGTCAGACTACCTCGTCTGCACAATTTGAAAATTGTGATTGTCCCCGTATTTATTGTGAATATTCATGTGAAGTAAACAGCAAAAATAACATATGGGGAAGGGTAAAGATGTTCATGAAACATGTTGCAAAATTACCCAGGCTGTTGTTATCCTCTCTGATGAAATAATGGTATTAGGTTAAGTAGGGCAGTTACGTGACAGGCTGAACTGCACCAGTTGCCCTGCTGCTGCCCCTCTCTTTCCTAGCTTGCGTTCACATTCATTTTCTCTCTTTCTTCTTCTATCCCTATTGTTCACTCTGCGAGCCCCCTTTCCCTTTTTCCACCCAAATGAGACATTTCTTTCTACAGTTCAGTTGAGGTTTACTGGAGAGAAAAACAAAACACAACTGAAATATCATGAAACTCTCCAGAAAGATTGTGGTGTCCCTGATCTTTGCTTCGTGAAGAATTTAGATGAGAAGAGGTTTGCATTTATGTGCAAGAGTGGAAGTAACATAAGATAAAACTAACAATCTTGTAATTATTTTCTTAGCCCCTGGAGACTGACAGTCCTACTCACGTGGCCACCCCGACTCTATACTTAACTAGTAGCTCCCTGTTACCTAAAAATCAAGTCTATCATCTCACAGAGCACATAGTCCTGAGGCCCCTTTCATGAACACATGCTTGGTTTTGGACATACAAATTGCAAGAAGCCTGGTTAGCCAGGCAGATAGAGCTCCAGGAATTCTTGGATAGGTATGCTTTTGCTGTGTTAATACTATCATTAAACTTAATTGCCTTTAAATGCAAGTTTTACATTACTTAGCTGATAGCAATATATGTTAACTTCTCATTTAGCTTCCTCATTTTGCCATTTTACACCTTTTCTCAATGTATACCTGCTTCTTTTAAAAGTGGATGCTGGTAGTGTGGTTGGTAGACATTTGCTTAATGTGGTCATTGCTCATTGCTTTTACATTTAAATTATTGGACTTTAATTAATTTAAAGGTATTCAAATAGTATTCATCATTTAATTTGTTGTTTAAAATGCCCCCTGTCCCTTCTTTATTAATATTTTAATATTTTCTTTGTTTTTTGACTTAGATGCTTTGAAAATGTAAATATCCCCTCGTTCCCCCCTACCACACATATATATTTGAAAACATTAGAGGAAAGAATAGAGTGTAGTTTCTGGAATACCAATATTTCACATACATTTTTAATGAAAAATTGCTTTGAAATAACTAAGCAAAACAATGCCACTCTTTCTATACACAAAGTTCTTCTGTCACAGCCAGCATCCAAGGCTCCCAATAATTCTTGTTTCTTGGTGTTTATGCCCCGTGTACGCCCTCCCCACGATGAATAGGACTGAGCTATAAAACTGATAGGATAGTGCAGAAATGACAGTCCGATTCCCGATGCTGGATTGCAAAAGACACTGAAGCTCCCACCTTCCTTTGGGTGACACTTCCTTTGGGACGTGGTTTCTCAAGCTCAGCACTGCTCACAGTCTGGGCTTCATCATTCTTAGCTGTGAGTGACGTGTGCATTGTCGGACTCCCGGCTGCTACCAGTAGATGCTTATAGCAATCCCACCCAAGTTGCAGCCAAAAATTGCCAAATGTTTCCTGAGGCACAAAAATCACCCCCGGGGGAAAGCCGGCTGCCATGTGGTAAAGACACTCAAACAGGCCCTGGGGATGTCCACGTGGCAAGGAACGGAAGCCTCCTGCCACCAACCAGGCCTTACTCGTTCGGCATGTGAGCCACTCTGCAAGTGGATACACCAGCGCCAATCAAGCTTTCAAAAGACTGCAACCCCAACTGACGACTTGACCACAGCCACATGAGAGCCTCTTGGCCGGAGCCACCCAGGTAGGCTGCGCCCCAATTCCGGAGCCACAGAAGCTGCGTGAGATAAGTTTATTGTCTGAAGCCTAACTTTGGGGTATTTTGTTCGGCAGCAGTAACTAATCTATTCTCTACAAAAGAAGTATAGCCAATATATGTTAAGTTCTTACATGATTCCAAATAACTTTTTACCATGATCTCATTGTGACTCCTGGGAAAATATTCGTTTCTCATTCTTCAACCATAATTTGTGAATGCATTTTATGAATCTCCCTCAGTTTTATTTATTCACCAAATTTACAGAACTAGATGTCATTCCTTTTTACTTTTTCTTTCCTTCTTGTTTAATATTTCCTCCCCTTCTCTTTAACACTTCTAACTTAGCTTTTGAGATGTTAATTTTACACTAACTCTCTAACTAACCTCCATTTTTTATTTTCAAGATGTTTAAAAAATATGCTGGGTAAATAGTTTCTATATATTTACTTAGAAGAATGCCATATGAGGAGACCTTTGGCTTACAAGACCAAATGAAAACCCACTCGAAGAAATGCTGCAGAGGAAATTTTTTGAACAATATTTGAAAAGAGGAAGAATGGGAGGAATATAAGTATCAACAATAACATTTGATAAGAGAGGTTATCATGAGCCAGTATAAAATGTATGTTGTTTCAGATTCAACTGTGTTCAACCTCTACAGGGTCCCTGGACAGCTTCAAATTCCTAATAATAATGGTTATGTTGTCTTCCGGTGTTCATTGCATCTAGATGATTGCTATTAACTTTTAAAATAATTAACAGTTCTTCCACCAAGAGGCAAACAAAAAGCATAGAGGAGTAGGATTTGATGTTAATAATCATACCAGTTCTTCTTAATAACCTCTAAATATAATTCTCCAAAACCTTTAAAAACTGCTTTGAAGAATTTAGAGTTGGTCATTCCATGTACAAGAAGAAGAAGAAAATGTTTTCTTGGCACCTTAAATTTTTAATTACAAAGTGTTTGTTCCTGTTGCTTTCCTGTTAGTTCTACTTGAAGATGTGAAAAACATTAATCAATGACTACCAAATGATGGCACGGATTTACAATAAAGCCAAGTAGGAACTCTCAGAGCAATACAATTTTACAAAATAAATTCTAAGAAAACAGAAGCCATACTGATCATTTCTACAACCTCTCTATGCTGGGGATGGCATCTCGAACTGGACCTGAATGTGCAAAATGAGCACTCCAACTTCTCTACCTGACTCTACAAAAGGAAATAATATCAAAAGAATAGCAGGACTATATAAACACCACCAAAACAAATGAGTGTAGACTTTCTGTCCCATGGGGGTCACAAAAAGGAGAGGTAAATATATCACATGGAGGTCTCCATTCATGGTGGAAAGATACTCACGAAAGGAACGAGTTGATACCGAAACAGAATGAACAAAATCAAATACTTCGGAAGAAACTTAGAGGGCTAAAAAAAGTCCTTTTCCAAAGGTTCTTTCAGGAATTGAAATTTTTCTAGATCCTAGGAAAAGTTTGGTCTAGTTATAAGCAGACAGACCATCTTTAGCTAGCCAACCTGGGAGAAAGGGGGAGAAGAAATAGAAGACATCATCATACGTAAGTCATTTATACTAACTCTAATCAGTTGAAGACCTCATTTCCAATGCCCACATACATGCATGTATAGGTTCTAATGGGCACAAATCCCTAATCCCTTAACCCACTATGACTGACTAATGACTAATGACAGTTATGACAGTTAATTGGTGCATTGTGTATATTTGGAAGACTTGAGTAAGGGCCAATCTGTCTAAGGCATAGAACCTTGGGGAAGGATGGACATGCATGTGGTATGTGCATGTATGTGCGTGTAATGAATTTGAAGGTAGAGATGCAAAGCAAGGAAGTTAAAGACTAAGGCATGCCCTATTATTACTGACCATAACAATAAAACTTCTATATTTCACTGTATTGTATTAGTTGTTTTCTTGAATTTGTTGATAACAAAATAATCAAATTTTAAGTAGTTTAAGAAGACTGTACTCTTTAAAAGGATCTTTGCAGATAATCTGAGTACTCTCACTCTTTACAGTGTAACTTTCTTTGGGGTAGGTATTGGTATATAAATTGTTTTAACCACTCATATATGCCTTGAATACAAAAGATACTAAATATTAATTATACAGATAGTTAAAATTAATCAATGGCTGACTTGATAAATTCTAAGTTTTTTTCTATTGTTTTTTCATAAAATGTTTTAAAGATTCCTTACATCTACACACAATACAAATGTCACTCTATTAGTGAATGACACAACCGGAGCATATGACATGCACTACAATAATGTATCCCTCCACATTCAAATGTCTTCAAATGAATTCTCACCACTGGAATTACATAGTTCTTCCCAGCTTCAGAGCTCTGCTCTCTTTCCTTCTTGCTTTCTCCTTAGAGTTGAACATTTGACATCTCTGACACTCACTGCTTTTTACTCAAAGATATCAGCTAACACAGCTATTGTCAAGAACTCCTTGGCGACAGGCTGCCTATTAATTTAACTTGAAACTTTACTAGGTTGGTACATCCAAACTACAACTTTGTTCACTCCATTCACTGCAGACAGGGAAAGAATGACAGTCATCGAAGATAAAGGGTAAAAAGTCCAAAGATAAGTAAAAATAAAATTAGAATGCAAAACTCATTTTTTCTCACTCCCACTTGCTTTAACCCAGACTGATTCTCACCCTTCAGATTAAGAGCAGTATTAGCAATTTTCCTTTCTGAATATAGAATTAGAAGAGTTGTCCCATCTGCCCTGGTCTCACTTTTTTTTTTTCCTCATGTGGTAGGTTTATTCTTTAATTTGTTCCAAAAGCATCTTTTAAGCATTATTCCCAACAGTGCTAGTTATAGGAGAGAAGGAATTTATATTTCAGTTGCTGAAGTGAAATGATAAAACAGTTTAGGAATATGTCAGTTGCTAGGAAATTCTAATACTTAAAGAAATATCATTGTGATTAATCTAAAAGAGTGTCACGAAGGAAGTTCTCTTGAAACAAAATGTATTCCATTTAGTCTGAATTATTTAGACTGAATTCTTTGTCACAAATCTGATTGATTCATCAATCAAGAACTGGGATTTGTATTTTGGAGCTGAGATGTTTAATTTAGATGCAATTCTTAGAACTTTTCATAAGGTTATAATTTCCTTATTCAGTGGATCCTCAACACTCTTTCTGAAAAGTCTGCAAACACAAAGAGGTATCAAGGGCACGAGCCCCTGGAACATTAAGTCGTACAAAATTTGCTATTTGGGATTAGATGATTTTTACTAGAAATAAAGATTATTCATTAAAAGCAATTATGTTCCAATTAGGATTGACTTAAAGTGTTTTTTTCTTTCTTCTCTTATAATTGAACTGTTAGAGAGTGAATAAAAGAAAAAACATAGTGTATGTCTAATTGAATACGGAAATGGTGAGATTTTTACCTGGGCACTTCTCCCTACTCCGAAAGAAATGCTGATTTTTGCAATGCTATTTGGTCAGGAAAAGAGCTAGTTTTCAAAGAAGAAATAAGTGGTGATAGCCCTATACATTATGTGTTATGTAAATATTTTGGGGGAGTAAAATATTACAGAACATATAAAAGCACATATATTAAGTTTAGTAATTAAATACTAATACAATTTTAAAGTAATTTGAATACTTTTATATCTGTTCATTTTAATATTGGTTTTCTAACACCATTCACTTTACTCCCTGACATCTCAACTTGACAAGATACAAAGCATCCTTATATATTTTGTCTTTAGTCTCACAGCAAGAGCGTGAGATGTCACCAATCCTATTTCACAGATAAGGAAACAGGTTAGAGATATTCAAAGATTTGCCAATAGTCACAACTTTAGTAAACCTGGGAAGACTTGGACCCAAGTCATTAGGGTTTAAGCCTAGGCAATTTTTCAGAGCTGCCTCTCTGTCATCTAAATGTCAACAGAGAAGAAGGATTATTAAGCAATAACATCTTTGAAAAATCAAACTAACAACTGAAATCTTGTAATTTCCTCTTAATTCTTAAGAAATATTTATACTCTACTATGATGGGGACCATCTAGAACTCAGTTTGGGTAGTATTAGGCTGGACCCTTGCAAAACGTTTCTAATACCAAATCATGAAATAGTTTAACACATGCCAACTTACATATACTCAATTTATATATATATATATATACACAATCATTTAGAGAGGAACTAATATTGCAAGAAACAAAGGGGAGGATGGGAAAGACCTTTAGCCCACCTACTGGTCTGACCAAAGGCTATGAATCCATCCCAGGTTTATTTCAAATGAGTTGTGTCAAAGGTCACCCACAGACCATTTTATAGTGATTTATAGCTGATGTCTGCCAATCTCCTTTTATTTTAATGATAACCTCAACAGAGTCATTAAGGCATTCTTTGTCTTCATGGCAGTGACCAGGAGGGAACTGATGTCCTTGAGGAATTCTAAAGGGTGATGACTATTTATATAGAATGTATGTTAAGGCCGGTTTTTATGTTGAGCCTTGGAGACAGAATAATTTCTTCTCCACATGTTGAAGATGCCTAGCTTGATTATATATTCTGCCCATCGTTGTTATAATATTAAATTTAAGGTATAGGCCAAAGAAAATTCAATAAAGATGAAAAGGCTTAGAACTGAGCATCAGGTAAGAGTCTGATTTTAATTATAATGGTCTCAAATTTGTATTAAAGCTCTCACAGCATAATGATACTTAAGTGTTGTACTGAGTTAAGCATGTCATGAGGCATGAGGAATTGCAGATTGATTTATCAGATATTCATTTAAGAAACAGTCAATTAAAATAATTAATGTGCAGTGAAACTCAGCTGCAATGCCTCATGTTTAATTTTCCCCAACCTGTAACATTAAAAAAAATACATTTCACAGTCTGGATGGCATAAAAATTTTATATACCAACTATAATGATAACATTACATAAATGTTTGATCATACCTTTTAGATTGAACTAAGGAGAAAGAATGAGTGTATTTACTTTGACCTTATTTGGAGTGTTACTTTGGGTCATTATTTGCCAAATAAAATTAATCTGCATTCCTGATTCTTGTAGAATATATATATATATATAATATAATATAAACAAATACGTGAGAATGTATAGGGGGTATATTTCTCTGTCATATTTGAGCTAGATTGCTTGGCACAAAAGAGAAGCAGAGGAAGACAATCTTACAAAAATAAGAGAGGAAAAATAATTTTCCCTCCTAAAACTTCATTTGAGCTATCAATTAAACAATATAACAAAACTAGCCAGTATTAGTATAAGTCTGTACCTTTCATTTCAGCATCCACTTAAGTCTTCAGCATATGTAAGGGAAACCATTCACTTGAAGATGTATTTCTACTAAACAAATTCATAAAGCTAATGTACAAACCAGATTGCCAGTTAAATTATTTGTACCTGTTCAGAATAGTGTTGAATTTTTTAGGCAAACTTTTTCTAACTTCAAGATACCTGAAAAAGTAATTTTCACAATCTGAACCAGGGCAAAAAGAAGTGAATAGTGCTTCATTCTAACCATAGTGAGGACTGACAAATTATGCGTGCTTCTCTAGAGATGGTATCTTTCCTACGATAGGAGAGTGTATCTCAACCAGACCGACAGGCAAATCTTACTGTTAGGTTCCATAGTCTTTTGGTGCACATAGTCTTTTTGCATGGTACAATGGCACCGAGTGTTTCATTTTTCATAGGTATGATCATATTCTAGCTCATGCTGCATTGAGATTATCCTCCAATGATCCAAGCCATTGATTGACCTTTGATGATTCCACCTAAGTGAGGGGTCCCAACCTCAGGCATATGTTTGAACATAATATTTTGGCTTACTTCCACAGATGGTTTGATTATCTGTTTGTTTTTTTTAACAGAACTAGAATAACAGTCACATGTCAAGTATGTGTGGTGCTAAGGATGAATAACATATAATCCTTACCCTGAAGGGACTCACAGTCATACATGGGAAGACAAGTACACTCAAGTGCCATAAGGATACTGTGATGCTGTCCAAGGAATATGCATCTGTGCAGTGGGATCATGTGTGATGAAGGAGCCAGTTCTACACAGAGGTGATAGCTGAGACAGAACTTATTGAGGGAAAGTGAAAAAATCAGGCAAAAGCAACCCAGACAGGGAGGGTGGCACAAACCTAGGCAGAAAGAGGTGAAGTAAAATGACACATGAGGAAGTGATTTTGTTTGGAGCACAAATTTCTGGCATTGGGAAAAAAATCAGAAATATTAAATTAGGCTAGTGAGGTAAGTGGGGCCAGATCACAGAATGCTATGGTAAACACGCTGGACTTCATCCTTTAGACACTTTACATTTTTAGACACTGTACATTATCTTTACATTTTCATTTTTAAGTTCACTCCCCTTCTCCAAGATATGCATTACATTCAACCTATTTGTTCCATTAAAATTCAAATGAAATTCAACACTCTACTCTTTCATTCGTAAATGTCTTTGGACAGGCTATTTCATTTTCCTTCAAAAATCTCTAAATGGCTCATTTTCTGCAAGTATTTCCTTTAACCTCCTACTTCTCTTCACATTGTGCTGTGAACTTTTTTCCTTACATCCATATTATCCTTTGACCAGTATTTTAATTTATTGGTTAGTTTTCTGTCTTCCCCATTCTACTGTATAGGGAGTTAATAAATGCTCTTTTTTATTCTACCACAGTGTCCAGCATATTATAGGCGCTCAAAACATTTACTGAATAAACCTCAATAAATGTTGCTTGACATCTTCTAAAAGTGATTCTAGAAACCTTATCTAGAAATAACATAGTTATTAGGTAATTAAAAAAATGACATAAAGGAGTGAGGAAACATAACCTTGTTTCAAGCAAAATATAAAATCTATTGCTTGAAAAATGTTTTTCCAAAGGAAGACATTCTCATGTCTCCCTTTCCAGTAGAAGATATCTCATCTAGAATAAATCATGTTTTATTAGCCACATTTGGAGTGGCTCGTGTGTTTCTTCAAAACAGGATTCAAACATTTTGAAGGAACATTTAAAAATTTTAAAAACATTTCTTTTTGTCTTGTCAAATCTACAGTGCTTTATTTTATATGCCCAGAATTCTAGAAAGTAATATGACCACATCAAAGACCCAAAACTTCATATGACAATAGCTAAAAAACATATCACTGAATTAAAAAAAAATCCTCATAAAGACACATTATCTTAACATCATGTTGTAGTAATAAATGTAAAAGCAAATAGGTACATAGGGAACTATATCTCAAACAGTGGTAACTAAAGTTTAAATTCATATTATTAAGATAGAGTTGTCTAATACAAACATTTAATCTACTAAACGTTTATTGAGTGCATATTATGGGCCAACCACTTAAGTTCAGTGGATAAAGGAAGTGTATCTAATATGATCAATCTTACAGAATTGATCTTTCCTTCACATAGTTTGTTGCAAGTTCATAAATTATAGTCTCAGATATAACAGATCAGAATTCTAGCTCACTGAAACTCTATGAATGCTAATAGAAAAAGACATGCAAAACCAAATCAAACAAAAATTACCCAGAAGTTCTCTTAAAACTGAATAAGAACCATTACTTTTTAGGTAAATGACAGCACTATTTGCATGAAAACTGGCACTAAAAATTCCATCAGTTGACCCAAAATTCTTGTCTTGCTCTGTATTTATATAAGGTTGACCTGAATATTGAACTCCTGCTGATTTAAAATGAAACTTTGATCCTCAAAAGAGTTACTTAGAGAAGTACAGAAAACACAAATCTGTACCTATTTAGGGACATTCCTATTGCTGTCGTAATGCTTTTATACATTCTTCACAATCACTCCTTTTTCTTATGTTATTTTAAGTGCTACTGGAAGTACCACAAAAGAAAAATTTTTGCAGTACTTCATCCTTTCTATTTTTGGTCTCAATTTCTTTTTCTCCTATTTATGAAATATCTACACTGCCAAAAGTCATCAAAATTGCACAACAAACCATAACAGCTCAAGTTACATAACACACTAGGAGAAATACAACCCCTTGGTTATTGAAAGGCTCAATTTAAATGAAAGTCTCCTACAGAATCTCAACACTGATAATTGGTCTTGAGAAGACCTACAACAGGATTTAATAAAAAATGTTTTATAATTTTATGAAAATGTAAGGTTCTTAGTCTTTTCTGGTATTGGCAAACAATTTTGGGGGAAAGAAATTTGTCTGTTTGAGTATACATTTTTTTCCTTTGCATTCTTTTGGTAATATAAAATGAAAATTCTGGTCTTTATTTTTTCTAAATTTGGAAATCTGACCTTTATCCTTTTAAGAAACCAAAATCACAAAGGATATTTTTTTAAAACCATTGTGTTCTGATTCAATAGAATCAGCTAGTCCATAATTGCAAGTACAAGTGCTAAAAGCTGTGGGACTTTACAGTTTTAAGTTCTTCAGCTCACAAGGAGGAGTGTATAATTCTAAGAAGTATACAACTGTATTATATATAAGAAAGTCCAGGACTAGGAAAGGGGCACATTCTTCCCATGAGAACTTTAGCACACCTTGGGATTCAGGTTAAGGGAAATTGCTAACTGCCATGATTTTTAGACTCTTGCATTTATAGGCATGCTGCTTTCTAAGCAGCAGATAAACACATTTTTCACAAAATTCATATTCTGAGCCATTAGAAATGTACTTTTCAATTTTAATAATTTTAATATTTATAAGATTAAAAATTTAGTGGGGAAAATTCCTATATTAGTATAGAAAAATTTCAAATATACTTTAATGTAAGAGTTATACAACTATTCCTTATTTCCAAAAAGAAAAAAAGCTGTTCTATTTTTCTCCCATGTGCTACTGTGTTTTCTATGTTCTTAAACTTTAAAATACATGAGATAAAGGATATGTGCTTGCAAATTCCTCTGATCACATTAAGCAGCCCCTAAACGATACTTCACAATGTGAATTATACCACTCTGTTGAATTTTGCATCTGTGCAACTACTGAATATTTTTTCATATTTAATACTAACAAAGTTATACAACTAAGAATGACTATGTTCTTTAGTTGATTATTAGAAGTAATGAGAGACTACATGAATGATCATGGAGAATTTCATTATCTTACACATTTTTGGACAGTCTCTGGATTTAAATTGTCTCTGTAATTTACCTCTATATTGTATGTGCATGAGAAAAGGGATAATAGGGATAACAAAAAGAATCTCACTTTTATCATATAATTATAATAAAATAGGTATATTAACAGAACTTAGTATATAAACTCAATATCAGTAAAATAAAACTTTAAGTGCTTTATGAACAGACATGCCTAAATAAATCATGTGTTTTTACAAAAAGAATGTTGTTTTCATTATTTATTTATAGAAGTTTATTTATATTATTATATAAGTTTCAGAGAAATTTGTAGAAGGGTTTTGTTTTTTAAAGTGGGGGGCATTGCATGTTTATATAACAAGAAGTGTGACTTTAATAAAGCTCATAACTGGAGAGAGGAGAGGGAGAGATGGAGAAAAGGGGACAGAACTGAAGGGAGGGATTTTGAAACAAAGTAGTACTCTCAAAAATACTCAGTTTGTGAGATTACAGGTTTATCCCAATAATGAAAATGATACTATTCATAATTTTAAAACTTTACTATTATAGTTGTTTTAAGATTGTAGCAAATTTTTCTGATTTTTTTTTTAGATAGCTAAAAGTCTGTTGCACTTGGCAGATCTGCTGCAATCACACTGGGTTATAAAGTTTTGGGTAAAAATAAAAAATTGAAGGCACAAATATCAAAAGTAAAAATCAGGTTAATTAGAAGTTAGGGTCTATTTTCTTCTGTGGCTTATTAACCTGCTCAAAAGACATTAAAAATAAGTTCCAAAGCTCGTATGAGCACTAGTTAATGGCAATTATAATTGTTTAAGGTGAATAAATTTTTTTAAGTTTAAATCAATACTCATGTGTTAATGTAAGTACCAAAATATCACTCCAAAATCTCAATACGGATTGGGACAGGTGCAACCAATTGTGTGTGTTTTCTTATATTACTAATGAAAAAATCCTGATAAAGTGAATCTGAAGAAAACCTAGAAAATATTGTCACTTATTTGTTGCTCTTAATAGGCCAACTACGTCTCTTTCTGTTCATAGCCCTCAATACATCCCTCACCACATACTCTGTGCTCCACGAGGATGAGATCTGCCTACAGTGCTTGCCAGCCTTCAGTTCCCAGGATGCTGACTGACCTATCATAGGCAGTTAGTCTACATTTGTGAAATTAATGTGTCTTGTCTTCCAACGGCAAGGTCCAGGATATGCCATTAAGGCTCAAATTCCAGAGTGTTTCCAGGCAGGTATTATAGAGATATTTAAAATATTAATTGATTGGTCCAAGGGATAAAGGACAAAAAAGTTCCTTTGCCTCAAAGGTATAATACTCTAAAAAAGGAAGACGATGAGCAGGTAATTGCAACAGTTAATAAAATGGTGTGACAAATGGAAAATACATCATGTTACTTTAAAAACGAATGCACTTAGAATATAATTCAATGAAAAATCCACATGATGGGGTCTCTCTTACCCAGCCTCCTTCCTGATCACTGTTCATGTTCACAGCATTCTAGCTACCTCATCCTGTGTTCTAAACCTTGAATCTGTCGGCCTCACTCACACATTAGGGTCTTGCAGTTGCAGCTCCTCCTGTTTGAAACATCTTTTCCTCAGACCTTTGTAGATACTCTCCTTTTCCTGATTTAGGTCTCAGAGCGGGCTTCCCTTACAGCTCTGTCTCAAGAAGATTCCAGTGCTTACCCCCTGGGAACTTTTTTTCACACATTACTTCCTTTGTAACACTTACCAATACATGAAATTATCTATTTAATTGCTCAGATTGTCTCTTCCCCTTAGGCTGCAAAATCTTAAGACAAACTCTTTTGTTCTTAGCTATAGTAACTCTAGTTCCACTGCCTTGAACTGAACTTGGCAAATGACAGGCATGAATTAGAATGTGTTGAATCAATAAACGATGTAAGCACAGGGTGCTACAGAACACTAAAAGGGACAGTCGTTTGAAGAATGAGAAAGGACAGAGTTAAGAGACAGGAACCAGTTCCATGTGAGAATGTCTGGGCTCCTGATTAAGGCCACAATTGAAATCAGAATAACTTTCTTTAATGTGCATGAATACATTTCCTTTTTTGCTTAATCTATTTTGGGTTGGGCTTTCTATTACTCGCAACTGAAAAAGGTGTAAGTACAACTGTCATTCACTGGAACCACTAGTTGGAATCCTGGGAAGACTGATCACAGTTCTATTTAAATAGGAACATGTGACATCTAGAGTTACTCTGAATAAAATAACGCCTGCTCATGGAGTGGTGGCAAAGTGGCCTTGTGACTTGATTACTGTGCACTGGACTGAAGACTTCTGGGTTTCTTTCTTTCTTAAGCTTCCATAATTATATAAATAAAACGTCTGATACATTTTACTAAATAAATGCAACTTCTGATTATTTTGGATTTTTAACTTGGCTGTCTTTGGCTTGGAATGTTATGATTTCTGTAATTTCTGACTCTTACACCTACATCTGCTTAGTTACTCTGTTGTTTTCATTCCACACTCCATCTTGTCATGTTTAAAAAATACTGTAGAGTGCTTTGTTCTCTGTGGAGAAAAATCTATTGATAAAATCTAACAAATAAATATGCATATGAAGGAGAGCACCATTTGTCACCCAAAGTGTGTCTCCTTGGCTTGGGGTTTATTTTAGGCTGGCAATTTTTAAGGAACAACAGACACAGGAGAAGCTCTGATAACTGAGAAGTTACCCTTTTGTAAGAGACATTTCCGTTGATTAGGGAAAAGAGGATTTCCTTAATCTCCAGGGTGTTTCCCTGGCAGTATGTGAAAGAGAGGGGTGACTCAGTCTCTAGAAACTCCTTTCAGTGAAAAGGCTAGGACTTAAATCCACAGAGCAACTTTATCTTTGTTTACTGTTTCTTGGTAACCTCCCATAACTGACCTCCTGCCCCCAATATCTTTTGTCTGTAAGTGAAGATGGTATGTAAGATGACTACTTCATCCATTTCGGGGAGTTACTAGGTTTTCCTGGGTCTCTCCCATAAATACAGGGGACATAGATGTTGTTAAGCTTTTGTTTCTTTTTTTTCCTATTAATCTGTCTTCTACCAGTTCAATGACTAGATCAGCCAAAGAACCTAGAAAGAAGGAAGGGAAAACTCTTCTGCCTTTCCAGTTTTGGTGCCCCGGATGGGACCTTCTCTGGCTGGACATAGCTTGCTCAGGGCCGCTGCAGCTGAGAGATCATGGGACCTCTGACAAAAAGCCAGCAGAAGGTAAGAATTCTTAGTGTGTCAGTCTCCCAGGTCTCTGCCTACGGGGTCCAGCGAAAGCAAGAGTGGTGTGAATCCTTTTTTCTTCCTTTTCTAGATGCAGGTTAGCAGGAGAAAATATTTCTGGTAGTAGTTCCATGAGTATAGTGACATTGGTAACCAAAATTTGTTTTGAGTACTATTGGTTTTTATTGATCCTTTTCCTCCCAGAAGATGGTCCCTGTTTTTCTTTGTCTCTGTCCTGTAGTTTGTCATAAGGAGGAACATCATAGGGTAGAACCCAGGCATAGGGGTCCCTATAAGCTTGCTGTTCAAGTTGGCCTCACAAACTGATGAGTTCACAGTGCTCACCAGACTGGTGTATTTAAGTTTAAGACAAACTTTGTTGTGGTTAATGTGCACATGAGGTAAAGACTGTTACTAAGGGACATCTTGGTACCACAAAATTGGTGGACACAGATTAAGAACTAACCAGCTGTTAGAATGCTCACTACCTAGCTCAAAGCCTCTGTGTGAGGATATACTGGTCACAGAATGATTAGACCCACCAACCTCAAGAAAATTTTCATGCAATAAGGTAAAATTAGGGAGCTATCACCCTAAACAGTTGTCTTATTTGTACTTACGGAAAGACCAGATACAAAGAAGTATAATGGCTGGTCTTAGGGACTGCCTGACAAGATGAAAGAACAGGAATTAGAACAAAAATTAAAATCCACCATGTAATATAAATTCTCTTTTGTCACCCTCTTATATACCCTTTATTCCCAACTCCCTGGCCCTGGCCCTAGCAGAGCTCTGGATTTCTTGGCCCCTGGTCTAAACACTGCCTCTCAAAATCCAGCCCTACTACCTCAGCAAATTCCCTTAGATACCAAAAGTCCAACTTTCCCAGAAAACCTCTTGTGCCCATGTGCCTGTTTTGACTTCTCTGTCTTTATAAGATCTACAGAGAGCACTTCACCTGATCTCTAAGCCTTGGGTACAAAGGTTACTCACGTAAATATTAAAAGCCAGGAAGTAAATTTAGCAGAGGCGCTTGAGAAGGCATTAGCACTCACTGTGCTGTCCCTTACAATTCCTCCCGCCTCCCTGGGCTCTGAAATCAGGTTCTGCCAGTTTCAGGCCATCCTACACAATGTTCTTTGTGGATGCATCCAGGACCTCCCCCCCCCCAAAGAATTCTCATCTCTTGGATGGTAAAACATAGAAATCTTTTGATTTACATCTTAATTGTCAATTTGCATCCTGCTATAAGAAGGCAAATTCAAAATAGTGTTGTTAAGTAGGCAAATCAACATCTACATGGTATCATGACAAAGACAATCCAATTCTTTCAAGACAGCTTGCAGGAATGCATGATTGAGTGCAACTCAAAATCCACTCAGACCTTTCTATCTGTCTACACACATTTGCAGATATTGTAAAAGATCAGAGCATTGGAAACAAAACTGTTGCACTTAAGTAGGTGAAAACTTTAAATAGTAAATACTCTAGATTTCTGATAATAGGCAAATATGCCCCAAACCCTTTGGAGGAAACATGGACACTTTCTCTTGGTGTCTGTGATATAGACTTTTCTACCCCCATCTTCTCTAGGACCTATGAGCTATTTTTGAAATGCAAATTTTAGGGAGATATTTCTCATGAATAGAAAAACAAGAAAAGGGAGGTATTTGGAAATTGGGTAAAAGAAGAAAAATCTTAGGTCTCTTCTCCACAAATATTAACAAAAAGTTTTAGCCAGCTGAGCAGTAGAACCTAACTTGTTTCAATTGCCAAAACAAAATTTGGATCCAACTGCTTTTATATAAACTAGTGACTTTAGCATGAATAAAAATTTTAAATGAGAGCTATAAAATCTGGTTGTGCCTCTCTGTATGTTTGTGTGTCTATATATATGTGATATTTTTCTACCTCCCAATGGTGTTGCCAAAATTAATTTGTGAATAGTGCTATTTAATTGGCTTAAAATTAAGCACTTATAAATTAAGTATTCTGAAAGTTCTCAGAAATATAACAGAAGCTAACTCAAATGCTTTTCAAGTTCAAAAGATCTGGAAATATATTTTATATGAAAGCTAGTTAAGTTTGTTGGTTTAAATAAAATAGACATATCTTTAGAATTACAAGCATTACGTATAATTCTTTTCTGCATGGGTTGACTAGTCAAATAAGTTCACGTTATCACTTGAAAAATTTGACAAGAAAAATAGAATGGGATGATAGCTGACTTTATCTAATCCCTCATGAAGTTTTTGTGAGTAGTCTAAACATAATTGTTCAGAGCAAGTGATTTAGGTAGATGTAAGTGGGTTATGAATTCTTAGGTGAACTTTTTATCATTAATTGTATTTTATGGCATGTGCACTTAAAAACAGCTTCCAAAATCTTTTTTGGTAACTTGAAACTTAGGTTGCTAAATTACGTTAAATAATGGACACTTATTGAATATTTAAATAAGATAAAATAATGAAACATTAATTACTGAACATAATAGGTTTATGTATGTAGTTTTGGCTTCCATTTCAGAGAAATTAAAGGTAAGTTTGGGTCTATTAGTAAACATGTTTTATATCACATTACAAGGGGGAGTGTACTATGAAGAAGAATATGCTTTTAGAAATTATAAAATTTATTAATAAATTTGCCAATCTAAAAAAATACTAGTATAATAGACAATTCACAATTGCTTACTAGTTTTCACTAGAAATTAAAGTTTCTAAGTGTTAAGAATTCTAATACATGTGATTAAAGCTATTAGAAATAAAGAGAAACAACTCGGCATGCAAGGAAAGTAGAATGTGTTTTGGGGTAAAAAAAGTATGAGGTATAGAGATGCATATTTTAAATGGAGAGACAGCAAATTTGTTCCAAAGTAAAACTGGTGATTTCAAAATGGGAAAGGGGAAAGTAAAGGACAAATTAAACAGAAAGTTGGAAAGAGAGAAATAAGTTTGCTTTGTGTCATCAAGCTGGCTAAAATTGAATAATTATAAGGGTTTTAAAAATATGCTTTAATGTTAGTAGTGCACTTACATAAAACTAAAACCTTTGTTTCATCTGCTAAAAGGACAAAGTTTTCCTGGACTATTGGTCTACTTCTGGTTGGAGATTTTGAAAGGTTTTCTTTTAACCTTTTCAGTGATCTGCCTAGAAAACCAAGATTTTATGTTTCATTAAAATGATATCTATGTTTGTTATTATCAGGTCTTTGATTACTTAGGAAAACTGAATCTTAATAGTAAGAGAACTGGTTTTGCTCACAACTATGTAACCTTCTGTTTTTGCTTTTGAAGACTTTTACTGTCACTTTGATTAAATGGGTAATAATTATTTCATAATGATCTGTGATCCTATTTAGTCAAGTGTCCAAACCATTTGAATTTTTACAAAATTCTCAAAATCAACTTCTAAATTAAGTTTTTTTGATCTTTTTTTCTTATAAATAAGAAATGTTACAATAATTAGGGTTTATCATGTTAAATTATGTGGAAAACATTGACAAAAGAGTGATGTTAAACCTTATTAGATTATATTTGTATGGATATGTTATTAATATAAGTATTTTAGAAATTATATGAAACTCCTAAAACTTTGGTATGTCCTGGTATATTGTCACTTATAATTCAATTTATTATCTTGAAGTGCTGCTTGTCATAGAAATAAGCAAATGTGTTTGTCAATTATAATGAACTCTCATCAGATCAATAATAATTAATTACACAGGCCTGAATGAACCAAATGATTGTAATGATTTTTATGATTTTTTGTTTGAAACATTGCTGATTTTATTAATGTTTTGTTTTTCCACATTTAAGGAAAACTTTTTCTCTCTTCTTTCAGGCTACCTATGCCTTAGAGCAATCTGGTAAGATATACCTTTGTGAACCACGATGAAACATTTATCTTTTTCTCCCTACCTGATCCCTTCAGAATTTAGAAACTCTCAAATTTTCATGGCAATATAGTTACTTGAACGACTTCTATTAGAATCTGTTCTTGTAACAGGACACAACAGGAAACGTTTGACTGGAATGCCATTATTTGAGAGAGAGATATACACATAGACTCAGATATAACGAAAAAGCCTAAGGAAATAAGGATGACTTTATGGAGACAATAAAACCCTTTAGAAAAACAGCCTAAATAAGTACCTTGCTTACAGGGTTTCCAGCAGCCATACCAGACGACTAAAGAAGGTAACTTCCTGGCAGATACAAGAACCTCAAGGTATTTTGGGAACCTTCAGAAGAGAGGAATTCACACAAATCTGTAGGTACACAGGTGAGTCTCATGGAAAATCCTTGGCTTGGCTTCCTGACTTTGAGAGGCCTTTAGAAGTCCAATATGAGATTTTTAAATGAAAAGTTCCAGTAAAGCAGATTTAAAAGAAAGCCATTCTTGCTGCACTTAGGTGAATAATAATCAGGCCAAGGTTTTTAAGACTCGAGTTATTTTGCAAACAAACATATTTTACTATGATTATCTTTGGTAAAAATGAGGGTAATTGTAGAGGGAAAAATGCTTTGGTAGAAACTATAATACTTGTTTGGATGTCAGATTCTTGGTGCTCTTAATTCTAGTTATGTTAATTATCTTTGAGGTTTTGCTTTCTACCTGTAAACTGGACTGGATTTCGAATTCTAGTTTTCTCATATCTGGCTACAAATCTCCAAACTAACATTTCCAATTGTCTGCCATCTTTTTGTCTTGGAACCATTGAAAATAAAACTGCCCTTACTCCTGAAACCTGGAAACTGAAGCTAAGATGGCTTGATATAAACATCAGAGAAATCACCACCATAGACCACAATAGCCCATGTTTAGACAGTCTTCATGCCTGTTGCTGTGTAGGTCACTCAAAAGATCACCAGGGACATTTAAACTACAGATCAGGAAAATCTGTCAGACTGCCACTTCCTGCCCCCACTCTTTATCCAAAGATGCTTCCACCCTGACATTTAGAAGTCTTGACTGCCCACTGGGCTCAGAAACTGGTTTATAATTTGTCCTAATCAATAAACTTTGTTTTCCTATTGTTTCCATAGAAATGCCTTATTAAATGCTTGATTTCTTGCACAATATAGGCCTAATTTGGGGAGCCAACCCCCTCCCCCCCCCGGCAAGACTGCTTCCTAAAATGAGACACAACTGTTTAACTGAACTGACCCATTCTCAAGATTGAGACTGGTTCAATGAGAATACGTGTTTCTTCGACATGGAGATGATTTTAGGCTGGCTATTTTTAAGAAGCAACACACACACTTGAAGCTCTGAAAATTGAGTAGAAGCTACGCTTTTGTAAGAGACATTTCTGTTGATTAGAAAGGAGTACCCTCGTCTCCAGGGTGTTTCCTTTGCTGTATCTGAAAGAGGGGGTATGACTCAGTCTCTAGAAACTCTATTCAATGGAGAAGACATGGACTTAAATCTGCAACAAGCCTATCCTTGCTCACTGTGCTTTTCCTGGTAACCTCCCATAACTGACTCCCACCCCGCAACATCGTCTTTTGTCTGCAGGTGAGAATGGTATTGAAGGTGACTGCTTCAGCCACTTCAGGGTGCTACTCGGTTTTCCTGGGTCTCTCCCACATATACAGGGAGCATACATGTTATTAAAGTTTTGTGGGGTTTTTTGTCCTGTTAATTTGTCTTACATCAATTCAATTATTAGATCACCTAAAGAGCCAAGAATGGAGGAAGGGAAAACTCTGCTGCCCTATACATATATACTATATTCCATCCATCCAAACATGACATTAGTATTTGTACTTTTAAAAACCTGTCTACCTCGGTGCATTTTAGTGAGAGTGGCCAATAAAATTCTTCCTACTTTATGAATAAGAAAGATGTGTGAGCAGTGTAATTAAATAAAGAGTATCAAATCTGAAGTTCAGAGTAGTCTTCCAGGTTTCAAGTCTCAATTCTCTATTCAAATGGTTCCACTCACAGGTGAGCGTTAGGGGGGTGCTCACATGAGGCACTCATCCCTTACTTAGAATAAAAAATAAAGGGTTTTCACAGATTTGAAGTATGTTTTTAGGAGGCCAAAATTATAAATGCTTCCCTACATGGAGAGAGAACTACAGAAGGATGGTTGCAGATAGAGATGAACATCTGCTTTCTGAGGTCATCATGACTTGGCATTTTTAGCTGTGATGCTCATTGAGGTTGCACTAGATACTTCTATAGGGATATCCTTTCATATTGTTCTGTATTTTTTTCTTGCCTGTACTATTTAGCTTTTAAGATTAAAATGCCTAAACACATAGCTTTTTGGATGGTGAATCTGCTTTTAGTTGGACCTATTTTAGAGGGCAACTTCCACTTAAAAGATGTAAGTCTTTGTGGATCTTCCTGTGTCTGCAGATGCTCAACCCTGCGTGGGTTCTCCACGGTCTGCATTATTAAAAAGCTTTGCCATGGCTCATCAGAGTGGGCTGCTGTGTTCCAGACAGTTTTCTGTCAAAACAAAATCCGACTACGGGGGAACACAGGCCAGGCCAGTTGAATTGAAAGGACATTATCTAAATCCCTCTGTATATTTTGCTTTTTTTTTTCCTTTAAATGCCAAGATTATAACTAGTCTATATCTTTGTTTCGTAATTTTTATTGTTTTTTTGTTACAATGTGACCAATCCCCCTCCTCTTTCTGTCATAAGAATATACCACCAAATGACCTACTTGGACATTTAATACCACCACGCGAAAAGCCTCTGTTTAAGTACCTAGCTGTTTGAGATTCCTGTCAACCGAACACAGATGAAAAGCGAAGGCGGCCCATCACAGGGGTTCTGTTGATAACACTGCATTAAACGTATTTCAGTTTAGCGACATGAGACCACAAAAAGAAAACTATTTTATTTAAAATGACAGGGCAACTATGTTATATGCACTGTACACATGTCCCACCCAGGAAGGGCTGATAATCATAATGGGCACATCTACAGTTTAACTGTATGGGGTGATTCTTCTTAAATGAATTCACCTCTTGAGTATGACACATCCATATTACATCTCAAAGGCTCATAAAATTGTTATTTTACAGATAATTGAAATACAGCAAAGAGAGGGGTGTTCAACAGCTATTCAACAAAGCGCAAAGTGTCGGCACAGGGCAAAGTATCAGGGAAATTCTAACAATTAGTTGATATGCCAGACAGTGTTTAAAGCATAATAGAAAATGGCCAATCTGAATGAGGTTATCATTAGCTGAGGTGGATATCCCTTTCTGTTCTGAATTTTTAGAAATGAAATCTACAAAAGTACCAGGTCCAACAGTTTTGGGATGGATCAGTGATGGTATTTGATCTTAGATATATAGATTAACGGCAGCTCCTCTTTTATTAATACTATTTAAGCACTGTGTATTACTTAGGGAAACTCTATTTGAGACTAGTTCAAGCCCTATGCAGCAATCATTATTGGAGATCTTGACCTGAAAACCTCTCAGAATAAGTAAAAAAATAGCAGTGTTCTAGGAACTTTTATGCACTGGAAGTTGTTTTTACATATTGGAAATTACACCCCTTCAACTACCATTACTCAAAAGTTTTCATGGCCAGAAAAAATGTGAAAAACTTTAGATGAAGTTCTATTGAGTGGTGCCTTTTGAGCTTTTCATCATGGAAATAATCCTGGGAAGCCCTTAGCACTCCCTGCTCCACTTCAAACTTAGGAAATATCTTTGATATCTTGTGCCTTATCTTTAAAGGATGTTTCTTTTCATAACAGTAAAAATAATG
The DNA here is from genome assembly GCA_032199065.1 of Smutsia gigantea. NCBI lineage: Eukaryota > Metazoa > Chordata > Mammalia > Pholidota > Manidae > Smutsia > Smutsia gigantea. Next base: position 671,135 of record JAVSCE010008688.1, on the reverse strand, counting down.
TTTTTATAAATAGGGTTGGTGGTGGTTTAACTTGGTGGTTATATTGCATGTGCACATTTTTATTCAGCCTGTCCTCCTCCCAACTGGCATTATAGAACACTGTCTCAAAGTTAGCAGAAAAAAAAAGAACAACCTTGATTTCTCAAATCTCCTGTTAGAATAAATTTCCAATTAAGATGAATCATGATTATCCTCTGATTTCTCATACTCTCAACATATTGCTAAATAATCTATGTATTTGTGTACCCAGTTTGTGACTCATAGTATTAAACTACAAAATTCTACCCTGCAGATCAGCTGCATTGATAAAATGCTTACTTGCTAGCATAAAACTATGTGACTGGCACCATCACAGCAAAAAATAGGTGCCCTTATAGGAATTACTGGCACTGTAGACATTTCTAACGTAAGCACCTGGCTACCAAATCAGAAAGGATCTTCCTTACTGCGCCTATGAAAGAGGATCTGATAACAGTTTAGTTCCATTTCTTGCTTCTGAATTTGAAGCAATATATTTTTAAGGACATTGCAGTTGAAACACTCTGACTGTGTCTGGTCAGCTAGCTAGAGCTGTTTCTGGCTTGTTGCAAAAATATTTCTTTTCCTTGTCATAACTCACAGGTGCTACTGCTGAGCAAATGGGAACATTGCTGCCAGAAGAATTTGAAAGGAACAACAACAAAAAATTGATTCAGCCTATCTATGTGCTCCTGTCATTGAGAGAGACACAACTGTGACCGGGGTTATGACTAGGGTCACAGCAAGGGTAAAACAAAAGCACCCAGAAATTCTCCCTTGTCATCAGCTTTTCAAACTCCTCGTGGCTGCTGCAGGCAACATGTGAGTTTTCCTCAAATACCAAGAGACACTTAGTGGGATTTACAAGCTGCCCTCTTAATTTTCCCAAGAGGTGGCTACTTTGGCAAAACACTTAGAAAACATGAAGTTCAGATGCTTTGCACATCTATGACATATGAGGGTGTCTTGATAACCTGGAATTATAAGTTGGTTCATACCAAGAGGTGTGTGTGAAAAAGTAAAAAATACTCTTCCTCCTAAGATGACTATTTTAAGGCTGATAATGATTTTATTATTTTTAGAAGAAATAATTCTTACAAAACAATTGTTATTAAGACATCAATCACTATCACAGAGGAAAGGCTATCTAGGTTTTTAAGACTGCAAAAAATAATGCAGAAAACCACTTACGTAAAGAAATATGTGGTGCAGTAAATTTAAGTCACTGAATATATTGTACCTATTCAGTGGCACAATGCTAAATGATAAATAAATCACCTTAAATATTTGTTAAGGAATATAAGCAGATTCAGAGCAGCAATACTATATATGCGATATTCATGGACCAGTACTGCTACACAATACCTTAACTAAGTAATTCTCCTTAATTTGAGAAGTAGAAATATTTCTAAAGTTTCCTTTCTACAGGATCCCTTGTGCACAAAAGTTCAAGATTTCACACGTCCATCCAAAATTATTTACCAATATTTAGTCATAAACTCGGCTTTGAGGACACATGTACTAAGAGAATATCTCTGAAGAGGTAAATATATTTCTTTCTATTGGTCATGAAAAAAATAATCCTGGTGTAGGATCTAGAGGGGCAAAAATTAAATAACTGTTAAAAAGACGAATGGACATGTATTAAGAAAGATTTTACGGAACACCTGAGAAATTTTAAAAACCTGCTGATGGCCTTAATTTTCCAATCTTTGGCAAAATAGGTCATGAAAAAAATATTCTTGACTGTGCCTAATTAAATCAAAGCATGAAAAAATTAACCAATGAAAATATGTCAGTCATTACTGAAAATGGTCCACAGACAGTAAATTCAAAGACATCAAACTCAATAAGCCAGGCTACCCATGTTCTTCAGTGCCGATTTTGAAGAGACCAGATTGTTTTTCGGGTGTTCAGATTTACAGAACACAATTCCTGTTTGCAGGGTTTAGAAGTTCACTGTGAGTCCTCTAAAGGTTTCTTTATCATTTAATATTATAAATAATTATGTTCCTAGGCGGCAGTTCAAAGCTCAGCACAGTACTCATACAACACCACAGGCAGGTCAGATGACCTTTCTCCAATTCTCTTCTCTTTACTGCTGAGGACAGACCAAGTGATATGTCTGTCATACGCCATTACCATTAGAACAGAATCTTGTTCTTTTATTACAACTGAACTCCGCCAGATTTCTCAGCAGGAATGCTAAGTGAAATCAATGTCTTGGATTTCCAGGCTGAGCTTGGAGGTCACAGCCACTCTATCATTTCTCAGCATTATCCTTTCTCGTGCGCGCACACTCTCCCCAAGCCTCCAACTGGCACACAGCAGATTGAAAACAGCATGCATCAGAGGACTCATGCTGCACAATTTTACAGTCTTTTGGAGCCCCCTCCTTTTGAATCCCCCTTCCATTTTTTTGCAAATTGCAAATAAGTTCTGTTTGTGTCCTTCTCTAGAGTTGTGAGGCAAAGGCACACCTAGGAAGAAGGGCATGCTATAAAACCCAAGGGGCACGGCTGATTTTTGACAGCTGCCAATAAGATCATTTTCCTAACATCATCACCTGGATGTGGTTAATGATTCCACTGTTCCAAACAATAAATGTACTGTCAACGTAAACCATCAATTTGGTTTATGTCAGGGAGGTATGCAGACAACACAAAGCCCTTTGGTAAGATAATACTACTTTATATTAAGATAGACATGAAAATTCACCAATTAAGCACACAGAGAATACCCCAGGACACTAAGAATTGATTGTTTACAAATATAAATATAATAACACATGATAGCTATTATATATAAGTAAAATGCCTTTGTGAAGTCATAATGTTTATTATGCTATCTATAAATGTCAATTCCAGACTACAAGAAGCTAAATTCATGTATTGAAATTGGTCCTCTTTATTTACTGTTGGTTAAATTGTTTTGGCCACATTCTTCATTAAAATGACAATGGTAATATTTATTGTTCTATTTTTAACCTACTAAACTTTACTGCTGAGCTGAAACACAAGCACATTTAAGACATCTTTCCTGGCAATAACAGTGACTGTAGACAGTATGCTAGAGGACACTGAGCTAGGAAAGGAGATGTTTTTATTAAACTGTGTTATGACCTAAAAGGGGTACTATTAGTTAAGCTTTTTATGTATTTTACAATAGTTGCAAATGGGAAGAACTACAATGTCCATAGTTTTCTTAAACTTTACATGATAGAAAATTCAGGAAGGCTAATTTTTAAAAAGTAACTGAACTTTGAAGATAAAGTAAAAATATTTTAAAATTCTGTATAATCAGCAACAGGAGCATAATCTGATTTTTCACCACTATTAAATTAATGCAGGTATATGAAACCATAGGACGTAGCAGAATTTTAACATTACTGAAATAATCAGTCTGCCTTGCACCAGACTGTCCAGGGGTTCTATGAATGTCCAGAGCCATCTAATTCATAAAGAAGGGACCTAACCTTGGCAAAGCAGACCTTCAGTCACTTTGGCATTTGCCATAGTTCCCTAAAAGAGTGTCATTGTAGCAACTGCTCAATAACATTTCAATGGATGAATGAATGAATGAATAGGTGCATAAAATGGATGAGGTTGACAGACATCACAAGCTTAATGATTATTGAGTAAGTGATGTGGGGAGAAGATAAAAAAGCTATTCTGAGGGTAACAGAAAAAACCCATTAGTCATTTACAAATGAACTATATACTCTAAAATCATAAAATGAAATGTCCTAATGCAAAGCATCATTATGGAACATGGTGTGAAATCACACTAGTAAATCAAAGGGAAAAACACACAATAATACCTCACAGTTATCTGTGTGTGACAGACTATGCTGCTATAGCTATTTATGTCACTAAGAGTTAGCCTGTGCATGTAATACACTAAAACTGCTGGGCCCTGGAAACACCAAATATCACTGCTTTAATAATTTTTTTCAATAAATGTTATAATTAGTACCAAGGATTAAAAACTATGTTCTACTGTGACTATAAAGAAAAGCAGTCCAGGCCTTAGGTATATCAATTAAGCATAGAACATGCAATGTCCATTATGCAGATGAAATAGATCTTCAAAGTGTGTACAACATTTTGCACTATGTATCTGTACATATTGCTGGCGAATCATGGTTTAAGGCCCTTATCCAAGTTAAGTTATGGTTATCTCTTAATAATAGGGAAAAGGACTTGGGAGTTTGGGGAAGATGAAGGCTAGAGTGTACATTCCCACTTAATGCCATTTCCCAATTCACACTGTGAATCCATACATTAACTGTGAAAGGTGTATCAGCCAGAGAAGGATTAAAAAATAATAATTCCTGGATTTTTTTCTTTCAATATTTAAATTTTTTTCTTTGTGTATTTATTCAACTGCTGTGACTGCTCTTACTCTCTTACTCTTTAGACATTTCAACATGACATTTGTGAAATGGAGAACAGAAACAATTTTCAGCAAAAAAACAAATATTGTCATTTTGGGGGGCTACATTAACTATGTCAATTTTCTGCTTAACATTTCTAACAGAGAATATGTGTGGTTATTTCCTTGAGTGATCTCAAGAAAAACTACTGTACAGTTACTTTTCTTACTTCTTTCATGGAAAGTTTAGTTTATTCATATATCATCACCCAGGTAAGATCTTAACAAACACACAAAAAATTTCAGATTGATTTTTCTGCTTCTCTCTTCTAAGCCAAAGTATAAACTATTTGAATCCCCCCAATCGTTTCCATGTTCTCTCAAGAAATGTTTCCTTAGCAGTCTTACTTCTAGCACTTTTATTATCTTCATCTTTTTATATGAAAATATCACTGGATGCATGATAGATCTAAAATTATATCTATATTGAACCATGCTATAACAGTTATGGATATTTAAATAAACCATTTTCTGTATGCCCTGTTGTAGTCATATTTTAAGGTCTGCTTTAGCAGCCACTTCCTTGGGAAATGCTTCCCAACATCACTCACTGAGGGTATTCTCTTTGTCATAATAACTTCCAATGTACGTTATCCATAACTCTTTATAAGCCTTTGTATCATACAGTATAGGTATCTATTTCATAAGACCTCAAGGTACTTGGATAAAGCGTACCTATCTTACACATTTCTGTAGCACTCACATTTCATACCATAGCTATCAATCCATGTTTGATGAATATATGAATGACTACATGTATGCAGGTAATTTACATGCACACTTTATGGATCCTACTAGACATATATTTCCTTAAAGACCCAGAGATTGACCCAGTTGCTGGTACATAACAGATGGTCAAAAAATACTGAAAGAAAAGTAAAACTGTAAATGTCAAGACATGCAGCTTCTTCAAAAGGGTACCTTGGTTTTGGGCGGTGGGCTGTTTGTGCTCTTGTCTGTGTGGATGCTGGTAGGAGACACAGCAGCACCGAGGTTGCCTTGGGGTATGCCTGGCAGCTTTCCTCCCGGTGACACCTGCATCGCAGCTAGCTGGGCAGCATATAACTGCTACAGGAGAGAGGGAGAGGCGGGCGCAGGGGGGGAAAGACTATCAGTAATACAATAAATACACCTCTCAGAAAGTACCTATATTTACATATGGTAGTTTTCCCGTGGGTATTTTTGTTTAGTGACCTGGAATATTTAAAGAAAGAAGCTGTCACCTCAGTTCCATGACTTGCTTCTCAGTGGAGAAACGACAGATACCACATGTAAGGGATTTCAACCTCAGTATGTCCAGGGACTCAATGCAAATAACAATCATTCATATTTACTCTTTTCCAATGTCTTTCCAATGGGATGGCAAGTATATTATTTGATCCAGACCTCTTTCTGCTGTATTTTAAAACTAACACAGTGTGTTACAAAAGAATGTAGTTTCATATTCAAAGTAATTGTCTTACTATCCATATTGGTTCAAGTCCGGTATACCTCCTTTCTTTCATTTGTTGAAATGGAGACCTGTGACAATTTTTTATGATCATTAGTTGTGTAGAAATACAAAGAAGCCATTGATATGGAATGTTAGGAGTGTATTTGAAGAACATTATCTGGTCTACATACATTGATAAAATTATCTGGAGGCTTGCCAGTAGTCCACTTTACTTCATGATAAATAAACACAGACAAAACAAATTATCTTGAAGATTAGGGTTTTAAAGAATACTGTTTAAAACATACACTCTTCCACTAAACCATCACATAGTAATTCTTATTAAATAACCAATAAGAAATTCTTCAATGAGTCAGACTAATAACAAAGGAAAATTTTACTTTGATAATGGTAGCCATATGATAACGGTATTTTAAAACAAGGAGAATGCTTCAGGTTCAAACAGTCACATCAAACGTTTAGATGAATACTCTTTTCCTCTCCATTTATAAGTTTGGGAAAGTAATTATTAAAAATATATATGTATTATACAACCCAATTTCCTCATTCTCATTTGTCTTAAGATTCCATGGATAGCTTTTACTGCGCAGTCTAGAACTTCTGTAATAAAACAACTGATATAAAGGCGAAAAGATCTCAAGGAAGAGTATTGTGAAATAGTTCTGTGGATTATTTTGATCTTTCTCTGAAAGAAAAAAAATTCAAAGTATGGAAGTACTCAGGATAAGCCAGAGACCCTGAGAAGTGGGGTGTCTCTATAAATGAAATAAAGAAAACTGAAGAGGCATATATTTACATAAAAATTCACATACATTGGTGACGGTTTCCAGACACTGTGGTCTAATTGAAAATTAAAATTATTGATAAATAGTATGGCTTACTTTTTTATGTTAACTAATGCAAGATATATTCCAGACAAAGAAAGAAACACGAGAGAAGTATATTTATACTATGAATAATAATTGTCTCTCCTCTCTAATTTTTTTCTGTGTGCTGAAATAATTACATTACTTCTTATCCCAGTTAATCAGAAAGAAGAGTAAGATTTAATTTGTAACTCTTAGATTACATAAAGAGTAAAGGGATATGATGTCAAATATGATGACTGGGAGTATATAATTTTTTTAAGTATCAGAATTGATCCATTTCCCACAGTTGTGTTAAAAACCTATGCATTACATTCCGTAATTTAAAAAGTAATTTTTTTCTGTCCTCATCCTGAGCTGTTTTGAAGTTATTAAGAAAATAACCAATATTCCAGGATATCATTCTGAAAATTAAAATTTTGTCCAGGAAAATACATGCACTAACACTGAATTTTAAAAATATATGTATTTTTAAAAACTGGCTGGATAACTATATGTTATAAATTTCATATTGTATTATATATTATAGTTTTGTCTTTAAAAGTGCTTCCTGTGGGTATTATTTCTAAAGTACTACAGAACATATTACTAGGTTAGTATATGCTAAAAATAAGATTGCTTCATAATTACTAAAGATAACATGGGACTCTTTTCCACTGTTAAGTCAATATTTTCCTCAGTATAAATTTCTGTAAATGCACTATTTTTCTAGGTACCTAAGACATTTCGGTAGTGTGGTAAATATTTTAGCATCAAGTTGATAATAAGGGTTCATGTCTCTGAGTTTCCTAACATTTGAACAAAAAGAAACCTTGTAAAGTTTTATTTTCACTCTCAACCAATAATATCCTTCCTATTCCCTATGCTCTATTTAAAAATATTCCTCAATGGTAGTTTACAATATGGGATATTTTAACATCTATAGTTAAAAATAAAAATGTTAATCAATATTCAAAATTTAAATTTGATTATTAAATAATTATTTCATAATATTGAAAAAACTGTTATTTATATAATTAGATAGATCACTTATAAAAGGTGATTCAATATTAATTATCGATTACTATAGACAGATTCACGACTTCCAAATAAGTATAAAGGCTAATATAAAAATACAAATTTAAATATACTCTGAAACACTTCATTGAATTTAAAGTTTGCATACAATATATACTCAGAATAAAATAATCATATTTTTTCCCTCATGCAAATAAATATATTATTTTTATCCTTTTAAATATTGAATTAAGATTTATCTGAGTTTAACTGTCCTCAGAAATACTTTTTTTTCATAGAGAAAGAAGATAAATTTGCAAAATAAATGGACCCACTTAAGTAAATATTTTTACAAGAGCATTATAGTATCATCCACTTTACTGGTATTGCTAAATAATACAGAGATTTAAAATAATTTATGATGAAAATATCATAAATTTACCACTCAATTGGAGCCTATCTAATAATATTAGGAAGCTCTTTATTCCCTTCAGTCTTCTATGTCCTCTTCTCCAACTTGGCTTTCTCTCTTCAAGGAAACATTAATACAGAACTAATCTTCCCCAACTCTGATCCACTTTCCGCCATTCCCAGATCAATATATTTGCCACCGGACACATCTGAGTTTCCTGGTTTGCCACGTTTGTATGGAAATAGAAAACACCTATTTCCAATGCATTTTAATTTGTGTCAAATATGCATTCCTTAAATTTACATTATATTACAGAAACATAAAAAGTCTTCAAGTCTTACAGAATCTAACATACTTTGGGTTTGCACAAATAAAATAAACCAGACATTGTAAAATACTGCTGGGTCCTAATTTGCCCATTGTAAGTTAAAAGGAAATTTCAATAGGTTTAAAGAAGCTGACAGCAGTTCTCATGCTTGAGTGTACATGCACAAGGTGGGCAACTTACAAAAAAAAAATGCTGCTGTGACTTACTTTAATTCAACCATTCAAAAAATTAATTTGATTTGTCTATCCATTAAAATATGTGGTTCACTAAAATATATGGTTTTAAAACAAGGGAGTCAAGAGAAAATTAATATTTTAATCTCATTTCTTATATCCTCTTGAAGCAGCATCGAGAATAATTGTCTGTATCGAGTAAGGTCTGCAATCACAGAACTACGGGTTGACCTTGTTGAGAGGGAAGGGCCACAGAATCTAGTGGGAACTGGACAGTCACCTGAAGTGACAAGCATCCTGTGAACTATGTAACCTACTTACATATCATATATACATATATAATTCTATATATGTTAAACTTTTTTTAGACAAAAATCTGGCTAACATTTTTCTTTAAAGGATGGCAGATACACCCAGAGTGAAATCTAAGATGTATTTTGATAGATGCACTTCTATGAAAAACCATTTCATTGTTCTAAACATCAGAAACAAATTGAGGGATCCTAAAGATAAAGAGCCAAAGCTTAAAGGCGGCCCTCACATCACGAGGTCACCCGGACAGAATTACTCTTGCCTTGCAGAATAACTTCACTCTTATCTTGAAACTAATGTGTTAGGGATTTGTTTTGATCTCTCAACTGTCCAACTCCACAGAGCATGAGGGTTTCTAGTATTTATATCACTTAAAATGTAGCATTCTTATTCCATTTACCTTCCTTCATTCCACACCGACTTCAGACAGTAATTTTTTTTTTGAGGAAAAAAATCACAGATGATTAAGTTGGAATCTATCCAAAGATAATTTAGTGTGGTTTTAGTGCTCCTGTGTTCACAAGAATGGTGATATTGGGATATATAAATAAATTTCAATACAGTTTAAAATTGTTCCACTCTTTTGTTTTCTGTCTTTTCAGTATTTTAAGTTCCTTCAAGGACCATGGTTTCTACTTATAGAACAGTTAGAAGTAAGGCAAACCTCAACTCTAATCCCAGTTCTGTGCGAGTGACCTTGGGCAGCTAAACTGAGTCATAATTACTTAACCTGTAAATTCGGGGATAAATAAAACTGACCTTATAAGGTTGCTGTGAGAAATAAATCACATGTATAAGACATTCAGAGACATGGTAAAGAATGCTTATTCAAAAAGTAACAGAGCTGAATATTAAGGGACTAAGGTAAAAAACTGGGTAATATATGTGCTGCTCTATATTCTGGACTCTGCTATGTACAGTAGAGGATACAGAGAATGTATAAATACAATTTCTTCCCTAAATTGAGACTGATAAACATACAACAATGGGAGTGTAAGTGTACTGTAACTGTGTGCCACTCTTAAGGGTGTGAAGGAAAAGGAACTGAGTGTGGGCATTCTGATTATGGTCTCACAGAAGAGATGTAGCTAATCTGGGAATAAAAAAGGAGATGGCATTTTGGAAGGAAGAACAGTTTAAAGAAAGGCACAGAAGCAGGAATGAGCTAGTTGTCCCCAAAGGGATACAAGGGATGGAAGTAGGTGGGAGAAAGGACTGCATATGGTTTGCAGGATAAGTTCACCTTATAGAAGATCTTGAAATATAGGCATGAGTTAAAATTTAATATGTAGGCAAGAGAAAACCACTGAATATTTGAGAGCAATATATATGATGTTTTCAACTAGAATAAAGAGAAGACGAGGCATCGGTTATGAGGATATCAAAATTCAGTGATAACTTTAGTGATAACTTGAGTTGAAGTAACAGTAGTGAAAATGAAGAGGGAAAAAATGATTCCAAGTTCATAGCACAGTGGGTGCATAAACATGTGCCAATTAACTAGGGAAAAGAAAAAAGAAAAGAAACAGAGAATAGGATGAGTAGCATAATTTACAGTCTTCATTTAATAGATATAATATGTAAGTAATATGTAATCCCATCACATATTCTTATTTGTGTATATAGTCATTATACTATTTTATAAGACAGCTGAAACATATATTTTCTTCTTGAAAGAGGAAGAACTAAATCACAGATTTTCCTATAATTTATATTATAGTGAAAATGTTAGAACCATCCAATCACAGGCTTCCTCTATAGTTTATTAACACTTTTTTAGTGTTAAGAGTATGATGTACTGTGTCTACAACACGAGCTTGAATTGTATTTATCCTAACCAAACCTAATCAGTACCTTTTTTTCTCGTAATGAACTATGGGTACCAAAGCATTATCAGGGTGTGGGTTGACATTTCATTAGCAGACATTCTTCCTGTTGAGCTGTAATGATCCATTGTGGGGTCAAAAAAGTCTGTTGGGATGATATAGAACTGATATTTTAACTTGTACTAATTAATTGCTGCTAATTTGGGCTGCTAAATAGTACAACTGTATTTGGACAACATAGCTTTTAAGCCAGTTAGATACAATTGTACTTTCTTATGAAAGTAGCTATTTTCCCCAGATATACTAAGCTAGCAGTTGGTGCTTTCCAGTGCTACGGAAGCAGATGTACCACAAAACAGCCTCTTTCAACTTGAAGGCAGACTATTTCATTGATTCCTTGAGATAGTAAATTCCTGCCCCTTCTCCCTAATAACTTATTTTCCCCAAATTGCTAAAAACACAACTTCTCTCACTGGCTACTAGCCTAGTGCCTAACTGCCATCTGGAATACTTGGATTCAAAACATTAGGCACTGACAAAAATTTCTCTCAATATCTGTTCCCTCAAACTGTTTACTGACAAGTAAACTCCTTGAAGGCAGGGATTATGTCTCTATTATTTAATAGATAAATTATTTAATGCTTTCTCCGAAAATCCTAGAAGGAATAGTAGAAATGAATAAAAGCAGAAATGAACTGCATAAAATATTTTTAGCAAACAGGGATCTCCAGTACATATTTAACACATATTTAATAATGATAGTACTATATGTGAAACAAATTTTTTAAATCTGGAAGGAAATTGGCATCTTATTACTATTTGAAGAATTCGGAAAAAAGACTTATTGGTAATGTTGAGAAATCTTCACATTCATTCATTTCATTTAAAGGGACAAACAATGAATTCCAAAATCTTAGCATAGTAACAAAAGATAGTTTAATATACTCATTCTAGCCATAATTCTAAAGTAAGTGAATAAGTTAATTTGGGATTATGAGCAGAAACAATGAGAAAAGGTTATTAGAAAAAAGTTAAAAGACAATAGAACAAAGAGTTAAACTGTATAGATATTCTTAAATATTTTGGAAAAGACAAATGAGAAATGCCTTCTTTCTGATAAATGGATATACAATATTTACTTACCAAATCTTAAACATTAAGTAGTTACAGAGTAAAAAGGTATTTATTTGGTAGGAGATATCGTGTACTAGGTATAAGTTGTTCTTTGGCATCCTTCATTCTTGGTTAATTCAGAGCTTAATTTTCTGTTTGAACTGGGGATATATTGTCTCCCTTTTGTGAGCCCAGGCAATATGAATAAATGCACAGGAGACAGGGAGGACACCACATATGGGCAATTACTCAGGAGCCAGGAGCATATGGCACTGTATGGTATCATCTTCTACTGCAGGCATGGATTATAGGATGGGGACATCCATATTGTACTGGCAAAACAGTGCAAGGTAAGTCTGTCCACCATTCTCTATTCATGCCCTCCCTTTTCTTATTCTCCACAACTTACTAACTTCATCACACTAGATAGGAAAGCTGGGTACAAAAAGCATTTAAAGGAAAAAAAGAACATTAAAATCATGACTGAAAAATGTTGCCTCTTCTAAGTGCTATTAGTAAAACATACTGATTCCTTAAGAAAATTTCTGAACCTTTAGATTGCCATTATCTGAATGGAGAGCCCTAACAGGCTGTACAATCATTTCACACCATTTTTGCTAAATTAATTGTTTAAAATTATTTTTGTGAGTAAACTATTTTCTCCAAATGCAATCTCATATCAAATACTAATATATAAAAGAGAGAAGAGGTATACTAAAACTAAAAATGAAGTTTGCATAATTTTAATATGTAATCAGATGAGGCCAATGAGGTTGTTTTAATTTACCCCCAAAATTTAAATAGGTATAGGGATGAAAGTTGAAGTCTTTTATAATTCTTGGTGATCAAGGAAGACTTTACTTAGTAAGTACTTACTTCTAAACTCTCACATAAGCAAACATATATAGGCCTAAATTTTCAAAAGAACATTACAGAGCTAAAAAAACAAAAAATCCCTGATTACTTAATAGTACCTTATAGTTCAAATATGTGTATAGAAATGGCAGGTGATTATTTTTTAAGTGCAGGGATTGAAAGCTGGCAATAAAAATTAATATACAATGTGCTATTAGGATTAGAGATTTAAAAACATATGTGTTGTCATTTATGATTTTAAAAAGAGGTAAATGTACACTTCTAAAGTTTAAATTAAACCTGGAAGATATATGTTAGATACCCTGTGTAAGAAAAGCATTTGTTTGTTTTTTTAACAGAAGGGACAAGGAAAAACATTTGTGAAGAAAAAATTCAGGAAGCAATTTCAAGGCTCCATAAGTGTTATCTTTATAGCTTAATTTCAGCTTCTTAATGTAACTTAAATGTGGAGTTTAAAGAGAAACTAATGTACTGGAGAAAATCCTTCAAAACATATCAGCATGTTTCAATGTGAACAAATTTGCTTTGCACATTATTTTTCATAATGTTTCTTCACAGAAAATTATCAGAGCAACTTAAATATACACATGGACTTCTTTCCCTAACAATGTCAGCTCTTCTTGATGTTATTCAAGTATATTACAAGAAGAACAGAATGGGCTTTAAATTTGCTGGCTCCAAGGATGAAAGTACAAACAGAAACTCATGTGCCAAATTTATAAAAGTCAACAACTTACAGATCAAGCTAATGCAGTGTTTAATAAAATATGTTTCATTCTCCTATCTTGACAAACATACCTTCAAAATATCGGAATGCAAATGAAAACCACAATGAAATACCACTTCACACTCATTAGGGTGGTTATCTTATTTAAAAAAAGAGTAACAGAAAATGTTGGCAATGATGTGGAGAAACTTGAACCTTGTGCATTGTTGGTGGGAATGTAAAATGGTGCAGCCGCTGTGGAAAACAGTATGTCAGTTCCTCAAAAAAATTATACAGAATTGCCATATGATCCAGCAATCCCACTTCTTGGTGTATAGACAAAATACTTGAAAGCAGGGACTGGAACAGTATTTGTACACCCATGTTCAGAGCAGCATTATTTACAATAGACAAGAGATGGAAGAAACTCAAGTTCCCATCAACAGAGCAAAAGATAAAGTATGTCGTAGAGTGAAGTATTATTCAGCCCTGCAAAGGAACGAAATTCTGACACATGCTATGACATGGACGTACCTTGAAGACACTATGCTAAGTGAAATAAGCTACTCACAAAACGTCAAGTAATTGTATGATTCCACTTATATGAGGTACCTAGAGGAGTGAATTTCATAAAGACAGAAAGGATGGTAGTTGCCAGGGCCTGATGGAGGGGGAGAGAGTAATTGTTTAATGGGTACAGAATCTCATTTGGGAAGACAAAAACGTTCTAGAGATGGATGGACAATAATGTGAATATTTGCACAATGAACTTCTTTAGGTTGCACAACAATATGAATATGCTTAATGCCACTGAGCTGTGCATTTAAAGAAGGCTAAAATGGTAAATTTTATGTTATGAATATACCCCTACCCCTCCCATTAAATGATCTGGAAGGCAGGTTTGAATTTAGATTTTTGATTTCTTTGGTGCACCGTATTTGGGCTCCTTCTTTTCTTACCCCAACTCCATTCAAGTGAAGATGAGATGGCTTTTGTCCTAGATGGGCTATCACTTTGTCAGCTGACACTGACTTGCAAATGGCCTCTAAGGTGGGGCCAGGATGTGACATGGCTGTAGCCCTGCTGGACAGGAGTCTTCAAAGAAGTCCAAGGTGAAGTTAGAATGGAAAGATATTCTAAGCAGAGTAAACAGAACATGCCAAGTAACAGAGTTAACTTTTAAATCAACAAAGAAAATACATACAGAAGTATTTAAAAATTTTTCTGTGCACCATACAGGGAACTTTCAAAAATGAGACTCGCCAGTTCCCTTTTAAAAATAAAAGAACATGTTTCTTCTACATTTTCTAGGCTGCATGTGAGGTGATTCTATTTTACAGTCACCATGACTGCATGGCAGAATGCTGAAAGAGACTGAAGAAATAAAAATATGGGGCTTCTTTCCTTTTTTTTTTTTTGAGCATGTTTTTTGGGGTTCCTGCATGTTGTAGCAGGTATCACCAGTCTGCTCCACTGTATTGCTGATGTATTCCTGTATGGATTTATCATATGTGTTTATTCCCTTGGTGGATATTTGGATTGTTTCCAGTTTCAGCCTATTGTGAATAATCCTGCTGTGAACATTCCAGGACAAGTCTTGGTGTATTTTCATTTCTCTTTGCTACTCAATTCCTAGGATTGGATTTGCTGAGTCATATGGTAAATTTGGGTTTCCTTTTTTAGGAAACTGCCAAACTTCCAAAGCGTCTGAACCATTTCACAACTCCCCAAGCAGTGCATGAAGACCCCAGTTTCTCTGTACCATCATCAGTACTTGGTACTATCATCTTTTTGATTGTATTTCAGTAGGAGTGAAGTGATATCTCATTATACTTTTAACTTGCATTGCCCTAATGACTAATGACACTGAGCATCTTTTTTTGTACTTGTTAGCCATTCCTATGTCTTCTCCAGTAAAATGTTTTTTCAAGTTTTTTGGCCCTTCTAAAAATAGGGTTGTCTTATTGAGTTGTAAGAGTTCTTAGTATTCAAATTTGATTTTAAAGAGTAAAACCTATCAGAGAAACTGTGTGAGGACCCAGTTTAACAGCAGTGTACAACTGCCAAATGGTTCATAATGACAAACAGTAATACATAGAAACATTTTCCTCTCATACAAATTTTTAATATAGTTACACACTTTAATTTTTAAAAATCCTAATAGAGAAGCGCCTTGCAGGCTGTGAGGGGCTCTGTGCTCTTCGTACCCTTCAGGGAATACTAGCATGCCAAAGCGAGCTCTGAAAGTTGATGCCTTTTATTAACCACTAAGTGAAAAAATGAAGAGTAGGCAGTTTGGGCTGACAGCCATCTCTCAAGATTAAGATTCTTGGTCAAGTCTGTGAGGGTGAATGGCCTAGGGTAAGGAGTAAACGGTTAGAGTTCTCTCCTAACCTCTTTGGTGGTTAACCCATAGAAATGGGTGAGTGGGAGATGGGGTGTGAAACATTCTCCTGCCACTTTATCAGCTCTACATAGACTACAGGAGAAGGTGACTAGGGGAAGGTGCCTAGGGGAATTTAGGAAAGCTTTTCACTTAATCTACAGTCTAGAGCTCCAGCGAGGGAGTTTTTCCCAAGGGGGTGAAGGGAGTGACAGTTTGGGTATGCCAGAGACTACAATCCTTTGGGAGAGCAACTTCAAGTAAGTACACACAACATGGGAGATCCAGGATCTGTTGTATTTGGACGCAATGCCCAAGGAAGCTTGAGGGCAAGAAAGAAATGTGTCAAATGGCAAGAATAAGAACACTCAGACCTAACTACAGACTTTTCCAAATGGAGGAAGACTAATGGCTAGTATATTGGTGGTGAATAACTTAAAAAATGAGCCAGTTGGAGCTGTTGGGATATAAGTTTCATTATCAGGTTATACAGGGAAATGACTGCAGTGGACAACTCCGAAAGGACGGATGCCAGCTGACATCTAGAGGGGAGTTCAAGATGGCAGGAGGACAGGCACCAAGCAGGAAATAAACGCTGTCCTCCACAGAAGAAAATGTTCTGCCTTCCGAGAAAACAGGTGAGCCCCTTAGAAAAACATGCCTGGGGAAATGAGGGGCCGGCTGGCAGAGGCTCCGGGGCAGAAACTATTGCCATTATGACCCACACCTCCTTAAATCTATTCCTCCTGGGTGACATGTCTCGGAAAAACTGGAATATGAAAGTAATATACTGTATCTGGCTGTAGTGATGTTTGACCATGAAAAAGCTATGGTGAATACGTGTACAAAAGTTATAATGTTATCTATGTAAAGCTGCTATCACCAAATGTTAATAATACATAGACAATCTTTATTATTTTGTTTCCAATTCAGTCCCACTTGGTGTGATGCTTGGATGGAATAAGGAGCTATCAGCGAGGGGTGGAGTGTTCATGGAGTGTGAAGATGGCATCCTGCTAAAAATTAAAGAATACATGTGAACTTACTTAAATCTTAAGACCTTTTTCACAGGTGGGATGCTCTCAAGCTGTTTCTGTCACACTGCAGACACTGAAGCATATAAATATGAAACACTTCAAATGTACTGGATTTTAAAACGATTTCTTCATCTTATTACACACCAATAAATCTTGGATAGCTAGAGAAAACATTTTGACTCTTAGAATTGAAGCAGTTCCTTAAAGAACCAGATACATTTGTGAGAGCCATGCAAGAAAACACCAATTGATAGATTATCTCTCTCTCACTCCCTCCTCGTTTTCTCCTACTCCACAAGCCGTCTTCCTGTACTGCACAGTAATCCATTACAATATGTTCCAACATGTGCCTCCCCATATGATGTATGACCTATTCGACTGACCCTTTTTATGCCACTCCAGACTTTCTGCTCATTACTGTGGGAGGATGAACGCTCTGCATCTATTCCTGAGGTCACCAACCAGTAAATACATCTCCATTTGGCAAGGTAAGGAGGCCACTGGCTGGACAGCTCTTCAAATCTTTTATATATCAGTGACTATATTCATATCTTTAATTATATTAACTTATGGGAAAAAAATTAAAACTGCTGAAATTCCTTTCAAAGTCATAAGAAGAGAAGTGTTTGTTTACTGGATGCAGGGGAGATTCTCTTGTGACTGAATATTTGTCATTTAATATAGGAAAGCTGAGTATTATCAGAAGGATTTTTAAAGCAAACACTTATCTTTGGCTAAGTTCATAATTGTGAAATCATTGTACATTTTCTCCCAATAGATCGGAGTCGGTGTGTGTGTAACAGTAATTCAAACACTAGATAGTACATCAAGCACTTTGACTTAGTACAAAAAGAAATTGAGTGTTAGTTCACATCAAATGAGGCTGTATAATACTTTGCATATTATAAAAAACATACTCATGTCTAGAATGCAGACTTGCTGGACACTTGAATATACTTGGCCTGTAGGCAAAGGAAGTGCAAGAGCAAAGGAAGATCCAGATGGGCACTCCCTTGGCCAGAAGTCTGCATGCTCTTCCAGGGGTCACCATAACAGCTCTGTGTGTTCAGTGGGAGAAATGGAGGCTCACAGTGGTTTGATAATTTGATAAAGACTCAATAGCTAGTAGTTTCACAAGGCCTCCTTTCTATTACCTGACATACAAACTTACCATATGGGTGGCAATGCTACTGTATGAAAATGCTCTCCAAACTTAAATTTAGTGTGATTAATTCATGTCCTTCTATTGCAGTGGGATTCCCTCTCTGTTGACCAGTGGGATGCAGGGATTGTTCCCTAAGCTTAGGGCCAATGATAGTTTATAAGGTGAGGGGTTAAAGGTTTTAAGAGTAAAAGACTTCTTGAGCCAGTGATGACAGAACTCTACTTTCCCTGAAGAAAAGACACAGCCATCTAAGACTTTTTTTCTTTTGTTGCTGTTCTGTTTTATGCGTAGTGCTAACAGACATCATATATGATGGTTTAATTGAAAAGACCTTCCTATGGACTTCCCACTATTTTTTCCTTCCCTATAAACCTTTTTTCCTATAAACCTTTAATAATAAAATATTAAATATTAATATTAGTTTTGGTTGAGTACATTAAATAAATTAATCTCAATTTCAAGAGAAATCTGGACCCAGAATGACAAGCAGCAGAAATAATCATAGTAACTAAAAGTTTATAGGAAGCTTACTGTGCTAGTCCCATGCCACAGCTTCTGAACCTTCCCAACAACCTTAAGGGACAGATGTTATTCTTATTTTGAGGAGGAAGATGCTGAAGCACAGGGACTCTAAAAGTCATTTGTCTGAAGTCACATAGGTAAGGGACGAAGTTGAGATTAGAATTTATGTCTTTTTGCAGAGCTCCTAACTCTTAACTACTGTGCCTTATGAACCCCTCTTCCAGTTATTTCAATACACTACTAGGGTCTAGGGCTTTGATGCAAAGTGTTGGACAAGCCTGGGCAATTCTAACAGTAGTTTGAAAGGCACTGGGCTCTTCTGATAAGAACAATGATACTGTAGATGTATGTAGCACAGGAAGGAAGTGAGAAGTACCCAGGAGGACATTTTGACCAGCATTTTTATCCTCCTTCATCCTCTTGACCATTGCCAGTATGAAATGTTCTTTTTTCTTCTCAATTCATGGTGATGTTAAGAGTATGTATGTAAGAGAGAGCTATTACACGGTCAGATCAGGAAAGGCTTCCCTAAAACAATGGTTACTTGGAGATCAGAAAGATGAGATGATAGAACTGCATATAGGAAAAAGTACCTTGTGGTGGGAAAGAGCACGACAGGTACAGGATATTGGAGGGAGGCCAGGGAGGCTCCTATGTGGTGGGAGAGATGTTGGGAATGGTGGGGGAGAAGCTATAACAGGTTAAGAAGAGGAATGACATAATTAGTTTGCATTTCCACAAGATGAGTCTAGATATAATATGGAGAGTTGACTAGAACGGTTTGGTTCATCTACAACAAACTTTTAACTGGAATAAGATTTATCTAATCACTTTTTTTTACACGATTAAAATTGATTCAATTATAGAATAAATCTGAATATAGTTTTCAACATTTTGAGTCTCACCCTTGTTTAAATATTTTCTTGTTCCTGTATAATTCATACTAGGCATTTAATCATATTAAACACCTTATATTTTGCTTCAGCTCATTGTCACTAACCTTGATTTTCTAGTCCATTTAAAAAAAATAAGAAAGATATATTAATAACGAGCCATTTGCACTACCCAAATCACATATTACCCTTAAATCAATTAAAATAAGAACAAAACCACACTATGATAGCACCACGAACGGACAATGTGTCTGGATTTTCATTAGCTTCTCTGATCACAACAGGCTTCCTTTTCAATTGCATAGGACATGCTTCTCATATCATTGAAGCAGTCCAGGGAAATAGTCAACAATTGTAACTTCTGCTTTCCTGCCTTAAATTGATTGATTCATTCAATATTTATTTATTGGGCACCTATTATGCACCAGGCACCACTGTAGACACTTAGAAAAGTATCAACAGTCAGAGATCTTTGCCTTAATGAAAGGACTGTGAATGATTCTCCCCAAGAAGACTTGCAAGACTTTAATTTTTTATTATATCTATGCAGTAGTTGTCTTATGTTTCTCCATATGACACTATATATTACATATGACTGTTAGGATTGGGAGTTTATATATTCATATATTCATGATTCTTAACATTTGTAAATGAATATTGTTTTTGAAAGAACTGAAGTTATTCTTAAAAGTACATGACTGAGAGATACATGCTTGCAACATGGAGGAACTTTGAAAACATGCTAAGTGAAATAAGCCAGATACGAAAGGACAAATATGGTATGATTTTACTTATAGGAGGTAGTTAAAATTGGTAAATTCAGAGACAGAAAATGGAAAAGAAGTTCCCAGGGGCTCAGCGAAAGAGGAATGGGAGATAGCCAGTTAATGGGTGCAGAATTTCCTTTGGGACGATTAAAAATGTTTTGGAAATAAGTTGTGATGAAGGTCACCCAACATTGGGGTGGGATTTAATGCTATTGACTTGTGCACTTAAAAATGGTAAAAATGCATGATATTGTACATAAATAACCCTAAAGACTCCACTCCAAAACTACTAGAACTAATATCTGAATTCAGAAAAGTTGCAGGATACAAAATCAATACACAGAAATCTGTTTCTTTCCTATACACTAATGATGAACTAACAGAAAGAGAAATCAGGAAAACAATTCCATTCACAATTGCATCAAAAAGAATAAAATACTTAGGAATAAACCTAACCAAGGAAGTGAAAGACCTATACCCTGAAAACTACAAGACACTCCTAAGAGAAATTAAAGAGGACACTAACAAATGGAAATTCATCCCATGCTCTTGGCTAGGAAGAATAAATATTGTCAAAATGGCTATACTACCTAAAGCAATATACAGATTCAATGCAATCCCTATCAAAATACCAACAGCATTCTTCAATGAACTGGAACAAATAATTCTAAAATTCATATGGAACCACAAAAGACCCCGAATAGCCAAAGCAATCCTGAGAAGGAAGAATAAGACAGGGGGAATTACATTCCCAGACTTCAAGCTCTACCACAAAGCTTCAGTAATCAAGACAATTTGGTATTGACACAAAAACAGACCCACAGACCGGTGGAACAGAATAGAAAATCCAGACATTAACCCAAACATATACGGTCAATTAATATATGATAAAGGAGCCATGGATATACAATGGGGAAATGACAGCCTCTTCAATAGCTGGTGTTGGCAAAACTGGACAGCTACATGTAAGAGAATGAAACTGGATTATGTCTAACCCCATACACAAAAGTAAACTCAAAATGGATCAAAGACCTGAATGTAAGTCATGAAACCATAAAACTCTTAGAAAAAAACATAGGCAAAAATCTCTTGGACATAAACATGAACAACTTCTTCATGAACATATCTCACTGGGCAAGGGAAACAAAAACAAAAATGAACAAGTGGGACTATATCAAGCTGAAAAGCTTCTGTACAGCAAAGGACACCATCAGTAGAACAAAAAGACATCCTACAGTATGGGAGAATATAAATGACATATCGATAAGGGGTTGACATCCAAAATATATAAAGAACTCATATGCCTCAACAAACAAAAAGCAAATAATCCAATTTAAAAATGGGCAGAGAATCTGAATAGACACTTCTCCAAAGAAGACATTCAGATGGCCAACAGGCACATGAAAAGATGCTCAACATTGCTAATCATCAGAGAAATGCAAATGAAAACCACAATGAGATATCACCTCACACCAGTGAGGATGGCCAACATCCAAAACACAAACAACAAATGTTGGCGAGGATGTGGAGAAAAGGGAATCCTCCTACACTGTTGGTGGGAATGCAAATTAGTTCAACCATTGTGGAAAGCAGTATGGAGGTTCCTCAAAAAACTCAAAATAGAAATACCATTTGACCCAGGAATCCCACTCCTAGGAGTTTACCCTAAGAATGCAGCAGCCCAGTTTGAAAAAGACAGATGCACCCCTATGTTTATCGCAGCACCATTTACAATAGCCAAGAAATGGAAGCAACCTAAGTGTCCATCAGTAGATGAATGGATAAAGAAGATGTGGTACATATACACAATGGAATATTATTCAGCCATAAGAAGAAAACAAATCCTACCATTTGCAACAACCTGGATGGAGCTAGAGGGTATTATGCTGAGTGAAATTAGCCAAGCAGAAAAAGACGAGTATCAAATAATTTCACTCATATGTGGAGTATAAGAACAAAGAAAAAAAAACTGAAGGAACAAAACAGCAGCAGAATCATAGAACCCAAGAATGGACTAACAGATACCAAAGGGAAAGGGACTGGGGAAGATGGGTGGAAAGGGAGGGACAAAGGGAAAAAGGGGCAATACGATTAACAGACATAATGTAGGGGTGGGGCACGGGAGGGTTGTACAACTCAGAGAAGACAAGTAGTGATTCTAAACTACATTGATGGACAGTGACTGTAATGGGGTATATGGGGGGGACTTGATGATAATGAGGAGTCTAGTAACCATAATGTTGCACTTGTAATTGTAGATTAACGATACCAAAAAAAATATGGTCAAAATGATAAATTTTATTGTCATGAATATTTAACCCCAAGGAACAAGTCCATGATTAAGGGGACAATGAGAAAACAAAAAACAAAAAAATCACACTGTTTTCCAGTACTATGTTATGCTTTATTTCTTTAAAACAATTTTTCTCCTAAGTTGTTCCCATGTGTTGGTTCATTTTGTACATTAACTCAACAGGACAGATTTAAAGGGGAGAAGAAGTATTAATTATTTTAAAGTAAAAGGAGTTTGGAAAGATTGGATTCTTTTAAAAACACTAAAAATTACCCTAGGCTTTGGAAACAAGTGTAAGTAGAAAGCAAGAGTAAAGAATCTCTGATTCTAAATCCAGGAGTAATGCACCTCCAACCTAGTGGTTGCTCTGTAACAGGAGCTACAAGGTCATGTCAACCAATCACTGATTTTGCAAAATGTGCGGCATGTGCCAGACCTACTGTAAAAGGTAGTTGGCTCTCTACTTTCCCCCCCTCCTTCAAAGCTAGCTTCTTTTTCATATTCAGATGACTGTTTGTGAGCTCAGTCCTGTTTCAACTGTCACTCTTTATATCAAGGAAAGATAGATGGGACACACCAACCCCAATCTAAATGACCTTTGGATGTGACAAGAGTTTTAGGTCAGCCTTGCTAAATGGAGGCCTTGGTGTATCGAGACATGCCTTGGGGTGAAATTTACAGTGAATTTATTATCTCCCAATGCCCTTTGGACTGCTTCCCACCATCAAACACTATGGCAGCACTTGGAACAGGAAGAAATACATTAACTGGAATCTGATCGTTTTAAAAGGTTACAGCTGCCCAAATATAATTTAATTTCATACTTGCCCTTTGAGGGTTTGGTGTATATTTTCATTTTATGACTGCAAATGATAAAGCTCTTAAGATTCCAGGCAATAAAAAGAGAAAAAAAAAGTATTTTAAGGGTTAGAAGTCTATTCAGTTCATACTCAGTGAGTGAAGTGACAAATTAGCTTTTTAAAAAAAAAATCTAACATTTCTCTTTTTTATTTGGACCATCTCTTATTCCTTTTCTGATCCTATACTTCAATGTTTGGTTGAAATCAGTACGTGAACACTAACCTCAGATCTCAGCCAGCTTGGATAAAAAAAAGGATGATAAAAAAATGAAGATAAATTCAATCTGATTTAAGTGAAAGTACTTTAGTATAGGGAACTCATTTTTCAGTAGCATTTCCTCTCATATAATCGGGAAAATTTACTCACTAAAGTGTATCAACATCAAATTGACTTACCATTGATCCTATCCTTTTCTAGCATGTCACACTTCTGCAAACTTCACAAAATCCTCTATAAATGATATACCATACCCTCATCAATCTAACTAGTAAATATGATTACTATTATATTATCAACAGAGTAATGGTGTTAATAATGCCATAGAATTAAACAGAAAAAATAAAACACAAATTCAGATAAAATCACCTAAGTGTATCTTATTATTTTAACTATCAAAACAAAATAAAAAAACCAAAACCAACATTTGCTCTTTCCCTTAAACTCAATATTTTACCTGAGACTTAACAGTTCTTTAAATATCAATACAATACAGTTTGAGGCAATACAATATTTTGGATTCACTGCTAGTGATGAGAAAAGCCACATAGTGAAATTTTTCATCCATACAGGTCAAACACAACTTAAAATTGTGTGTGTGCAGGTGTGCGCATGTATGTGTATGGATAAGGATTCATTCATCATTCTTTAATTTAATCAACAAATATTTCTGTAAAGATACTGAGCTAGTTCCTGTGAAGTTTATAGTTTAAAAAAATATTTTAGATTGTTTTAAGAGGGTACTTCTAACATATGAGGCAGCAAAGAAATATGAAGAATTGTCATTTAAGTATTATTATAAAACAAACCTAGTAGACAGTTACAAATGACAGCTAACATTTTTATTAGCAAATTTTAATTCCATGTTGATATGTCACTGTTTTAAAAGCATTTACACAGTATTTAACCTGCGTAACAATCATATGGGGCAGGTATAACTTTCCCCATTTACAGATTGTGAAAATGCAGCGTAGCAAAATTAAGGAATATGCCTCAGGGAGCTGATCGAGTGGCTACAGAGACTCAAATGCTCTGAATGGTAATGGGAAATAGGACTTATTCTTTTTCTCATTCTTTTATTTATCCATCTTCAGCCAACAAATATTAATTAAAGGCCCACCGGAAGCAAGAACAATGGAAAAAGCCAACCTTATTCAGGAACCAGTTTCCAGGAGTTCTATTAAAAAGAATCTTACTCCCACTTCTTTACAGACAATATAGAAATGTCTACTAAGCACATCAAAGGATGCTCAGCATCAGACTTCATTGGGGAAAGGCAAACTCCAGACCGCAATGAGATACCACCTCACACCTATCAGGATGGTTATTATCAAAACGACAGCAAAAATCACACAACAAATATTGGTGAAGAATGGGGAAACTGGACACTGTTGGTAGAAATGTAAAATAATGCAGCTCTGTGGGAAACATGATGGCAGTTCCTCAAAAAATTAAATGTAGAATTACCATTTGATTCAGCAATCCTACTTCTGGGATACTGGGAAGTGGGGACTGGAATATTGATGCATACATCCATGTGCACAGTAGCACTACTCCTAATATCCAAAAGGTAAAAACACCCCAAATATCTGTCAATGGATGAATGGGTAAACAAAAGGGGGCATACACAAACAGTAGAATAATATTCAGCCTCGAAAAGGAAGGAAATTCTACCACATGCTATAACAGGAATGAACCCTGAAGACACTAAACTAAATGAATAATCCAGGTGCAAAAGTCCAAGTATTGTTATGATTCCTCTCATGGGAGTTACCTTGAATAGATAATGCATACGGAAGTAGAATAGTGGTCAGCAGGGTTTGGGAGGAAATGGGAAAAATTACAAGTTATTATTAATGGGTAAGGACTTTCAGCTTGAGATGATGAAACCTGTGAAGATGGGTAGTAGTGACTGTTGCATAACAAGGTGAAAATGCTTAATGCCACTGAGCCATACACTTAAAAATGCTTAAAATGGTAAATTTTACATTATGTATTTTTATCATGACAAAAAATAAGTCTATGGAAGATTAATAAAAATTAGCAAACTTTTGGGTCAAAATCTAAATTTAAAACACAAAATTAAAAGCAGAAATTAAATATTTTAGGTCTTTACTCTAACAAAGTATGAGAAATTAACATAAAAAGAGAACCAAATATTTACTCCTAGAGATGAGCAAAGAAATGCTGGATTCAGGGATAGCAGACAGAGGTGAAAGCAATATAAACTCGGAGGGACTGAAAAAACATCTACTGGAGTGTAAGATAGCTTGCTTCTCCCAGCGTCAAGCTATCCTGTCAGCCAGGCTTAGAGTTTCTGGGCAACAGGTGAGAGAATGCCTTTCAGTGGTGGTCAAAGAGACCAAGGGAACTTTTGCGTGTGATGGAACTGTCCTGTATCTCAATTGTGGTGGTGGTTAAAACTCACTGAGTTGTACATTCAAAATGCAGTCAATTTTGCCATATGTTAATTTTATAATTAAAAAATTAAAGACAGGATGCAAAAATAAAGAGGATTTTGCTCGACTACATTTGCCTTTTGGCCTTACCTCTCAAGAAAGAGTCAGGAAAGCAGGAATTTGACAGCATTGTAGATGAGAGTAATTTTTATAAACACTACAAAATTTAGGCTTGATCTCTCTGTATCTCTAGTATGTCCACATGGGGAAAAGGAATCAATAACATGGTTTGAGTGTGCAGAAGAACAGGTAGCCAGGGGTCACCACCCACCAACTGAGATAATAGGAGTATAAAGTACTGATAGTAGACTATTAAATAAACAAGGTGAAAAGCAATTCTTCTCACTTCAACTGCTACTAAGAAACCAATCATGCAGGATGTTTTTAGCATGAAAATAAGGAGCTGTGCTTCTACCACTATGTTTTCTTTTCCAAAAGAGCTTACATTTCTTTACCAATCTCTGAAGCACAGTTTGAAAACATCCCAATTCTAATGGGAGAGAGGGTAAAATAGGACTGTTATTGGTGTTATGGTCTAAATGGAAGCTTCCATTGTTGATGTATTCATGGTGTTATTTGAAATTATTAATAAAGAAGATGAATTATGAATGAAAACATCTGTTATCTAGGGTGGTATCTTCTAAGATCATTTAGGATATTCTCAATTTTATTTAGATCAAAAAAAAAACAAAAAAAGGCCCAGATATATTTTCCTCTGATAGCCTCCATCCTTGTCATTTGATATTCCCAGTTCCACCTGTTGACTTATCTGCTTATATCTGGACTACTATTATAATTGCTTGGCCATCAAGCAAATGTTTCTAAAGGAGATAGTTCCTCTATTTCTTCACAATTGTGGGAGAATAAGAAAGTAGCTAGGGGCTCAGATCTTGATAAACAAGAGAGAAGAGAAGGGGAGAAGAGGACTGACATAGGTGGGCAGCTAAAAACTCAGAGAAGAAAAGTCAAATGATGAAAGAGAAAAAAGGAAGACATAAAATTAAGACAGAAAGATTTTTAATAAATAGAACAGAAAGGTAGATTTGGGGAAGTAGGATCCTATTTTTAAAATCTTTAGGAGCTCTAAGGTTCAAGAATTTTATAGTGCCCAACCAGATGGCTATTAATTAAAAATGACAGCATTCTAATTATTGCTGTGAGGATATTTTATGTCAAATTATTATTTATTTATTCCTTGATAGCTCTTTTCTTATGTGTAAGCATGTCATTAAACTGCCTGTTAGATACTCTAGCACTGGCCTGACCTGCTCATCTTCCTTCTCATTCATGGAGATGTAATGGGAATACCTAAAACTTTCTTGACTAATGGATCTTCAGAGCCAGCCTGACTATTTTCAATTTCTCAAGCATTTCTTTTGAATGCCTCAGATCAGCAATTGCCTGTCATTCTTCTCGCATGTTTTCCTTGACAGCACATGAATAAATGTATTCACAAATCAGAAAAGTTTTCATGTCAGGTGAAAAGGCTCCTTCTGGGGATTTCTGAGGCCCAGGACTACTTTATTAGTGTCCCTTTCTCCCCCTTCCTCCATGTTTATAGGTAAGATAGCTACACTTACATGGATTTTACAAATAAGATAACTTGAATCCTGGGCAGGTCAAAAGATTTGAGAGCAGCCTTATACATCACTTTGAAGGCAGGTTGAGACTAGAACCCTTGTTTGTTGGGCTATATTTGTTAAGCAATTCTGGAGGTTAGAAGGATCATGATAGACCAACTACTTTGGCTGTCTTTACTATGCCCTAACTATCCATTCTTGCTGCAAAACTCTTCCCATTATAACAAAACACTACACCTTTCCAATAATAACACATGGCTTTCTCTTCAAAGGGAAAAATTTATTCCTTTCACAAATAATTGTCAATGCCATAAAAGCAAAGATACTCTAGTAACTTGTATGGAATGGAAAGAAATGGAGATATAGATTCTTTTTATTTTTAGTAAGAATTGAAACACAGGTTTGGTTTTTTTTTTGTAGTCTTACATGTAGAAGAAAGGTTTTTAAATTGAAAGGATATTTTATTTCCATAAAGACTTTCTGCTTGCATTAAATACTTGAATTAAGATGGATTTCTCCATTTGCTATATACCTTTGTACTCTA
Source organism: Smutsia gigantea (assembly GCA_032199065.1). Classification (NCBI taxonomy): domain Eukaryota; kingdom Metazoa; phylum Chordata; class Mammalia; order Pholidota; family Manidae; genus Smutsia; species Smutsia gigantea. Next base: position 642,902 of record JAVSCE010008688.1, on the reverse strand, counting down.
AAACATAATTGCTGTATTCTAGAAAATTACTTGCCAACTTGAATTATGAAAGAATTCGTTAGGCTCATTTCTGACAGTGGGAAAACCTTGAATCCAGCAGATAATGATGAGAATGATAGCAGCTAATGACGGCTGAATGCTTACACTATGTTAAGTATTTTGTATGTACTATCTCATTTAATTATTACAAAACCTTTATCATATAGGAACAACATTACCACATTTCACAGGTGGAGAAGCTGGAACTAAGAGGTATCCAGTAACTTGACCAAAAACCACAAATAAGGTCTCTTATTATAGAGTTTAAGCTCACAGCACATTATACTATATATACACCACTGATTTATTATTTATTTGTAAGATTTTAACATTTCTAGATATTTGAATCAAATTTGGGGAACATGTTTTAAACAAAGAAAAAAAAGCTTAAGTCATGTAAGTCCTCTTACTGGTTATACCAATATACCAGTATACTACTAAGTAGTTAAACTACGGCAACTAGGTATTTTATGGTTTCATACTGTATGCAATGCTAGCTTGTATCTAAGGTGTCCAAACTAAAAATTGTTCTGGAAGGAAACCAGATGCAAGATGAACCAAATGAAGATGAGAATAAAAATGATGAACATTTAAGGGTCAGACATTGCTTTTTTTTTTTTGTATTGTTTAAATATCTTGGCTTATGTCCTGTATGTTGACCAAATGTTTTAGTTGTACAATTTCTAATAATTTGAAATTTCTTTCAAACTAAATTCAGGGGGAAACCAGCTATATGAAAAATATTTAGGACATATAGTTGAAATAGTTGGGAGTTGCAGAGCACAATATATAGTCAAATTTCAGATGGAAACTTTTTATCTTAAAGCTATGCTACTGCAGAGAGAGGGACAATGTTTTCTGTAGCTCTGATCATTCCAATAAGGAAGTCATTGTAATCTTCACCACCACTATTACTTTTTTCATTCTGTGTTGAAGAAGTTCTGATACTGGGGAAAGCAAGCCAGAACAATGTTGCAACTTTCATGTTGGAGAAATTAATTACACTGGCCCGATGCTCATTGCAACAAATCGTTTGGGAGCATACTTTTAGTGTCTTCCTCCATTTCTTCCTATCTACTTTCTTATCCAAAATCGGTTGGGTAAGAACAAGGAGTATGGAATTAAGGAAAAGATCAGGATTAAAAAAATATGGAATAATTATGGAATTGTTCCCTTACCCACTTTCTTTCGACCTCGGTTTGGCAGGACGATACTGAGAAACTTCCGCGGGAAATAACGAACTGAATACGCTGGGTTCGTTTAAGCTTTTTATCTGAAGGAATCAAATAGGGCTGCATTTTCAAGTCTCGTGAAGACCTTTGCCAACCTAACACAGTTCAAAATTGTAATGTGGATTTTCTCCTGGGTCTTCAGAACAGTTCATTCATGACTGCAGAATCTTATCTGCATAATTATATAATCATCTTTGAATACTATCTTTCTTCTAAGAAGCAAATAAAATATCAACAAGACCTGTGATGTAAACAATCTCACTTTGAACCTTCTACGAACAAATAGATATGAAACAGCATGCTTCTGTGTTGTTTTGTTTTCTGGATTCCTTGATCTTTCAATAGCTTTTCACAAAAGAATTAATTCACAGAGCGCAATCACTGAACCCAGCAAAATGAAAGCAATTCAGAAAGTTGCCATTGTTACTAATATGCAAATCCTACCCATTGTTTTAGTCATCCTTAATTTAATAGTCTAAATGCAAAAATAGCAATTTTCTCTCCTCCTTTTACACAAAACAACTTAAAAAATACTATATATGAATATACGCACTTATTTTTAAAGACACCACAGTAAAATAGGAAGAAGATAGATTTAGCTTTCAGTTGCTAGGATTCCAGCTACACTTTCGTTAGTATCTGATTTAGCCAGGTCACTACTTAGTCTAAATCGCCTCATCAATAAAATTAAGGAGCTGGAATAGAAGAATGGCTTCTGCATTTTATTTTAGCAGCAGAATCTTGCACTCAAACAGTCTTAGCTATTATAATTCAAAGTATAACACGGATCAGGGTGAATGGTAGGTACCATTGGGGTACCTGGAACCATTCTGACATCTGTGAATAGTTTAAAATGGCTGTTTTCAATGGTCTCAGATGCCCTTTCCATTTCAAATATACCTGTTAGGACAGGAGGTTGTAGGGCTCTCTTCAGATTCTATTTCACTTTCACACGACATTCATTTTTTCAAATTTCAAGCTTCTTTATGATCCACCAAAGATTCTTAACTGATTCAACCTTGCATTCCTGGTGATGCTTAGCTTCATAGCTTACAAGAAAAATATTTGCTGAGTAAATAAAATTTCCAAGATACTATGGGTTTTATAAAAATGATTCACGTACACATTCAAGTTTGAAACCATAGGAACTATTTCCTTAAAGGAAGTAATGAAAAATGTGTAAATTTTCTCAGATTTATATGAGGAATATTTTAGCTATAGACAGTAATGAGTAGAATAAGAGATATGTGTCTTAGTACATATTTGACTACTATGTCTAGAAAAAAAGTGGGCTTTGAGGGTTATACCAGAAAATCTTTTTATAGTTTTTATCTAAAATGCATATTACACTAAAAGCATCTATATAATTTATTTAAGATTTTATAAGGTATTTAGAATAGTTATGACAGACAGTTCATAGAGACAGTCCATTTGGATTATACCCATGGAAAAAATAGGACAGGAGGAATTATTTTTATTTTTTAGATGTAAAATAAATTGAGATTAAAGAGTGAGTAATAGCAAAATATGGGACATTATACTCCAAGTAACTACTCAGATTTTTTTTGGATAAGTAAATTCATTGCCTCCCATAGATTCTTGCAATGGGCCTTAAAATTATATCACACAGGGAAAAAAATGATTTCCTCATAAATAGACAATATGCCTCAAGTTTACTAACTTGCAAAGTTAGTCCATAAAAGGAAAATTATTGTAATAACTTTGTATAGTGACAGATGGTAACTACATTAGTGGTAGTGAGCATTTTGTAACATATATATATAATTGTCAAATCACTATGTTGCACACCTGAAACTAATATGTATGTTCTATGCCAAATATACTTGTCAAAGAAAAAAACATAATGTCTTACTATAACAAAAATGTTTGCTTTAGTCTTTCTGTTATCTTCTCTCTAATTATCCCCTGTTGAGAGACTAAATTTTCTGTATGAAATTAATTATGAAGACTTTTGCCCTATGTTTACCAGTTGTATGTGATGCACCTTATGTGTTCCAGTCACATGCTTTGAGACTTAGCTATACAAATGGTGGATACTATTCATAGATAATAGTCAACGGTTTTCTGGTACCAAAAACCCAATGTTTGTTCCTCTTAAAGGGACATGCGTTTTCATTTGGGTTCTTTAGACTCAAGGTTCTTATTGGTCCTATTTGGTGATAACTTTTACTTATGTAAAATTTCACCCCTGAGGTTGAATTTGTTTTCATAAAACATTCCTTGAATAATTAAAGGATATTAGTAATATAAACTAAATTGACAATTAGGTTGAAGAACTAATTTCTAATATAAATACAATCTGTGAATCTGAAGAATATCAGTTGCTCTCCTTTCTTAGTATAGCCAAGGTTAGAAAATTGAGTAGTTCTTTTTTCTTGATATAATGAAAAAAGCACATCTTTTAAAATTACAATATATTAGAATTGTTCCTAGGTTTGCACCTACTGTTGGCCTTGAGCTTAGCAATCTTTTTATGCATGGTAATTAGTCCAGGAAATTTTAGAGTACCTAACCATGTTGTGATTAAGAAAACACAGAATGTCATCAAGGAATGGCCGTGGTCTGACTTGTGGTCAGATCTGGCACTGACAAGATGTAGTATCACTTTAGTATAGGCAACAACAGAACTTCCAGTAGAATTTTAAAGTTTAGCATTCATTTGATTGGTCACTACAATAAAAATGGAAACTGTAAAAAAGCACACGTGATGTGTCTGGTTAGCATGTAATCAGACACCATGAAGCTGCTGGAAAAGAGGAAGTGTAGAAATAGCATGAAAAAGACACTGCTTGTACTGTCTCCATTGTCCAAATGCCAAACAGCTCCCAGGACCCCTTGGGGTGGTAAGAGCTGTGGAAGTAGTTCCTACCCAGTTCTTCTTTATAGGAGATTCTTGAACATGGCTGGGTTCTGACTCTAGCCCATATGGGCTTGGAAAAGTCAGAGAAAATGTTGGCTGCACTTTTCCAGGCCTATTTGCATATATTCTTTAGTATGCAGAGTGTCTCTGTACATAATTTAATTGTTGGGTTTTTTTGCCTCTATTAATACATATGCAAATGACTCACACTTGCAGCTGTGCTGTATTAATCATATGTGTGCTTCTGTCTGTCTGCCCTGCAGGCTCAGGGTCGAAGAAAGAGTGAAAGAGGGAAATCATTCTTTTAACCTGCAAGAAAACTCACTCATGCAGACAGAAATCTGACAGCAAACAGCACACCAGGGTTGCGACTGAAATGAGGAGCAGTTGATCATTTTCCACGCTGTATGGAAATGACTATGACCTAAAAGTTAAGCTGAATAGCAGAATCTCTAGGTAGGAAAGATAAACACTTCATAAGTATTTATCCTTGTAAGCAATTCCTTCAAAAAGAAGGTAAAAATCCTCCCATCTAGACCTCTCCATATGGTTATTTCTTCCTTACTGATTCTCTGGGGGTTTCTCATGGGCAGACACATAGGCCATGCTCAGTCACCTACAGTGCCCTGGGAAATATGAAGCATTTATCTGTGTCCACTTATAATTATTGACCTCCTTCAGAGACTGGCAGGAGGTTGATGAAAGATGAACTTCAGTTTTTCATCCATGTCTGTCTACCTTGATGTTACTTTCTATCAGAAAGAAGCTTAAGCCATTTCCACTATGACTTACATGTACCTTTGACAGCTATGAAAAAAGATTGATTTCAGCTGATATTTTGTAGGATTCACTCTCTAACGTGATCACACGTCATCTATCATTTTCTGTACCCCACAGAATCCATGTTAGTGATGTTACTGGTTACTGGAACTGTAGCCTCATGTGATTTCATTTACGACAATTTATAATTTTGAGTCTTTATTTCAAAAATATTATGGATTTAAACAATAATCCTACTAACATCATTAAAATGGTTTATTGATTCAATAAAAATTCTTGAATGAATGCTACTTATTTTGAGTAAAATGAGACCATCCAAGAAAAATCTCAATCTCTTTTTTCCCCTTTGCTTATCACTATTAATCATTGGTTGGAGTCAACATTTTTGGCTTCCTATAGGTAGAACAGGTGGCAACCATCTTTTGGCCAACACAAGTACAGTATTTATAAAGTGAGAAATAAATGGATAAATATTTCCTTCTAATTTCAAATCTTAGAAGCCTAGTTAAAAAACAGAAAGAGTACATTATACTACAACTATTACTATTAAAAAATTCACGATGCCCATTAAGTAAAATGCAAATTAATGACAATGAATATGAGACACAAATGCTAGATGGACTGTTGCCATCATTTAGTCTTAATAATTAGAAAGAGATGATTCACTTAGCTGATTTTATCTAGTCACAAATGCCAAAACATCAAAGTGTAACTCTACTTTGCTTAAATGATTGTGCTTATATTTTGATGTTGAAATGAAGCTACATTAGTTTTCTATATAAATTAATCCCTATCCTCTAAAAAAAGACAATATCAGGAGAATAAATAGCTAAGGCATTGTTGACTCTTAGAAGGAAAAAAAAGTAGTTGGAAGAGGAAAGGAAAAAAAGGAAGGGAAGGAAGAAAGGGAAGAGGGTAAACTTAGTATATGACATTGCTAATTGGCTAGTTACTATTTTAATAGCACATTCTTCCATTATTGAAAGATAATTTTCTTTAGCATTATGTTGGCAAGATAAGCCATTGTGACTCAAAAATATCTCCTGCAATTCACATTCTTATGTGTGTCTGCAAAAAGTAACAATCAAACAATCATCTAATGTTGTGATGTTTGTTTGTTTTTTTGTTATAGAATCACTACTTGTCTTCTCTGTGTTATACTGCCTTCCCCATATCCCCCCACCCCACCCCCACATTCGCTACATTATGTGTGCTAATTGTAATAGCCCTTTTTCCCCTTATTCCTCCCTTCCCACCCATTTTTTTTGTAAATTTTAATGACTTTAAAGGAATTACATAAACTGTAATAAGTGTTCAAATATATTATACAGCAGCCCATGGTTATGGTAAAATAAAGGAAGGAAGGAGCAGGAGATAGAGAAAGCTAGAGATTCCTCATATACTCAGAATCTCTCAATAGGGGCTGAACAAATATCAAGTTCCTGGTCTTTAAATTACTGTTATTTGTCCCAGAAATTAATCATATACTGCTTTTCAATTTTGTAAAAAATGAGTATGACCATTATCTCATGACAGTTTCATTTTATAAATATGTATTGAGCACCAGCTGTTTGCTCTGCATTCTTCTGAGCACGTGAGAGCCATTGAACAATAACAAAAGCACTGTTCCTGTTCTGTGGAGCTCAGAGAATATTTGAAACAGAAAGTAAATAAGGAACACATTCAGTAAGTTATATAATATGTTTGAAGCTGACCAATACTACAGAAGAAAAGCAGAATAAGGGAAATAGGAAGTGTGGTATCTCTGGGAGGGTTATTTTATGATTTAAACAGGTTAGTTAGGATAGGCTGTGGAGAGATGGAACTGGAGCAAATTCTTGAATGCGGTAAGAGATTTAGTGTTTTAAGCACAGGGAAGAACCTTGCAAGTACAGGGATAATTCATGTAAAACTGTAAGGTGGGTGCATGTCTTGGCGAGTCAAGGGACACCAAAGAGCCTAGTGTAGTTGGAACAGACCGAATAAGGTAGCAAGGAGCAAAACTGTTATAAAAATAATTTTTAATATACTGCAGTGCCAAACATGGTGCTAGGCATATAGTGATTTCCTAAGTTTCCTTTATTTTGTCCAATAATAATAGGTTTTTTATTATAACATTTCAAAGTATATCTTATTGAAGTGAATTCAAACTACTATTTTTTTTCCATGAGCCCATTATGCCTTTGATATTTGTATTTCTGCTACTGTCTTTTTTAAGGATGAAAATTAATTTATGTAGGAAACTAATCATCAATATTCAGCTTAATTCCAGTATTATGAAGCAGAATAGCTATTTGAGCAAAAGATATACATAATTTATTGCAATGATAATGTTAAGATTCAGGCCTCACCCTTTCATTTAATAGATATTTATTGAATTCATAAAATATTTCAAGCATTGGTTAAGTACAAAGGATGGTGAGTCACTGACTTCATAGACTGCCATCTGGTACAAGCGAGAAAGTAGGATTTAAAACATATTCTACAAGTGCTATGGGAGGGAAAATACAGTGTGCTCTTGGAACATATGAGAGCTACATTAATCCAGACTTGGGAACAATGAAATCTTCACTGAAAAGGTGATATTTTAACTTGCAACCTCAGGGGAAAGTAAGAGCTGACTTGGTAAAGATGATGTACAATAGGGTGTGCAGAAAGAGGAAACTCCAGATGTAAAGATCTAGAGGGGAGAGAGAACTTGAAAACACCAGGAAGCTACCTAAGGTCTTTAAGGAGGATAAGAACATGATCAGATTTTCTAAAATCACAAAAATCATTCTGAGTAACATATAGTACAGAGCACACTGAAGGGGCAGGATGAAGAAACAAAGACCTGTTCAGGGACTATTGTGGTAAGATAGGCAAGCTGTGAAGGTAGCCTGACCAGCAGGGTGATAGTTATAATGGAAAGAAATGGATGGATCCTTGATGGATTTAGTAGGTGCAATGAACAGATAATGAGTGAATAGGTCTAGTAGAGGAAGAGCAGTGAGCTAAAGCCCTCATGTTCTTGAGCTGGGCAATAGATGGAACACAGCCATTTGTTAAGACCAAAGAATGAGCAGGTTGGGGGGCAAGGAAGAGAAGTGGCTTGTTCCATTTTGTACTCAGATTATTATGTTTGTAAACCTCTATACATTTCTTCTTGATAGCTGACAAATAGTTGGCTATTGGATCTGAAAGCTCAGGAAAGACAAAAGGCAGAAGAGACAGACAAATACTTCATCATAAAAGAAATAAAGACGGTGTCTTGGTACAACATGTTAACTTGTAGGCTTTGTATACATAATCTAGATTAAGCCATTTTTTTCTCTATAAAAAATAAAAATAAATATATGACAATGCTTAGACTATTTTAACAGCTCTACAAACCACACAGGAAGGTGATTTTTTAATGTTAAGTATTCTTTATTACATGTTAAGTATTTCATTGTTTTATCCAGGAACATGAAATAATATTTAAATAATAAATAGTGATTTAATTTAAATCACGTCATTTTGCTTGTCTTTTAAAAAAACTGTACTCATCTTTATTCTTTTTTTGATAAGGGTCCTGGTTATTAATTTTCATATATTACTTAATATAATATATCCAAGTGTGAGCAATAATAGGCAGAAGATTATTTCAACAGAAAACACCAATGGTAGATAAAGTCAACCATGATCATGAATATTTTTATGGTGTCCCTTCTTAGATCTAGATATTAAAAAATAGAGGCTTGAATTAACATGTATCTGTGTAAAGAGGTATGAAATAGAAAATGCAGAGTATGAAGTAGGTAGCTGTCAGAATCTGGCTACTTCTTCCAATACTGTAGAGTATATAGAATATTTGTGTTAGTGCCGATCACTCAGCATTATTGTTAGAGTTTGATTAGTAGGCACTGGGTCAGTAAATGTCTTAAGAAGGGCAATGCCTCCAAAGTTTAAAATCTCCTGTACTTGGACAAGCAAAAATAATTGCTTAAAAACCATGGATTTTGGACTCTGTGACCCAGTTTCTTCTTTATCAAGTGGAAATTTTAGTACATAATATAAAGTGTTACACTAAGAATTAAGTGAGATAATCCTTGGGAAAGAACTTACTAGAGACCCTAGCATAAGAATCTAAGACTGAATCTTAACTGAAAGAGAATCTTAGTAATTTGCAAGGGACTTTGTAAAGGCTAGAGTCTACTCAAGGTATTATTAAGGAATGGAAAATGGAGATTTAACAGAGTATAATTAAAAGCAGAATTTAGAGAAAATGAAAATTAGTTCATACATTATGAACCAATGAGATGAAACTTCTCAGAAATAGCCTCACAAGACTGGAATAAATGTTAGGTAAGGGCTAAGAGAAGACTTCTGAACAGGCATTGTAGTTACTAACTTTTCTCTGAGCAGGTTTGTGGAGAAGAAAAGAATTTGGATGTTATTTTAAAGCAAGGGGAGAGAGAATTTTATAGGTCTCCTTTACAGCTGTGGGGAAAGCTGAACTCAAGGTCAGGGATCTGTGAATACAGTGTTAGAAATATGAGTAGAAAAGTAAGCTGGTGTAGGCACCCCAGAAGAGGTGAGAGTCAGCCCACTTCAAAGAAAAGCCAGATTCTCTGCCATGACATGCATTTGGAATGTGTTCACATTTGAGTCCACTTTTTAATCATGGGCAAAAAAATGTGTCTGTGTGTAAAAGTGTTTGTATGTATGTGTCTTTATAGTAGCTAATGGTTTACCACAAAGAGTTTTGGATTATTCATTTTCTTGTTACACTACAATGTTAATTTACTGAGATCCTAACTAAGACTCACACATTTTAATGGGTACAATGCCGCATAACATAAAAGGATCTATCCCATTTATAGATCAATTACAATTAAAGTGAGAGTAACTATGTTTGGTATCCTTTCTCTTGTTTTATGGTGAAGAAAAAATGTATACCTTTAAATTGTAAGAGTATCTATTTTAAGGATGGAAACAAAACTTAATTGTTGTCAGATATTCTAATACTACCTCTAACAGAAAAGAAGTTTGGATTATTGCCTAATGAAGCTACTTTCTACTAGAATCCTTCAATGCCCCTGCTTCTCCCTCACCACTAATCCAGTGGTGAGAGGAAATGAGAATGTCCAACTTGCTTTGAAAACTGACATCGTCAGTTTCTTAAAACTCCTATTTTCCACATTCAAATCTATTGCTGGATAGTCTTTCCTCTTCCTTTAATTCCACTACTCTTTTTGGTTTTACTTATTACAACCACTTTTCCATATTGTAGTTATTTCCCAGATGCCATTTCAAAGGATGATAAATGTTATGCTGCTTTTATTGTCCCCATGGCTCCAACACTTCCCAAGATATTTCCAGACACTCACACTGTAGCTTTTCGTAGAAAAGGTAGAATAAGAATGACTGTTATTAACCCCTGTGGAACGCAGTATCAAGTGGTTTTTAAAAACCCCACCAGGTCTTCTGACAATCCCCTGTGCCTTCTAGGTGTATCTATCTCTTGATGCTATACTATAAAATTATATTTTTCCTTATAGACTAAGATCATCTCTCATGACAATGCACTTTTGTGAATACTATTTAAGTTTATTAAGCACAACTGTTTCACATTCAGCTTCACAGGCATACTGTGTCTTTCAAGCAAAGGAAAATACAAAACTTCTCACAAGGGGAGATTAATCCTATTATTAGATGATCTGTTAATTCCCGTTAGTTGCATAACTACTGAAATAAGATTTTGTAGGATGCTGATTCAAAGATTTAAATAGTTAATGAAAAAAATCCCTTTAATATACTTTTATGGACAATTTTTTCAACCTCAGAGACAAAATTTCTAAACTCCCTTGGATTTCTGGGAAAGTTATCACTAATGTTCTTAGATATATGAGAATATGTATTCTTCAGGGCTGAAAAGCTCTTAATTGGGGTATCTGGACAAAGCTGCTCTCATTCAGGCACCTGTTTATTTGGTCTACTTATCTTTGCTTGCCCAACTGACTGCCAGGCATTAGCAGCAGGATAAACAGAGTATTTCAATAATATCGGGCAACTTGAACGATTTTAAATGCAATTTCTGTGCAGTTGCCCTGATCCATAAATATCTGTTTGAGTATTTTTTGTAGTTCTTTTGTTCTTTTTATCTCGGTGAGAACCATCCTATGTCGAAGTTATGGCATATAGTAATCAAAGTAAAACTACAACTCATTTTGTTAAATCATACCTGGCAATAAAAAAAACTACATTAAGCTTTCTTTAGCACAGAACACAGGGCTAAACATAAAAAGAATCAACTTCTCAACTTTTGGTTGAGGATCCATACCAACAAACTCAAAAACAAAACGAGTGAGACAAATATCACTCACTAGTCAGTTTTCTTTTGCTTTAACATGATAATAGCTGTTCTCGATATTTACTTGACCTTTGTCTGTTCTGTACTGTTTCCTGACTTACCTGCAGTTGGAGTGGGCCTAAGCCGGGTGTTGCTGCGGCAGCGGCTGCCATGGTAGTAGGGATCAGCTGAACGGGGTAAGGGTCACCTAAGTAAGAGAATAATAGAGGTGTCAGCACCTTTTATCTACTCTCCACCTGCAAATTAAACTCATGCATTCACTCTTTCCAAAAGCCTTCTTTTGTGCGCCTTGCTGAGGCCTAATGAAAAGCTCTATTGTGAAGCCTTTTACTAACACTTTTCACAATTCTGGCTGAGAAAGGAATGTGAATAAAAGGCACAAGCAATTAAGGCGGAAACCTCATCCTTTTTTCATGATGTATTTAGGAAAACGGGAGGAAAAAGTACACATTGATCAGAAGGCTGCATTTTATAACACACACACACACACACACACACACACACACACACACACACACACACACACACACCTGACAATCTTAGTATGAGCACACCATTCCTCAGCAAATTTAAAACATTATCATAAAAGGAACTTAACTAAACTTAATGCTATTTTAACATACTAAACTCTAAAGATGTAAGTCAAATAGTTCATCTTTTCAATGCTGTGTTAGTGTCTTGATTCAAATAATTTCTGAAATAATGCCTTGTGAACAAATTTCATAGTAAAGAAAACATGCTATGTATTTTTAAGTTACATAAAGATATTTGTATCTTTATTATTCCAGAGGCAAATGTTTAAAATATATATTATTACAAAAAAAAACAAAAAATAGGTGTTTCTCCCCATAGGGTTTGGGAATACCTAAAAAGAATTAGTAATTCAAAATTAATCTTAAAATTTTAGTATTTATGCTCTATAAAGATATAAAGATGTACACACAAACATATATATACACACATACAGAAGATTGTAATGTATATTTCTGGTGCAAGTAATGAATTTTTCCACTTAGTAAAGAGGTACAACAGAACTTTTGCATTCAGCCCAATGACATACTAACAGATATATACATATATATATATATATATATATATATATATACACATTATCAGTCTTTGAAATATAACTAGCAAGTAATTGAAAATAATAAGTATAAGAACAATTTTCTAACATAAAAATTGTTTTAGAGATCTGATTTGTGAAAAACTTATTGAATGTCAAAGGTATGGAAAATATGACTGAAAACAACTCAGTTAATATGTTCAATTAAAAATATTTATTGAATACCTGTTATGTGTTGAGCACTGCTCCTGACACTAAAGAAATAGAGCTTTAAGAGAGACAAATACGCAGAGGTGTGTTCACTGGGAATTCAATGAAGCCTGAGCTGGGAAGGTCCCCCTTGCACTGTGTTCACAGGGCCATATGTTTTAATTTGTCATCTGCCTTCATGTTACTTTTGTTGTAAATAAAGTATATTATTAAAAAGATGTCTTTGTATGAATGAACGTTCTCTTTTCCACTTAAGTGTATATGTGTATGTATATCTATACATGAAAATATATAATTTAATATTGAACATATGTAATTTTCATATTTTAATTCTTAAAAAGGATCCCCCATCAACATTATATGTTTCAATCTTCAAAATATCTGAATCAGACCTCTGTTTATCTGGCCTTCCCAGACTTGCAGCTTAATGAGAGAAAAAGACAAAGATAATTCAACTATTAGTATATGGCTATTAAGATAAGGAAGTATGTAACACTGTGGACTATACTGTAGGTGCTCCTATCCTAGTCTAAGAGGTCAGGGTAGGCCTTGGAAGACATCATGTTTAAGCTGAAACTTGAATTATATGATAGCTAGCCAGGCAAAGAAAGAGAGGAAGTGTTCCGGGAAGGGAAACATTTTTCATGAAGACTCAGAATCAAATGGGTGTATTATTTCATAGCCCAATCCACACAATGCTGAAGTTCAGAGTGCAGGTAAGGAAGTAGAGATCAATGATGCCAAAGAAGTATGCAGGGGCCAGATTATGTATGGCCTTAAAAATAACATTAAAGAATCTAAACTGTATCTATAGGCCACAGGAAACGATGAATGTGGAAAAAAAAGATGAGATGAGTAAAATCACTTGGGCTAGAGGTTGGAAGCTGTAATCAATAATAAAAAGACGCAGAACTCTGTTATCATACATCCTAACGATGTGGCCTAGGGTGGTGATGTCGGCATGGAGAATGATGGGGAAAGTCAAGTGACATTTAAGAGGCAGAACCAACAAAACCTAATGATTATTTACTTATGAGATTAAGGGAAGACTCAAAGGGGACTGCAGGTTTTTCACGTGAACAGCTGATGGGAGGAGAGCCGTGTTATCTGTTGGGTTTGCAAACGCGGACAAGAAACAGCATTGCCAGGCTGGGCCTGGCGGGGGAGGAATGATCTGTTTCGGGCATTTTAAGTTTGAAATTCTATTAGATATCTAAATAGAGCTATGCAATGAGGCACTTGGTAAACATATTAAGATTTTATGGGAGAAATACAGATAGTCGTAAATTTGAGAGTGGTCAACATATATCTGGAATTTAAAGCTATACATGCTCATGAGACATTTAGGTGTTAACTCTATATTAAAAAATAAAAAACAAAAAACAGGTCCAAGGATTGGACTGTGGGAGACACCAACATTTATAGTTAGGGGGAGAGCTAACTAGCAGAAAACCTGAGAAGAAATGTAAATTTGGTGTTACAAAAGCCACGTAAAGGAAGTCTTTCAAAAAGAGTGCTTGATTTTTTTCAAATGTTGGATTTAGTAATGGGAAAATCACTGGTAACTTCAACAAGGGCAGTTTCAGTGGAGCGGATTGTGACAAAACCTAACAGGAGTGTGATCAGTAGAGGAGGATTCAAAGTAAGAGATTGGGGGCAGGAAGTATAGACCCTTGCTTTCCAAAGTGAAATTCTCAAAGAGCAACATTACCATCACCTAGAAGTTTCTTAGAAATGTAGAATTTCAGAACCCACCCCAAATCTACTGTGGCAGACAGCCTCTGAGACAGAATGCCCAGTGACTTCCTGCCTCTGGGATTTGTGTCCTCGGGTAATTCCCTCCCCTTGAGTAGAAGGCAAAGTGATGAGTCATTACTATTTGAGATTAGGTTACAGGAAGGCTCTGTGTCTGTCTTGCTTACCCTCTCCTTTCCCTACTCTCTCTCTGTCTTGGAGCAAGCAGCTATGTTGTGAGCTGCCTTATGGAGAGGCTCACATAGCAAAGGACTGATGTCTTTGGCCAACAGCAAGCAAAGAGAGGAGTCCTGCCAACAGACAAAGGAGGAAGCTTGGAAGCACATTCCTCCCCAAGTCAAGCACAGAGATGACTACAGGCCAACACCTTGATTACAGCAATGTGAAAGACCCTGAGCCAGAGGTACCCAGCATGGCTGTATTCAAATAAATGTTTGTTGTTTTAGGCCACTAAGTTTTGGGAGAATTTCTTAAAGAAGCATATACCTTCTGAATTAGAATTTAAATTTTAACAAGAGTCACAGATGATTTGTAAACATGTGAGAAGTGCTGGAACAGACAATTCCACTCAAGTGTTACGCAGTAGCTAGTGAAGGATGTGTGATCAAGAAAAAGGTCTATGCTTGTAAAAACTTCAGCATGCTTGGACACCAGTGAGAAAGGTCAGGAGAAAAGCTGATGATACAGGAGAGAGAGGAGACAATGTTACTTGATGAGGCTTTACTTATCATTTGATATTTTTAGTACTTAATCCAGAAAACACTATTGGATTTTATAAAGAGAAGTTTAGATGTTTAAAAGCTGAATTTGTATTTATACAAACTAGTTAAAATAACACATATTATAGTGTGACTATTAGAATTGATGGTCTGAATACTTAAAACTACTTAATTCATTTGCATTCCTCATTTAATGAATATAATCTTAAAATTAACTACAGCAGAAGTATAGAGGCTGTGGTGCTCTTCACGCTGATAATTTATTTTATATAATTTACTTTCCCTGTTGTGAGTTAATCAATTAATAAGCACTTATAATATCTACCATGTGACCAGAACTCCGCTGGGTGCTGTGGAAGACAAAAACAACAGAATACAACAAAACCTGGTCTCTATCTAGTACACATCTATCTTTCCTAATTAAATGTTTATTTGAGCAGTGCTGACCATTGGTGCGTGTTAAAGGAACTAGGAGAGAACTAATTCCTGGTTTCGATCTTTAGAGAATAAAGGGGAAAATAAGAGTAAGCCTGACCTTGAAGATTTGCCAAGCGGAGGTGGGGAGAGATGTTTCAGGTGGTGGAATGTATCAAAACGTGAGTATGACATGCTGAAGGAATGGAGAGAAAATCCATTTACCTGATAAGTGATAGAATCAAGTAGAGGGAAAAAGAGACTGAGGCAGGGAATTGGGAAACTTTTATACTCCAGACTTGAGAATATTTGGATATGAAAGGAAGTTTTAACAATCATTACAGGTTAGGTGGTAGGGGGTTGTAAAGATGACCCTGGATCGCTAACCTAGGGACAAAGACTTGCTCATAAATTTGGATTGATAGTAAACACCTGCATAGATGTTCTATGTACTTCTGAATTCTAGCATGTAATTGTTAATAAAAAATTGAGTATTATATGTACATTGAAAGCTCATTAGTTATAATTTAGGCAATTCAGTAAGATTTAAAATGCATATATTAGACTCATCTCTTCTCATTTTCTAAACTCATAAATACATATTAATGGAATGAACACAGAGTTGGCTCTTGAACAACATGGTTTGAGTTGCACAGGTCCACTTACATGCAGATTTTTTCAATAAACACACTGGAAAATATTTTAGAGACTGGCACAATTTGAAAAAATGTTTTCTCTAATTTACTTTTGTAAGAATACAGTATATAATATGTATAATATACAAAATATATGGTAATTGTTCATGTTATTGGTAAGTCTTCTGGTCAGGAGTAGGCTATTAATAGCTATGTTTTGGGGGAATCAAAGTTATCTGCAGATTTTCAACTGCACGGAATTTGGGGGTTTGGCACCCCTAAGCCCTGCTTTGTTCAAGGGTCAACTGTATTACCTTTCTTTCAGAGATAAATATATATATGTAATATGTAGTATTTATATATGTGAATAACTGATGTTATATGCATACCATATTTATGTGTGTATGTAATTATATGTATATTTATGAAATATTTATACAAGCTAAATATTTTTAAATATGTGTTATGGGCTGGATTGTGTGTCCCCCAAATTTATGTTCAAGTCCTCTCTCCCGGTTTCTCAGACTGTGACTGTATTTGAAGATGGGGCCTTTAAGAGGTAATTAAGGCAAAATGAGGTCATATGGTGGGCCCTAATCCAATATGACTGGTGACCTTATAAAAAGAGAAGATTAATACACAAACAACGCAGAGAGACAAGTATGTAAGGACAGAGGAAAGAGATGGCCATTTCTAAGTTAAGGAAAGAGGCCTCAGAATGAAATACACCTTGCTGACACCTTGATCTTGGACTTCTAGTTCCCAGAATTGTGAGAAAATAAATTTCTGTTGTTTAAGCCACCCAGTTTGTGGTAATTTGTTACAGCAGCCCTAGAAAATATATGTTTGCCATGGACAGCCACATATCGATGTATTCAAGTGAACTTGAGAAAACAAAAGACTGGTAGTAGGACTTAAAAAGACTACTACAGCTAATATGTATCTTTAATCATTTATGGTTTCCAAGATTTAAATGTATGATCATAAATAGGGTACCAACTAATTTCCAAAGGTTTGTGTCTAAGGTACCCTGTTATTGTGACCAGCTCCATGCAACATATAAACTATGTAACTTGAAGCATATCTACCTTATCACCAACTTTTCAGGCCAGTATATCCAGAATCAGTTTCATTAAAATTTGTTCCAGTTTACTAAGTAAAGACAAATACAATAACTGTGAACATGGCCAATATAGCAATTTAGTTCAATTAAATTCAAAATATATTACATGCATATATATCAGTGTTCTAAAGGGGACATAGTATCTACAAGAGTTTACAAAGAAGGTCAGGGATAGTTTTTAATAGAAAAAGGAAAGTTCAGAAACTGCTGGGAGAACAAAGATCTTTCATCGAAATAAATACTGTCATTTATTATGTCATCTCTCAATTAACTGTACTAAAAAAATATCACAACAGGTTTATTTTGCAAATACCCCATGAAGTATTTACTTAGTAAAAATTAGATAATGGAAAATTCTGACTTTTAAAGTTCAACCATGTGTAAGTTATTCAAATTATCTTTTAACTAGTTAAAATTTCTTTTACTCTTTCCTAGGTTTTAACCATTTGAACAGTTTTTCCCTAAGCCTTTCCAAAATTAATTTGCTTCTTATTTCAAAGCCAAGTATGGAAAAATTCTAGCTGAAAACTAAAATCTTTTGAAAAGTTGAAAAATATACTGAGCTTATTAGCCAGTTGTTTTCAGAATACAACCAAGCCGATACTCTACT
Organism: Smutsia gigantea; assembly: GCA_032199065.1. Lineage (NCBI taxonomy): Eukaryota > Metazoa > Chordata > Mammalia > Pholidota > Manidae > Smutsia > Smutsia gigantea. The sequence goes on along the minus strand of JAVSCE010008688.1, from coordinate 625,104 downwards.
GATACAAATTATTTGGCTAGTATTAAATAACCCAGAAACCCCTGGGAAAGCATGCTAATTGCATTAACACAACGAATATTTAGATAATAATTATCTCACTGACACTATGAAGGGTTCATTTCTATGCTATGTAACACAGACTAAGAAAAACAGTATTTTCCAACAAGGTTATTTACACTGAGCAAGACTGTCTGTAGCACATATGTTCTTACCCAGGGTCAAGAACACATACACCCTTTCATCTACTGAAGTAAGAGAAAGATTCTCAAAAGTTGTATCGTGTTATCTTCACTGAAATAATGAGACTTATTCCTTTATTAGCCTTCCGTGGTTTTTTGGTTTGGATTTGTTTTGCTTCCTGGACAAATACCTGATAGACTTCTCTAGCTGCTGAGAAATATAAAAATTAAAATCTGTACACATGCACACACACACCCTGCCCTAGATGAGTTCCTAATCAAGTGAGGGGGATAAACATGTACACCAATCTAATGACACAATGAGCAAAGCAGAAGAGTGTAGAAGGTATTGTGAAAACCTCAAGAAAAGAACTTAACCTGGAAGGTGTCAAGGAAAGTTGTTTGTTAAAGTGTCTCTTAAAAAATGGCAACTTTCACTATCAGATCATCTTTTAGGACCACTTTACCACCTATTTTCCATGTCTTCTAACTGCTAGAGTGTTACCAAAGTAAGCCTCTACCATTTAGTGCAATTGTCTTCTCAGATTGGTGCTAAAAACACCCTGCTCTTAACCCATTCCAACTTACAGGTGGAGGGAGCTCTGGAGGAGTCTAAGACAGAATCAAGTTAGAAAGAACACTATGGATGGAACTCTTGAAGGAAGTTGCTTTCTTTCATCTCATGGGCCAATAGGTAATTGGTTCCTCCTCCTTGGAAGCAGCCCCCCGCCATTGTTAGAGCAATGCTAACAATTACCACTATCCTTTATTGGCCCCTACCTCCAGGGATACTTTAATACTCCAGTCTATCTCATGCAGAAAGGGAATGGTAAGCTATGCAGCCAAGGAAGCAGGTAGAACACATACCTTGCTGAGTCGTGTTTTACTTTGAAGGTGATGTTAAGTCACTGAAAGATTTTAAACAGGAAAGTGATATAGGCTGATTTGTGTTTTAGATAGATCAATTTTGTGGCAAGGGATAGAATCAATTGGAAGAGGGAAAGACTAGAGACAAATAAACATATTAAAAACTATTGTAATAAATCCAGTGGGAAATGATAATGGCCTAAAGTAATTTTAAGGGGAAGAGAAGAGGGAATAGATTTGGAAGACATACTTTGGAAGACCAATGTGGTGGGAGAAAGGATATATATAAGGAGAAAAAATGATAGTTTGGGTTTATATGTTCTTTTAGTAGATGGTTTAAAAAAGATACCATTTTTTTAACCAAATAGTTATTCAATTGTTTCATTGATTTTGAATAATTAATTATTCTCCCATTTATTTGAAATGTGGGCAAATAATACTTTGTTGACTTTTAGCACTGTCTTAGAATATTTTACATATCCACACACATATAAATATACATCTATTCCAAATAGATATAAATATATCTACATGTGTGTATGTGAAATCTCATTTAACCTTTACAACTACTCAGTGGGGTACATACTATTATTCTCATTCAACAAATTTTAAAAAAGTCAGAATGTCATAGTAAGTACTATAGTCATATTATTTTAGTAAGAAAAGTATTAAGTTTTAGAAAACATCATAGACTATTTTTAGAGCATTACATTGATATATACTTCAATTTTAAAAATATATATTCATTTACTATTCATTCAAATAACAAGTCTTGGACACTACGTGCAGGACACAAAGACATCAAAGGTGCAGTCCTTGCCTTCATGACACATTCAGTTACTAAAATAAGACATATAAATACAGAGAGGGAAATAAGCCAAAGCCATTTGATTAAAATCAAACAGACAAGAAAGACAATAATTACCAGAAAAAGGAGGAACTTATTTGAGCTGAAATCATTGGAGAAAGAATCAGAGGAAGGGCTGGGCTTGAGTTAGGCTTTGAATAAAAAATAACTAGAAAAGATGAAAGAAGCCCAAGCGCTGCAATGCCTGGCACACAACAGATCATAAATATTTGCTGAATGAATAAGTGGTTGAGCTAAAAGTAAAGATCAGAGAAATAAGTGAGCAAAATGTCTTCATGAACAGTGGGACCAATTTCACACAGTAGCAATATTTAGAAGGTTGGTTAGTCTATTGAGGACCCCAAATACCAATGTAAAGATTTGTACATATCATGTCCTTAAACATAAGCACAATTGTATCCTATTCTAAAAACAACCAACTATTCAGATTCTAAAATTCCTCTAAAACACTTTCTTTAGTATTTAAAAGGAACAACTTACTCACTTTCTTCACTCTTCTCATCTAAATTGCTAGAAACTAGTCTTCAATGACAATCTTAAATCTTTCTCCTATACTTTAGTTCTCAATCTATAAACTTTTCTGGAAATGCTTTATAAATTTACAAATGACCTCCATATTGCTATATTTTAATGGACTTCATTGTATAATAGTTGATACAGTTCATGATTCCTTGCCTCTCAAATTACATCTATATTCTCTTGACCTTTTTTAAAAATACCATGTTCTTCTGTCTCTCATCATACTTTGCCCATGCTGATTTTATTACTTCTGCAAAAGGCTGTTCTACCTTCCTCCACTCATCCCTTACATACTGGTATTCTTTGGGGTCTAATCCTTGGTGGTTGGTTTTTCTCATTCTATTCATTTTATCTGAATGACTGTATCCAATCTCATGGTCTAACTACCACACACAAACTAATATATTCCAAATCAGTGACTCCGATGTAGGTCCCTCCTACTGCTTTTTTTTGACAACACCCCTGGCTGTCCCATAGGAATTTCATTCTTCACATGTGCAAAATTTAATTCATCATCTTTTCCACAAAACCTACTCTGCTCCTGGTATTTCTACCTGATTTGGTGACACTGGATCGCCTATACTACAAATATGAAAGTATCCTTGACTTCTCCCTCCCTTTCACAAACCTCCATGGACAACCAATCACAAGCTTTGTTTTATAACTCCCAGGCTTTAATTTTCTGCTTCTAGAAGAGCTTCCCAATCCACCTCCCAGGCTCCAGAAATATTTAAAAGAGAAATAATTTTCTGCTAAAAACTTAATTCTCTATTCATCTTCCAGTGGCAATCATTACAGGTATACAGTAAATATTCATTGGTAGTATTTAAGGTTAAAAAAAAAGTTATTGATTACATACTATGTGTTAAGGACTGAAAAGTACAAAAATGAACAACAAAAGTGTGCCTTGACATGCATGGATAGATGGATGGATGGGGAGATGGATAAATGCCAGTAAGATCTCAACCCTGGCTTTTAGTCATTCAATGGTTTTTCAGTTCCCCCACCATATAAATTCTATAAGTATTTTCCTGAATGTTCTCCTCTTATTTCTTCAAACTATTCACTTGCCATTTCCTGCCATACAATTTACTCTTAACACTGAATTGCTTATAGGTCCACGTACACACTATTCCATCTTTGCTTTCTGGCCTTCATCCAGGCTGTTTTTCTCTGTCTGAAATGTTGTTTCTGTAACCCTCTACCCTAACAACTTCTTCAATTGCTTTAGCTGACCTTCATCCTTTGGGACTTGATTTAGGTATTCCCACTCCAAGAAGCCTTCCCTGATACCATCCACTTCCTTGAGATTTGAATTTGTTTATTTCTTTTCCTTTGACTTCCATTAAAATTCTATGCATATCTCCATCATATGACATCTGTTTATATCCCATTCTCCCCAGCTACATTATAAGCATCCTAAAGGAAAGGATTATGTCTTACTTATCTTTAAATCCCAGGTCACTATCGTAGGAGCTGTTAAAGTGCAGTCTACTAAATACATAGCACAGACTGTGAAATGTTTGTTGACTGAATGGAGGAATAATTTATTTAATTAAGAAATTAACAAATATAAAACACAGGAGACCACTCTTCCTATATCAAAAGCTTACAGTTTAGTAGAAGAAACAGATTGTAAGCAAATAATTACACAAATAAGGAACAAATTAGTTTTTCTGCAGGGCTTAATTCAAGCAATAGTGAGTATTTTAGATCAGTTACCAATGATACAAAGGTAGAATAGGAAATGGAGGGGGAAAGACAGAGTAGAGTTTGGGGATATGAGAAAATAAAGACACAGAAGAGGTGGTTAAAGAATCTCCTGTGGAATATTTTCATACATCAAATATTTTTATAATATTCCACAATTTATTTCTTTTGTAAATTTTTATTTTAAGAGCAATTCATATCCCCTTGGGTATTAAAAGTAATTAATACGAACCTCTTAAATCTTAAAATGATTTCTGTTCACTAACAAGAACCCGCTATTATGATATCATGAAAGCACTTGAGCATTGTCTGGGTGTCTACTAGAAAAGATGTTTTATATAAACTAATGATGAAAACAAAATCCTTCATCATTGTGATTGTTTCAAATCATTTTAGATGTTCTGAAATACAATCAAGTTAAACTTTGCTTTTATAGCAATAAGCTCAACTGTACTTCCTCACTCATTTTACATAGTTAAATTTACAAAAATTATCTTAAATTACCCTAAGGAATCCAAGTTAAGTTCAGAACAATGAATATGGTAGAAAAAGTACAAGTAAACTGGCTTCTAAACGCAGAAAATCTGTGAAGATTGGCTAGAAGAGTATATAACATGATTTTAATATTTGAAAGTCTTCATGAGAAATGCTAATATTTTGTAGTAAAATCTCATGATCAGTGAATATAAATATTTCATGAATTTTATTTAAGAAAGTAAAATTAATAAATTAAGTCTTGTTTGATTATACAGCTATTTTAAAAGATATTTGAGGTAATGGTTAGTTCTTAACTGCTTTGCCACAGACTTTTTACAGTAAGGGATTTTAAAAAATAAATTGTTTAATCTTTTTAATGTAGCATAACAAATGAAAACTCTACCCTACTTCATTTAAGAGTCACCTAGTTGGTAACCTAGTTGGCTAGTTTGTTAAGAGATAATACACTCTGAGAAAATCTTTCAAATAGGGAAGACATTTCTGCATGTAAAAGATACAGCATTCTTTCTGTACCTCATTGCCCATAAATTGAATGAATTCTAGTACCAGTGAAAATTCCTGTATTAATTATCTAAGAAATGTGAGTATCCCTGAAAAACTGACAATGAATCAAAGATGTCTCTTTTTCATAGTAACTCATTTTAGGCTGCTCAGAGAATTATTAATTAAGGAACTGCTTCTATAGCCAGATCTATATTAGACTACTATGTCTAAATTTTGCCTCTGTGTCTTATGAGGAAATAAATGGAAAAAAGAAAAGCATCCAAAATGCTTCAAGTATTAGACAGTGAGTATTTGGAAGAGGGGCATTTGTATAAGCCACTTCATTTAAGACTAAATCATATGCTCTTTCTCTTTTATTTTCCATGCTTAATATCAAGGTTTAGCTGAGATTTAATTTTCTACACCCTTTAGAGTCTAGTCCACTCTTCTATCAGGGCTGTCAAGAGACATCTTTCCTTCTGGAGCATATCCAGAGTCTGCGATCTGTAGGTTGAGAAAAGGAAGCTTCCCAAACCATGTAACAAACATGTAAGCCTATGGGATATACATTTGGGGTAACTTCTGGTCTAGAGCTTTCTACTAGAATGTTAAATTTTAGATCTTTGATAATTTTAAAAAATGTTACAGAATTTCCTTTACCCCTAAAAAATGAAAACCAAATAATGCAAATGGTCTTGAATTGTCAGAAGTACAGAGATCCAGAATAAACTTCTGAAATTCTTTTCATTATGTATTCTTTTCAAAATGGGCTTATACATTTGATAAATAATAATGATACATTATATTTATACAATAACTTAATTTCTTTAGAAATACATATACTTATCCCATCTAATCAAGCTCCTTCTGAAGTGGGTAAGGCAGATGTTATAATAGCGACCTTTAAAGATTACAAAGCTAAGGCAGAAAGAGGAAAATGACTTGCCCAACGGCACAGAATAGTATGAAATGGGATCGGATCACCAGGGTCTTCTGATACCTTAATTTTTTTTGAAAGAATTTATTAAATCCAGACAATTAATAATTACAAATTACAAGTCTCAGTGATGCTTATTCATGACTTAATTCAGACCAGTTAATTTTGAGTTTTAAATTTTCCAATAAGTCACTCAGACAGCATTAGAATTTAGAGGTAATCTTTCGGGTGAAAATGTTCAAAAAGGAACAAATAAATGAAGTAAAATGCCATATCCTGGGAATGTAATTGGTTACATGAAGAATTCATTTGGAGCAAATATGTGCACACAAAAATGTTTATTGTAGCATTGCTTAAAACTGTAAATATTGTAGACAAACTTAAGTGTTCATTACTAGGGAACAGAAATAAAATATGGCACACCCAGTTAATGAAATATGATGAGATATAATTTAGGTCTGAAAGTATGGAAGAAGAAAGATAGCCACAATATATTTTTCATATGCTTAAGTAGAAAATAGTCTATTTAACATGTACCCTAACATACATTATATTTTATACAGTACAATATCACATATATATATCATATATATGTGTCATAGTACACATTTACAATATGTGGATATGTTCAGATCCTAATATTACACATTTGTATCTAGAAATAAACAAATGTATTACATATTTATGCATAAATACATACACATTTATATCTACACCTAGCTCTGGAAAGATATGTACCAAATTGTTAACAGTAATTATCTCTGGTGAGTGGAACTGTAGGAGTATGAGTGTAGGCAGATAACTTTTAGTTTCTGTTTCCTATAGTTCTATATTGTTTGATGTATGTACAGTCAGCAAGTGCTATCTTTAATATATTAGAAAAAATGTGAAGGGTTTTTATGGGCTGATTATATAATAGGTTTAAGAAAGTTTAAATATATTCCTTGAAAATAGAGCCACAATAAATTATTAGGGAAATAGTGCTGTTTAAAAAGTAGCTGTGTCTCTCTCTGCTTCTGCCCTGTCCACTACCCAGAGTGGGAATCAGAAGGTCTCTAAGGCATTGAAATGGAAACTGTAATTTGTGGAAGACAGTATGTTAAAGAATAAGCCTGGGACTGGACATTATGGAGCTACCATACAAGCAAAGCTTGGACTATTACATGAATGCAAAATATCCTTTTACCACATTTAGGCTAGTATAATTTTGTTGTTTTACAGTGGGTAAACCTGATACAGTATTTGGTTCCACATGATATTTGAACAGCATGACTTGTTCAGCTCTCATGAAAGATATATTATCTATTGTAGAGTCAGAAGCAAAGTGTCATCTTAGCCTGTTGTATTACACATTTTTTCTGCTTCCATACTTTCCTTTTCACCCTTATGAGTGAAGTCTGTCTTCTAATGGAGTTTTCTACAGTGAATTAGCACTCTTAGTACTAACAGTTACATTCACTCAAATAAAACAAAATATTGCTCTTCTGGGCTTATACATCAGTTTGGTGACTTTAGTTAATGTGAGTCTACTACTGAGATGAGATTCATGTTTGCTGTGACAACAACACTATGAACTTGGAATTCTGAGTGGTGGGCTGGAATATGGCAAATCCATATGGTAATACCACATTTTGAAGCCTCTTGGCTGAGAGCATAGTGTCATTAGCCAAGCACTTTCCATTTGACACACCTCCATTATCAAGAAAGAATCATGTCAAAAAGAAAATACTGACCTGAGTGGGTTTATACTTAAATTGAATGACATTCTTATATTCTTAACTGTTAAAAAGCAAACAGGATGGAATAGAAGATCCGATATAGTTTAATAAAATCTGAGGAATTTATCAAAGAAAGGGCTTTTGCTTTTGTGTTTGCTTGTGTGTGTGTTTTTGTGTTGGTAGTGTGTATTGTACTGGGGGGGAGACTGGATGAAACACTGGCTACTAACATAGCTATCACCTCACAGGTTTATGATGCTTAAAATTAATTATGTGTCTATGTTTTATTAACAATGAAGCATGTTATCATTTTTATACCAAGTTATGACACTTTGTCACAATAAAGACACTTTTTGAAATGATGAATCTTATCAAAATATTATAAACTCCATTTTAGCAAAAAGCCTATTTTATTGACCTAAAAACATTTCTCCCATGAGAACTGGAGGGTGGCTGTCACCATAATACTTGCAGAATATTATATATATATTTGCACTCAGTGCCCTTTATTTCCTAATCATTTCCTATTTTTAAACCATTTATCTAACTTACCTCAGATGGGAATTTAAATGGTTGGCTATTCAGGTACCAAAGAAATTCTTTAAAAAAATAAATATTTCCAAAGCTCTCCGATTAAGTCAGGTTCATCCAAAATCATTGGCTTGTTAAGACATCATGGGGGAAGGAGGATAAAGGTAATAGCTGGTCACAATAATCTGAGCACACAAACACAGAAGCCTGAAGATATGATTACTCCCCTTCTCTCTGCGTATTTATGAAGAACATACAGTGTATGATCGAGATAACACATTTCCTACTTTGTCAGTTTGATAAAAGCATACCATGTCAATGGTTTCTAGCCTGTGATCTGGTGGATGTTTCAGCCCTGATTGGCAATGACCTGTCAGCTGACAGAGCTGACACAGTTAAATCAGAAATTAGCATGCAGTCTCCTAAAACGCCAGACACATGGACCCGTCGCACAAGAGAGATATAATGGAACCCACATGACATCCCCATTAAACAATGAAACATGTGACATTAACTAAAAACAGGAACACATCAGCAAATATGTCTGAGGAAGTTTATGGTATTTAACTCCTAAACATTAATTTTATTGTGGTGTATGAGGAACTAATTAACTGAGAGTTTTCTTTTTTATTGGAAGTGGAAATACTGTTCAGAAACTGATGAAGAGTAAATGCAGCATATTTTAAGTTTATTAAGCTTGGCTCATCAACTTCTATTTATTTAAGCTAATCTCATAAGGCAATTAAATATTTCAATCAGTGACTTTATATGACTATTCTATTTAGCATGTTTCTGAAAAATTAATCAATGTGTTAAAATGCAGGAGTATGTGAATATATTTCTAGTTTCATACAACCAAAACAATGACTAAATACATTTTCAAAAAATCACATGATCTTTTCCAACATGAGCTCTGATAAATAGAAAAATGGAAAATGATAATTTAAAAAGTTTAAAACTAGTGATTATAATAGAAGTAAGGTTAAGGTTGTATCTACATGAGACAAATGTTTCCATCAGCTCTGCAATATTTTTCTCTACATAATTATATTTTCCTAGTCAGAGGAAGCCTCATTCAGGTGTGGCAGAATGGATCTGATCCTAGATATATGAAATGCAATTTAATCACTGGGTGTGGTTTTAGAATAATTTTTTTTTTTTTGGAAACAGGTTCTGTGTTTTGCTGGCATTATCCTCAGTATTTATCATTTATAAATAACCTAGTAATACAGACACAATGCTAGCCACTGTTTCATATATAATCCTATTTAATCTGTGCAAGAATTCAGTAAAATGAATGCTATTAATCCTTCTTGTAGATGAGGAAACTGAAGCTCAGTAACTTGCGCAAAGACAACTGAAGTAGGAGAAGGAGACAAAACATGATTTCAAATCCATGCCTTCTCATTCCAAGTATCTCTCAATTTGTAGTTGCCTATTTGAGACTGGGCTAATTAAATCAAAACAAACAGAACAGTTGAATATTTCAAATCATATAGACAAAGGAATTGCTTATCTATATGATACTGTACATAGTCCTGTAAGTACAAGATAAGTTTTGTTTTACTATTCCATTCTGCGGTTGTAATATGATAGATCAACAACAGTAACTTCCCATTAAAAAAGGTCATAGTAATTTTTTTTTTGCTATCATTAATGTACAATTACATTATGGTTACTAGACTCCCCCTATTATCAAGTCCCCCCCACATACCCCACTACAATCACTGTCCATGAGCGTAGTAAGATGCTATAGAATCACTACTTGTCTTCTCTGTGTTATACTGCCTTCCCTGTGCCCCCCCCCTACATTACACATGCTAATCATAATGACCCTTTTTCCCCTTATCCCTCCATTCCCACCCATCCTGCCCAATCCCTTTCCCTTTGGTAACTGTTACTCCATTCTTGGGTTCTGTGAGTCTGCTGCTGCTTTGTTCCTTCAGTTTTTTCTTTGTTCTTATAGTTCACAGATGAGTGAAATCATTTGATACTTGTCTTTCTCCGCCTGGCTTATTTCACCGAGCATAATACCCTCTAGCTCCATCCATGTTGTTGCAAATGGTAGGATTTGTTTTCTTCTTATGGCTGAATAATATTCCATGGTGTGTATGTACCACATCTTCTTTATCCATTCATCTACTGATGGACACTTAGGTTGTTTCCATTGTAGTAATTTTTTAAATAAATATGTACTAGACTAGGCCAAACTTTTTAAACCTTGGTTTCAGGCCATCAGTACCTTAATAATTTTTTCATTGTTCTCCCTGGGTCAGAGAAATACCCACCTGCTCCATTTTATCAAGTAGTAAGGTTCAAACAGCTAAAGTAGTTTATGTAGTGTCTGACAGATGCCTCTGCAATTTTCTTGAAAATTCTAAATGTCCTGTGTGCCAAGCACCATACCTTAGCACACTGTTTGAGAACTGTAGCACTAAGTACATGCCAACCTATGGACTCTACATCTGTAGTTATGTGACACATTCAATTTGACATTTAGGGCTAAACTAACAAGCCAAGCCTTTCACAATTGCTTGTTTTATACTGTATATAGAAAATGGATTATTTTATTGGATTTTGACTTCCTGTCAATTTTTTTTATTTCCACATAAACTGTCTTACTGTCAAACATTTCTAATGTAGCTATTAGAATTACATGACTAGAAATTTTACACCCAAACAGAAAGGAGAGGGGCAGAGGGCTGTAGTCATTAATAAAGAGAGAAGCACCTCTTCCTCTCATTTCTGCGTATAAAACATGTGCTCTAAAGGAACAGCATGTAACTTGACTGTGGGGTGTGAAGAAGCTGTGTGTTGAGGGAAAAGAACTTAGAGTTGGAGTCAGAGAAATGGGTATTTACAAAACTTACTATCTTCAACCACCTTAGCTCAAAAGTCTCTCTCAAGTTTAAAATGTTGGGCTAAAAGCAGCATACGCATTCAAAATTATTTTTAACTTTGGTAGGTTTTTTACTATGATGAGTAAACACAAAAGTGGTGACTTCCTGCCAACATAAAACTTTGGCAGGTATCAAAGGTTGTACACATTTCATGTCAACAGTATCTACCTCATACAAGTTTTGCAGTTCATAGGCTTTGTTTAAGAGTTTAGAGATTCCACTCAGACTTTCAGCAGACAGTTGGACTCTTCAACCATCCAAAGTGTACTTGAACCAATTAATTCACATTCCCCTTGATTTCATAATTTGATATTGAAACTTAATTATCTAGTTTCTCAAAGTTATTTCAAGGACTTTAATGACTGTTTACTGATGAATATGAGCTAATATAATTATATTTATAATTTAAATTTGGGATTTTTAATTATGCAATATGAAATCTATGGTGTGCTTACATACAGCACACTTAGTTGACTGTTTTCATAGAACTAACAAGTTAAAAATACAGATTATTTGGTTAATTTTTTTCCTGAATGAAATGGTCTCTGAATGGAGTTGACTGATTAAACCAGTGTTTTTACATAACTGTTTTCAAGTTATTATATATATTAAAAGCATTCAGTTTAAAAATGCACAATTATTTTTACCTCCTTTGGAATTAGGAATTATTTTTAGATTTTAAGAAATAAAGACTTTAACATAAGAAATAACCAGATATGGACCCATGAAAAAACATGGTTTCAAGCTTATTTCATTAATATCAAATGCCAAAACGGAATCTGAGTTTCTGATAATATATCAAATATCTGTAAATTGATCTATATATTCACGGACTACAATATTCTTTAAAGCTTCTTTTCTACCTAGCCAGTTTGCTCTAAGGTCTCTGGCTATGCTAGTAATTTATTCGTATATTGTTTAATGACATGCATTCTAGCAGTTAAGACAGTCAAGCAACAACCTTACATAGGTCTCCATTCCACAATGTATTTCTACCATTATATTTCTTTCTTTTTTTCAACTTAAGTATAGTTAATATACAGTCTTATATTGGTTTCAAGTGTACAACACAGTGGTTCAACAGTTACTCACATCATTAAATCCTCACCCACCACTACTGCAGTTTCTATCTGTCAAAATAGGAAGATGTTACAGAATCGTTGGATGTATTCTCCATGCTGTGCTACCATCCCTGTGACCAATTTATATTAGGATTGAGATTTTTTTTGTGCCCCTTTATCACCCTCACCTCCCACCCGCCCACCCACCCAAACCCCTCCAATAATTGTAACAACCAGTCACTTCTGTCTATGTGTCTACTGCTATTTTGATCATTTTGTTTTGTTTTTATATTCCACAAGTAAGTGAAATCACATGGTATTTGCTTTTCTCTGCCTGGTTTATTTCACTAAACATAATACCCTCTAGGTACATCCATGTTGTCACAAATGGCAGGATTTCTCTTCTTTTTTATGGCTGAATAGTATTCCATTGTGTATATGTACCACTTCTTCTTTATCCATTAATCTATTGATGGACATTTTGGTTGCTTCCATATCTTGGCTATTGTAAATAATGCGGCAATAAACATAGGGGTGTGCATATATCTTTTCAAATCAGGGTTTCATTTTCTTTGGGGTAAATTTCTAGAAGTGAAACTACTGGATCAAATGGTATTTCTACCTTTAGTTTTTTGTAGAACCGACATACTGCTTTCCATAGCAGCTGCACCAACTTACATTCCAAGCAACAGTATAGGAAGGTTTACTTTTTTCCACATCCTCACCAACACTTCTTATTTTTTGTATTTTGGATACTGGCCAATCTAACTGGTGTGAGGTATTATCTCACTACAGATTTGCTTTTCACTGATGATTAGCAATGTGGAGCATCTTTTCATGTGTCTGTTGGCCATCTATATTTCTTCTTTAGAAAAATGTTTGTTTGGGTCCTCCAACCATTTTTTAATAAGGTTATTGTTTTTTTGTTGTTGTTGAGTCATATGGGTTCTTTATATATTATGGATGTTCACCCCTTATCAAATAAATCACTTATGAATATATTCTCCCATACTGTAGGGTGCCTTTTTGTTCTGCTGATGGTGTCCTTTGCTGCCCAGAAGCTTATTAGTTTAATTTAGTCTCACTTTTTTTCTGTTGTTTTTGTTTCATCTTCTTTCCCTTGCCTGAGGAAATGTATCCAGAAAAAAATTGCTCTTATATTCAAGAGATTCTTGCCTATGTTTTCTTCTAAAAGTTGTATGATTTCATGTCTTATATTCAGATATTTGATCCATTTCAAGTTTACACTTCAAATGTATGGAGTTAGACAGTAATACAGTTTCATTCTCTTGCATGTAGTTGTCCAGTTTTCCCAACATCATTTATTGAAGAGATTGTCTTTTCCTGTTGTATATTCTTGCCTCCTTTGTCACTTACTAATTGACTATATAAATGGGGTTTATTTCTGGGCTTTCTATTCTGTTCCATTGATCTATTTATCTATTCTTTGCCAATACCATACTGTTTAATAATTGTAGCTTTGAGTATAGCTTGAATTCAAGGAACATAAAACCCCTGGCTTTGTTTTTTTTTCCCAGGATTGCTTTGGAATTCAGAATCTTCTGTGGTTACATATGAATTTTAGGATTATTTGCTTTAGTTCACTGAAAAATGTCATTGTTATTTTGATAGGGATTGCACTAAATCTGTAGATTGCTTTGGGCAGGATGGCCATTTCGACAATATTAATTATTCCTATGCATGAGCATAGAATACTTTTGGAATATTTTAAGAATGATGGGTGTTAGTTCTTCTTTAAATGTTTGGGAAAATTCAGCTGTGAAGCCATCAAGTCCTGGAATTTTCTTTGTTGTGAGTTTTTGATTATCAGTTCAATTCTGTTATTGGTAATTGGTCTCTTCAGATTTTTTGCTTCTTCCTAGGTGAGTCCTGGAAGGTAACTTCTTTATTCTTCTTCCTCCTCACTTTATGTATAAGATGTCATAATCTGCATTTTTTTGTGTAACACTTGACTAATTCTATGTATACTTTGTTATTACTTTTGTGTTTCTTCCTTTTTTTTTTAATTTCATACTTCCTTAGTTAGTAATTGGTCTACTACCTTTACTGTTGTTTTCATTGATGAAAAATATTTAGGCTTAAGAATTCCCTTTAACATATTCTATAAGGCTGGCTTAGTTGTGGCAAATTCTTTTAACTTTCATTTATCTTGGGAAGTTTTAATCTCTCTCCTTTAATTCTGAATGATAACCTTGCTGGTTACAGGATTCTTGTTTGAAAGTTCTTTTGTTTCAATACATTAAATATTTCATGCCATTCACATCTGGCCTATAAAGTTTCTGCTGAGAAATATGCTGATAGCTTTATGGGGTTTCCCTTATGAGTAATTTTTTTGCCCCTTTCTAGCTGCTTTAAATACCCTCCCTTTATGCTTAATCTTTGTCATTGTAATTATTATATGTCTTGGTGTTGTCTTCCTGGGGTTCCTTTTGTTAGGGGCTCTCTGTGCTTCCATGACCTGGATATCTATTTCATTCCCCAGATTGGGGGATTTTTAAACAATTATTTCCTCAAAGATACTTTCTGCCCCTTTATCTCTCCCTTCTCCTTCTGGAACCCCTATTACATAAATATTGTTTCATTTTGAGTGGTCACACAGCTCTCTTAACATCCTCTTCTGTCTAGAGACTATTTTTTTCTCTCTATTCCTCAGCTTCGTTATTCTCCTATTCTCTGATCTCATCTCATTGCTGCCTCTACTTGTAGTAATCTATTATTCATTCCTTTCATTGTATTTTTCATTTCAGTTACTGTATTTTTCAGCTTTGACTGGCTATTTTTCGACTCTGCTATTTGTTGAAGTTCTCTCTGAGATCATCAATTCTTTTCTGCAGGTCAGTGAGCATATTTATGACTGTTACTTTGAAGTCTTTATCAAGATTGGTGCTCTGTTTCAGTTAGCCCTCTTTCTGGTGTCTTATCTTGTTCTTTTGTTTGGAACATTTTCCTCTGCCTCTTAATTTTGTTTGGGTTATTGTACTTCTTCCTTTGTATGAGATAGATGTGCTATGCTTCCTGGTCTAGAGAGTAATGGCTTTATGAAGAAGGCATCCTGTGGTGCCCAGAAGCTCAGGACTTTTTCTTCTCCAGTGCCTCGTCCTCCTTTGCTGTGAAGCCCCAGTTGCTGTTGGTGGACTGTGCGTGAGGCCACCTTTCTGCCTGTCTGCAGAGAGTGTCTTTCTTTCAAACCAGGCTCTTTGTGAGCCAAGAAGCAGTGCTTATGCTGGGATCATTGTAGATGAGGCCCACAACAGGAGAGATGGCTAAATGAAACAGAGCACCAGTCTTCTTGATAAAGACTTATCAAGAGGGGTAAGAGGGGTGGGTAGGCAGGGGAGCAGAGTGAGGGGTTGGGACACCAGTGAGGGGAATGGAGCATTTGGAGCTGGCTCTCTAAGTGTCTAACAGGTTGGGCTGAGGGAAGGCTAGGGAAGCATCATCCTCCTGAACTTTCTTCTTTGGAGAGAGTTCCAACCAACCTTCACACCTCTGGTACCTTTCCTGATGCTGGTAAATCTTTCATACTGTTGCATCTGTGTTGGAGCTCAGTGAGACTAACAGAGTGAGCCTATCCTCCACAAGTGGCAGGAGTCAGACTCCCAGAATGCTCTAACTTTCACTGTTGTCTAGCACTGTTAATCACCAATGCCCAATGCAATGTGGACTTGGGTTCCTGGAGCTGAATGCCAGGGCCAGGTGTGCAGAGATCCTGAACTCTTATCCCCTTTCCACTCTGCTCTTCTTGTGGGCTGGGATGAGGGAAGGGGCAGGGAACAAACTGATCGAAGCTCTGCTACTTTACCCTTCCCTGTGTGGTCTTCTCTTATTCACATGTGTAGATGGTCTGTTGTGCAGTCTTCATGTTATTTTCAGGGTTAGTTTTATTTGCTGTAGTTGCTTTGGTGTATATGTGGGAGGAGGTTCCCGCCTTGTGTTCCTACTCCACCATGTTTTTCCCCCTCTTCCTTCTACCATATATTTCTTAAAGGGAAATATCTTTGTGTCCAATTTAAAGCATCATTTTTTAAATTTTGCTATTATTAATGTACAATTCCATGAGCAATATTATGGTTAGTACACTCCCCCTATTATCAAGTCCCCACAACATACTCCATTACAGTCACTGTCCATCAGCGTAGTGAGATGATAGAGAATCACTACTTGTCTTCTCTGAGTTGTAGAGCCGTTCCCGTGCCCGCCCACTACATTATGATTGCCAATCTTAATGGCTCTTTTTCCCCCTTGTCCCTCCCTTCTAACCCATCCTCCCCAGTCCCGTTCCCTTTGGTAACTGTTAGTCCATTCTGTGAGTCTGCTGCTGTTTTGTTCCTTCAGCTTTTTTCTTTGTTCTTATACTCCACAAATGAGTGAAATCATTTGATACTTGTCTTTTCTGCCTGGCTTATTTCACTCAGCATAATACCCTCTAGCTCCATCCATGTTGTTGCAAATGGCAGGCATTTGTTTTCTTCTTACGGCTGAATAATATGTCATGGTGTATATGTATGACATCTTCTTTATCCATTCATCTCCTGATGGACATTTAGGTTGTTTCCATTTCTTGGCTATTGTAAATAGTGCTGTGATAAACATAGGGGTGCATATTTCTGTTTCAAACTGGACTGCTGCATTCTTAGGGGACTCCTAGGAGTGGAATTCCTGGCTCAAATGGTATTTCTGTTTTGAGTTTTTTGAGGAACCTCCATACTGCTTTCCACAATGGTTGAACTAATTTGCATTCCCACCAGCAGTGTAGGAGGGTTCCCTTTCCTCCACATCCTCGCCAACATTTGTTGTTGTTTGTGTTTTGGATGTTGGCCATTCTTACTGGTGTGAGGTGATATATCATTGCGGTTTTCATTTGCATTTCTCCGATGATTAGCGATGTGGAGCATCTTTTCATGTACCTGTTAGCCATCTGAATTTCTTTTTTGGAGAAGCGTCTGTTCAGATCCTCTGCCCATTTTTTAATTGGATTATTTGCTTTCTGTTTAGAGAGGTGCATGAGCTCTTTATGTATTTTGGTCTTTGTACATTTTGGATGTCAACCGCTTATCAGATATGTCATTTATGAATACATTCTCCCATACTGTAGGATGTCTTTTTGTTCTACGGATGGTGTCTTTTGCTGTAAAGAAGCTTTTTACTTTGATATAGTCCCAGTTGTTCATTTTTGCTTTTGTTTCCCTTGCCCTGGGAGATATGTTCATGAAGAACTTGCTCGTGTTTATGTCCAAGAGATTTTTGCCTACGTTTTTTTCTAAGAGTTTTATGGTTTCATGACTTACATTCAGGTCTTTGATCCATTTTAAGTTTACTTTTGTGTATGGGGTTAGACAGTAATCCAGTTTCATTCTCTTACATGTAGCTTTCCAGTTTTGCCAACACCAGGTGTTGAAGAGACTGCCATTTCCCCATTGTATATCCGTGGCTCCTTTATCGTATGTTAATTGACCATATATGTTGCAGTTTACATCTGGGCTCTCTATTCTGTACCATTGGTCTATGGTTCTGTTCTTGCGCCAGTACGAAATTGTCTCGATTACTGTGGCTTGGTAGTAGAGCTTGAAGTCAGGAAGCGTAATTCCCCCACTTTATTCTTCCTTCTCAGGATTGTTTTGGCTATTCGGGGTCTTTTGTGGTTCCATATGAATTTTAGAACTATTTGTTCTAGTTCATTGAAGAATGCTGTTGGTATTTTGATAGGCATTGCACTGAATCTGTACATTGCTTTAGGCAGGGTGGCCATTTTGACAATATTAATTCTTCCTATCCATGAGCACGGGGTGTGTTTCCATTTATTGGTGTCTTCTTTAATTTCTCTCATGAGTGTCTTGTAGTTTTCAGAGTATAGGTCTTTCACTTCCTTGGTTAGGTTTATTCTTAGGTATTTTATTCTTTTGGATGCAATTGTGAATGGAATTGTTTTCCTGATTTCTCTTTCTGCTAGTTCATTGTTAGTGTATAGGATTACAACAGATTATTGTGTATTAATTTTGTATCCTACAACTTTGCTGAATTCAGATATTAGATCTAGTAGTTTTGGAGTGGATTCTTTAGGTTTTTTTTACGTACAATATCATGTCATCTGCAAACAGGGACAGTTTGACTTCTTCCTTACCAATTTGGATGCCTTTTATTTCTTTGTGTTGTCTGATTGCCATTGCTAGGACCTCTAGAACAATGTTGAATAGAAGTGGGGAGAGTGGGCATCCTTGTTTTGTTCTCGATCTTAAATGAAAAGCTTTCAGCTTCTTGATGTTAAGTATAATGTTGGCTGTGGGTTTGTCATATATGGCCTCTATTATGTTGAGGTACTTGCCCTCTATGCCCATTTTGTTGAGAGTTTTTATTATGAATGGATGCTGAATTTTGTCGAATGATTTTTCAGCATCTATGGAAATGATCATGTGGTTTTTGTCCTTCTTTTTGTTGATGTGGTGGATGATGTTGATGGATATTTGAATATTGTACCATCCTTGCATCCCTGAGATGAATCCCACTTGATCATGATGGATGATCTTCTTGATGTATTTTTGAATTCGGTTTGCTAATATTTTGTTGAGTATTTTTGCATCTATGTTCATCAAGGATATTGTTCTGTAGTTTTCTTTTTTGGTGGGGTCTTTGCCTGGTTTTGATATTAGAGTGATGCTGGCTTCATAGAATGGGTTTGGGAGTATTCCCTCCTCTTCTGCTTTTTGGAAAACTTTAAGGAGGATGGGTATTAGGGCTTCATTAAATGTTTGATAAATTCAGCAGTGAAACCATATGGTTCAGGGTTTTGTTCTTAGGTAGTTTTTCGATTACCAGTTCAATTTTATTGCTGGTAATTGGTCAATTCAGATTTTCTGTTTCTTTCTGGGTCAGCTGTGGAAGGTTGTATTTTTCTAGAAAGTTGTCCATTTCTTCTAGGTTATCCAGTTTGTTCCCATATAATTTTTCATAGTATTCTCTCATAATACTTTGTATTTCTGTGGTGTCTGTAGTGATTTTCTCTTTCTCATTTCTGATTCTGTTTATGTGAGTAGACTCTCTTTTTTTCTTGATAAGTCTGGCTAGGGGTTTGTCTATTTTGTTTTTTTTTCTCAAAGAACTAGCTCTTGCTTTTGTTGATTCTTTTTATTATTTTATTCTTCTCAATTTTATTTATTTCTGCTTTAATCTTCATTATGTACCCCCATCTACTGACGTTGGGCCTCATTTGTTCTTCCTTTTCTAGTTTCTTTAATTGTGAGTTTAGACTGTCATTTGGGGTTGTTCTTCTTTCTTTCCTGAGGTAGGCCTGTATTGCAATATATTTCCCTCTTAGCACGGCCTTCACTACGTCCCACAGATTTTGCGGTGTTGAATTATTGTTGTCATTTGTCTCCATATATTGCTTGACCTCTGTTTTTATTTGGTTATTGATCCATTGATTATTTAGGAGAATGTTATTTAGCCTCCATGTGTTTGTGGGCTTTTTCATTTTCTTTGAGTAATTTATTTCTAGTTTCATACCTTTGTGATGTGAGAAGCTGGTTGGTACACTTTCAATCGTTCTTAATTATTGAGGCTCTTTTTGTGGACTAGTATATGATCTATTCTTGAAAATGTTCCGTGTGCCCTTGAGAAGAATGTGTATTCTGCTGCTTTTCGATGGAGTGTTCTGTAGATGTCTGTTAGGTCCATTTGTTCAAATGTGTTGTTCAGTGCCTCTGTCTCCTTACTTATTTTCTGTCAGGTTGATCTGTCCTTTGGAGTGAGTAGAGTGTTGAATTCTCCTATAATGAGTGCATTGCATTCTATTTCCCCCTTTAATTCTGTCAGCATTTGTTTCACATATGTAGGAGCTCCTGTGTTGGGTGCATAGATGTTTATAATAGTTATATCCTCTTGTTGGACTGACCCTTTTATCATTATGTAATGTCCTTCTTTGTCTCTTGTGACTTTCTTTGTTTTGAAGTCTATTTTGTCTGTACTGCAACTCCTGCTTTTTTCTCCCTATTAGTTGCACGAAATATCTTTTTCCATCCCTTTACTTTCAGTCTGTGTATGTCTTTGGGTTTGAAGTGAGTCTCTTGTAGGCAGCATATAGATGGGTCTTGTTTTTTTTATCCATTCAATGACTCCACATCTTTGATTGGTGCATTCAGCCCATTTACATTTAGGGTGATTATCGATAGGTATGTACTTACTGCCATTGCAGGCTTTAGATTTGTGATTACCAACAGTTCAAGGGTAATTCCCTTATTACTATCTAACAGTCTAATTTAACTTGCTTCGTATGCTATTACAAACACAACCTAAAGCTTCTTTTTTCTTTTCTCCTTTTTCTTCCTCCTCCATTCTTTGTATGTTATGAATCATATTCTGTACTCTTTGTCTATCCCTTGGGTGACATCTATTTACTCTTAGGAATACTTTCATCTATAGGAGTCCCTCCAAAGTGCACTGTAAGGGTGGTTTGTGGGAGGTAAAATCTCTCAGCTTTTGCTTATCTGAAAATTGTTTAATTCCTCCTTCAAATTTAAATGATAACCTTGCCAGGTAGAGTATTCTTGGTTCAAGGCCCTTCTGCTTCATTACATTAAATATACCATGCCACTCCCTTCTGGCCTGTAAGGTTTCTGTTGAGAAATCTGAAGATAGCCTGGTGGGTTTTTCTTTGTATGTGATCTTTTCTCTCTCTCTAGCTGCTTTTAAAAGTCTGTCTTTAGCCTTGATCTTTGCCACTTTAATTATTATATGTCTTGATGTTGTCTTCCTTGGGTCCCTTGTGTTGGGAGATCTGTGTACCTCCATATCTTGAGAGACTATTTCCTTCCCCAGATTGGGGAAGTTTTCAGCAATTACCTCCTCAGTGACACTTTCTATCCCCTTTTCTCTCTCTTCTTCTTCTGGTACCGCTATAATGTGAATATTGTTCTGTTTGGATTGGTCACACAATTCTCTTAATATTCTTTCATTCTTAGAGATTCTTTTTTCTCTCTGTGCCTCAGCTTCTTTGTATTCCTCTTCTCTAATTTCTGTTCCATTTACCATCTCTTCTACTACATCAAATCTGCTTTTAAATCCCTCCATTGTATGTTTCATTTCAGATATGGAATTTCTTAATGATTGAATCTCTGTCTTAAATTCATTCCTGAGTTCTTGAATATTTTTCTGTACCTCCATAAGCATGTTTATAATTTTTATTTTGAACTCTCTTTCAGAAAGATTGGTGAGTTCAGTTTCATTTGTCCCTTTTTCTGGGGTTTGTGAGATTTTGGTCTGAACCATGTTCTTTTGACATTTCATATTTCTGTGTTGTGTCCTCTAGTGCTCTGAAGCTCCAGTCTCTGGAGCTGCTCAGCCCCTAGAGTGAGGTTGGGGGTTGTAAGTGTGAGGAGCTGGTGCCTGGGGGGAGGAAAGATCTGTTTCCTGACTCCCATCTGACCTGCCTGTCTCTAGTATCACAGCCAGTGGGCCGAGCACACAGGTGTAAGCCTCGGTGCTTTGTGTCTCTAGCTGTTGTAGGTGAGGCCTCTCTCTGGCTGGTCTGACGCCAAAGCAGTGACTGCCGTTTTACGAGCTGGTGCTGTCAAGCCAGGAGGACGGCTCAGCAGCTGCGTATTACAGTGGGGGGCCTCGGAGCTGAGTAGCCAGCCAGGGGGATGGAGCACCTGAAGCTCCCCAAAGTTCCCAATCTGCTGGGGAGAGCACACCCAGACAACCTTGTCCCCCTATCCCTTCTCCTGCGCAGCAAGTTCCATGCAAACCCCACACCTTCAGCAGCCCTCTCGCTGCTAGGAAGCCTCTCAAGACTGCCTGCCTTTCCCTCTTCTCAGAGCGGCCAGTGTGGGTCCCATCCTCCACAAACAGCCAGAATCTGTCTCTCAAGCACTGTGCCTATCCCAGGTCCTCATCCTCCAGAGCACCACACAATGTAGGTTTCTGCTCACAAAGCAGATCTCCAGGGCTGGGTGTTCAGCAGTCCCAGGCTTCCACCTCATCCCCTGCTCCATTTCTCTTCCTCCCGCCGGTGAGCTGGGGTGAGGGAAGGGCTCGGATCCCACCGGATCTGGGCTTTCGTACATTAACATGTTTTGTGAGGTCTGCTCTGTTCGTGAAGTTTGTATGCATTCTGGTGCAGCCTTGTTTTCTGTTGCTGTTTTAGGGTTTGTTGTCTTAACTATATTTTCACACTATCTGTGGTTTGGGAGGAGTTCTCTGTCTCACCTCTCATGCCGCCATCTTGAATCTAAAGCATCTTTTTGTATAATAGGGGATGTTAACTTAATTCCCAATTCTTAGGTTCTCCAACTTGTTTTTATTTAATTTTTTTTTCTCAGTTGAGAACATTTAACTTTCTTGTGTAGTTCCACATATTTTTATTTTACTTATTTTATTGGGACATATAGTCTAAATAGGAAAATTTATCATGAAAAACATCTGAGCTTTTGACACCAAAAAAAAGTCATATTTACTTGAAATAATTCAAGGTGGATTAGTTTGTTTCTTTCCTTGAGAACTATGTAATAAAACTCAAAACAACTGACATCCAAAGAAATCACATTCAGCTGATGGTCATGGGGGAAATAAAATAAAAAGGCCCTCAAAAAAGAGGAGACGACAAGATTAGTTTCTTTCCCTACCTTTGTTTCTTTCCTGAAGTGTGATTTCAGAGGAAATAGTCTGGGCTATTTACTCCTTCCACCCACCTCCCTATTCAAACTGACTCAAAGCTCCAGAGTGTCAACAAGGGTGGTGCTTTCTTTTGCTACTGGCCGCTTCTTAGTTTTAGAGTTTGGCATGATGCTAGTTTCGGGTTTGCCAGCAGCTGTAGAAGCTTTATTCTATTTTATTTCCAAGGTTACAAAAGAAGTGGTATCATTTATAACTTTAAGCACTGAAGGTATGAATATCAAATGGTTAATACATTAACAAGTTTAGAAAGGGGAAAATTTCTCTCTGCCACATTACTTTAACACTGAACAAATATATTATGCCAGCTCTGTCAAATGGGAGTGAGTTAGAGGTGTTCTTGACCTTTTCCAGGCCTACAGTTATGCTATTGTTCATACTCAATGTGGTTTTCTCTTCAGCACAAATTTGCTAATGGGATTTATGTCTACAGTTGCTTAAAAAATTTCTTTTTGGAAAACAGTACTTGGTCTATATGTATATACTGCAGGTGCAGTCTGAGGCAAGTGATGATTTTTAAGTGTCCTTTTTTTTTCACTTTAGTAACCAAGGTTACCAAAAACACATTGGCAACATGTGTTTAATGTGAATAGTAATTCCTTAGGAAAATGGAAACAAAGCAAACAAAAAATCCTTTATGATAAAAAAGTCAGAATTTAGTGTAGCAATAGGTTTTAAAGTTCTATTCTTAGAATTTAAATATTTAGAACATGATTATAGTCATTAATTATAAAAAAAGTTAATGTTTTTAGATGAATCAAGTCACAAAGATAGACTAATATGAATGAATAAACAAAGAGTTGAGAGTGAGAACACCATCTTAAATCACAGGAAACTAAAGTTAAGAAAAGTATGTGCAAAAGCAGTATAAAAATCACAAAGGAAAAGTATGATATGAGTGTGAATTTCTGTAGTCCTGAGTTCAGTTCACTTTAATTTAAATTCCATAGTTGCAATCTACTCATCTCAGATGGCTGTGTATGTTTAAAGAATTACATCCCATCACTTCAGTATTATATAGAGAAATATTTACAGACTAGATGTAGTGTTAAAATGTAAAAATTTGAAACATTTTAAAGGAAACTTCACCCTGATTTCTTGTAATGTCAGACAGAGGATCTCAAATGCAATCAGTACTGAAGCATAGCAAGATGTTAGTGTGACAATTTATTAACAGGTAGATGAACCAAAATTCACTAGCATTTAAAAGATATTATTCTATATAAATATCTAGAATGGTAGTATTTCATTACTTGTATTGAAGGACATTCTACTTTTAAGAATGAAAATAGATTTCAATAAATGTGCTTTCTCTAGATTTTTTCTGACTCTGGTAATGATGCCCTAGAAGATATTTAGTTTAACAGCCTAGCCCCTCCTTGGAATTACTCTTTTTAGCTAACAGATTATAAGTGGCATTTTGGCTATTTAAATTTTGAAAAATGAAGTATTAGTTTGATTTTGAAACTGATAATGTGCAATTTCAATTTTGGAAAAAAAGTCATAAAATCACAGGCATCTTAAGTTAATAAGCCATATAAGCAGTTATCTTTGTACACCTTATCACCAAAATGCCCTTGTATGTTTTTGTAGAGTGCTGATTCATTCAATGAATAGTTTAATGTCGTACCTAAAATTTAGATATAACAATGAATTGGACACAATCGGCACCTGCTCTCATAGAGCTAACAATGTGAAGAGAAAAATATACAGGATCCAAAGGAACTAGGAGTAAAGGATCTAACTAGGTCAGGCAAGCTCTCCCTAATCTGAGTTGCAAGAGGTTCAGAATACCAGAGAGAGTGAACATTGACCATTCAAGTCCAAAGTCAAGAAAGAGTATGGTTTGGTCCAAGAACTAAAAGACTCTAGTGAGAAATTAGGCTGTAAAATGTAGGGAGGACGGAGATAATGGAAGGCCAACTAATTCACATTAGGAAACTTGGGTTTATCTTAAAGCACAAGGTGAAGCTACTGAAAAGCATATTCCTATCTTATCTATGGAAAATTAATTGAACCTGAAAATTATATTCATATTTTAAGAAAAACTGGAATCAGAAGTTATGAAACTGAATTATAAAGTGCAAATACTGGCTTCAGCAACACAGAAATAATCTGTTCTTTTAAACACCTATATAAATTCTTCCCTACACTTTCTGTGTGTGTTCTCTTTAAAGTAAAAATGCCATATAGGTGATCTCATTTCTTGGTGTGGTAGAAATACTAAATTGCCTAATTTAAAGCTATGCCACCCATACCCAAATGAAAGATCAATGGTACTTACTACATCCAGCCTTATAGCTGAAACCTGGAGGAAGGAGGAATCCTTGCTGGGCAGCTGCAGCCAGTGTCCGTTGATCAGGAGGGAATACGGGAATCATTAATGGCGGCAGTTGACCTTGAACCTGCTGAACATAATAGAGGGAATCAAAGAGAAGAAGTTTTGGTGTTCCATGCTTCCCACCCTCCTTACTTTATGATAAAAAAGAATCACTTTTTCAACTCAGTATACTGGCACACAAGCCATTTGTGGAGGACGGGAACCACACCCGGCCGCTCTGAGACCAGGGAAAGGCAGGCGGTCTGAGAGGCTTCTAGAACACTGGGCTTGAGACCATGCCCTGGGACTACCTAAGACAAAAGGGAGAATC
The DNA here is from genome assembly GCA_032199065.1 of Smutsia gigantea. Classification (NCBI taxonomy): domain Eukaryota; kingdom Metazoa; phylum Chordata; class Mammalia; order Pholidota; family Manidae; genus Smutsia; species Smutsia gigantea. Next base: position 599,496 of record JAVSCE010008688.1, on the reverse strand, counting down.
AGAATATACTATAGTTGGAAGGTATTATCAAGTACACTGTCTAACCTGATGAATAATCTACCTACATGCTATCCTTGACAGTGATGTAATGTCACTACTTCACATGAAAATCCTTTTTCTTATTGCATTAATGTAATGGTTAAAAAATTATCCCCTAGATGGAACTAACATTTCCTGTAAATCCCACCTGTTAGGACTAATTCTACCTTCTAAAACAAAACTAACTAAACCCGTATCATTCTACATATGAACAGCTCTTCATTATTTGAAGATAATTCTCATGTTCACACATAATACTGACATCTTAGAGCTCTTGAATAAAAGAGCTGGGAGAAAGATTAAAGAGTAACCAAGACTTTCTCTTTTCTTTATAGAAGAGGTAAATGGGGCGGACAGAGAACTGACCTGCCTGTGGCCATGGAATGGGATAATCAGAGATGGGTCTAGAATCCAGTCCCTTGAATCTGCTCTGTACTGTAATTTTGTCTTCATTTATCTCTTCTCAAGCAATTGAACCAGTCTGCACAAACATGGCCTCTGTTTTGGTTGCTGTCTTTAGAATATACCTTAATTTGCTGGTGTCACTCTTAGAATGTGGTTTCATGGCTTCATATCAGTAAATAACCATGTACAATGGACTATCTTCTTTAACTGAACAGAAATTTCTAGAAACAAAACCTAATGCAGTCATTTCTGCAGTTATGCATTACTGACTAATGCAGAGGTTGTCATTAAAATACCTAAGATTTTTCTAAATATTTAAGTAAGATCTCCCTGGTAAACATGATTATTGGTTAGTGTTTTTGTCACTGAATATATGAATGCAAATTTAGAATCATGCTAAAAATCACATATCTGACACTTTATTCTCCCTTACTACTCCTTTAACACATTAATTCAATTGTCTGGAAAATACTTACTAAACACCTACTATGTACAAAAAAATGAGCTAGGTAGTAGGGATATAATAGTGAGCAAGAACGCCATAATGGTAAAAAGTAAAATAACAAATATAAATAAATTTTTACAAATTAATTAGTCACTAATCCTAACTCTGAAATCTCTCTCAGACTTGTTTTTCCTTTCTCCCACTGGCATAGCACATTCTTAGGACATTTATGACTCTCAGAGTTCTCATCATTTCTTAGTTTAACAGTCTACCTTCAGTTCCTCCTTCATCTTTTCCAGTAAACCTCTGAGCTAGTTGTGAGATTTTGGTTGGTGAGTGTGTGTGTCTTGGGGGTGGGCGTTGAGGGAAAGGGAGGAAGAGAGCAAGGCTGGGGGGGTGGGAGGAAGGACACACAGAGACAAAGGCAGAGGCGGAGAGAGAAATGAGTACTGGGAGAATGAGGGATCTGTTTTCAGCAATGACTCCAAATCAGAAAGCATTTCTTAAAGCCAAAAGGATGTTAAACCTATAGCGGCTACTGGAGTGAAGCTCAAAGGGGAAGACAACAACCAGGGGAACACAAAATGACAAAGTCTTAAAGTTAGGGCTGATGGATGCACCACTGTGGCCAGTATTTTTTGAGCACATGGGAGGAAAAGACACACCTTATGTAGAAACCAATGGAAAGCAACTGATTAAAGACTCGAAAATTAGAGACGGCATACTGAACAAGTATGGGGGAAAAAGTGGTCTAAGACAAGAGGCAGATATCTGAAGACAAAACAGCATGGGTGCTAGTTCGGTGTGAGTGGATGCTGACCAGAATAACAAGCAAAAAGAAACAAACAAACCAGCCACAGTGGTTAAGGGTTATTACCAGCTACAGTATATCCTTTATATTTCATTCATTGCTTGTAAATGAAGTATTATATTTTATATAGTACACCTCCTCTTTTCTAAGATGATGCTGGTTATGAAGACATTCTATAAATTTAATAAAAGCACTGCAGAGGGAAGAAAAGAACTTCAAATGAAACACATAAAGGGTCATAAGAGGCATCTAAATTTCAGATACCTTAATTTGGGAAAAACAACTCCTAGAATTGCAGAAAAAATCGGTTCTAGTTTTAGTGCATGTGTAATAGATGCTTGATATATGTTAGAATTGCCTGGCAAGCTTTGAAAAATTCTCAATACCCCGACACTGCTTCTCAGAACAATTTAAATCTGAATCAATAAAGGAGAGACCCAGCCATCAACATTTTTTGAAGTTCCGCTGATGATTCCCATGTGCATCCAGGTTTGAGAAATACTGTCTTAAAGAATGCTTTCAGTCACTGTCAGCCAATGTTTTTGTCTTCTTTATGTTTTGCCTTGAGTTACAAAGTTCCTTCTGGTATATAAGTAGTTGAAAGGAAGACTTTGTATTTTATGGGTTCTTATGCCCAAAGGATAAGGCCAGATCTTAAGCTATATTCCTTTTAGAATTACCTCTAAATGAGTCTTGTATCTGTATGACATGCCCCATTTGTGAAACACTTTTACCTAGAGAATAATGACCAAATTCCTCAGCCTGGTATCCAAGATTCTTCACAATCTGTCCCCAGCCTATCTTTCCAGGCATTTCTGCTGCCCTCCTTCAGATACCCTGTATTCTTGCCCCAATGAATCATGAACAGTTCCTTGCATAGCTGGTGTTTTCCCATGCTTGAATGTGTTCAACATTATTTTCTCCTCTGTTTTGAGTGATTTCTCTTTTCCCTTTCTTTTTGGCAAAATTCTACTTATTTTTCAAAATCTTCTGAGACTCACAGAATGTCTTTGCCTATGAAGCACTTCTTTCTTATAGTACCCAATTTTCAGTCAAAAATAACTGTTACTTCTTTTAACCTCATAAAGCTAATACAATACTTACTGTATTAAATAATAGTTACTTGTATAACTTGAGTCTTCCTTATGACCTCTGAGCTTATTTAGGGAAGCTGTTGTAAATTATTTGTTATTGTACTGTTAGAGCTTACTACAGCAGCTGAAACTATCATAGGTATTGATAATTTACAAATAAAGAGGAAGGAATTACATAGTACCTCCTTTCTAATTACACATTTGTGCACCCACCCCAAATATCCCAAATGGCCTGAGAACACCAAAGTTTTAAATGACAGAAAGGAATCCAATTTCACCATAGAAGAATGGCAACATAAAAACCAACTTTTTTATGTTCCTATTCTTAAGCCATACCTAAATAGTCTAAAAAATAATGATATATTAATGGTTCTTGGAGTTAGGCATACATGAAGAAATAGAAGAGGAACCCAGAAATACTAGAAATTTATTACATACTGATGCAATGGACAGATACATCTGCCTATCATGTTCTAGTATGATGTTTATTATAGCTTTGTAATATGTTCTAATAATAGGTAAAGTTAGTACTCTAACGTTACTATTTTCTTTTTCAGATATTTCCTGGCTTTTTGTATGTTGATTTTTCCACACTAATTTTAGGGTATGGAATTACTATTTGAATTCATTAACCTGATGGTTTGATAGCCAGTAGCAGATTATGCATATCCTTTCATTTATTAAAATCTTTTGCTTCCTACCATTCTTATAGTTTTCATGGTAATTTTAAAGGTTAAAATCATTTGCATTGCTACTATAAAGGGAATGTTTTCTTTTTATATTGTTTAACTAATTCTTGTGTGTACATAAGGCTATCTATCTACTTGTATGTGATAATTTTTATCAAAGTAATTCATTTATACTCTAATAAGTTACAATCACTTTTCAAGTAAAAATTTTAGTATTTTAAAGAATAAATTTCGAGAATTCCAGGGCTTTTTAAAGTCAGCATATTCTAAACTTTTGTCTTACTATGATTATTGAAATGCACTTCGCTGTAGTAGTATAACTTGTTTTAGTGTCTAAATTTTCTAAGAGCTACATATATAGAGTAACAGAGTTTTAAGGCTGAGATTATCTGACACAATGCAATCATTCTGCTGATAAGGAAATAGGTTTAGCTTGGCCACATAATTTGCTCAAGATCCCACATTTATGCAGGAGCAAGATTAAGACTGGCAGTACATCTCCTAACTCTTAATCTAGTATTCTGTCCCCAAACAACAGGAAAAGTAGGGGTGGGGGAAGAACTACAGGGGAAAGAGAGGAACTTTAACAGAAAACTAGCCTGGTTTCATTGTCCCAATGTGATTTTTCTTTAGACTGTCATAAGACAGATTCTAAAGCACTGTACTAATATTCAGAATAAAGTAAACAGTCAAATAAATACAATCCAAAATGTGTGGTTAATCCATATGTGCAAATAAAAGCCCATTTCAAAATATAGTTGATTTTCATTATTTGCAGATTCTGTATTGGCAAATTTGCCTAATCACTAAAATTTCCTGCACCACTACCAGTGCTTTTATAGTCACTCACAGACCTCAGCAAAGTAGTGAGAAATTTTGGTGGTGATTTCACTGTTTGAAATGCATATAAAACCAATAGTCAAAAAAAATCAATAGTCAATATTAATAAAGTGTCTTTCTAATGAAACATATGTAAAACAAGATTACATATTGATCAGGTGATAAAAATGGTTGTGACCAAAGGTTCTTAGGAACCTAAATCTGTACTTCCCCCAAGAGCGTCTGGTCAGCATTTACTAATTCATGGTTTACAGCAACTTTATAAATCATAACTAGTGCAAATAACTGTATTACTGGCATATCTTAACTAATTTTCAGTGCACTGCTGCTGAAATTCAGCTACCTTTTGGTAGAAAACACACATCACATCAAAACAGTATAATGCTTTCTGGATAAATTTTAAAACTAACTTGTTATAGGGTTAGTAATTCATTCTTACATATTTGCCAGTTTTGAGTATTTCCAAATCCTGATTACTATTAACTTCATTTATTTTCTTTCACTTAATGCATGAAATTTCCCTTTAAGCTCCTAATTGAAATCTATGACATTTATAATCGAGTTTCAATAAAATACGTTTGTCACAAAGTTTTAGTCTTTTTAATAGGCGGCATGTTATTCACAAATTAGAGTAACTCATAATAAGTTTAAAAGGCTACATTATTTAAACTTTAAGATGAAATACTGTTTTAACACTTTTTGGAATTCTACCATATATACTGTATGTTGTTTTGCTCTCTAAAATCTTATGAATCCAAAACAAACCAACCACATTATCACACTTGTAAAAGAACATGTAAATACTTATCAATTATTCATAGTTAAATATATTTATAATTTATGTAAATATTCCATTGCAAAACTTTTCAGTGGCATCCTCAAACACTATATCAAGTAGATACTGAAGATTATTAATTTAGTTTCCAGTCACATGGGTCTATTTATTTGTTTATTCACTTAATCAACACTTATATTAAGCAGAATGTATACTTTTTTGGTAACCAGGGATACAAAGATGAATTCACATATGATGCCTGCTCTCTAGAAGCTCTGAATCTGGGGGGGCAAATGGATAAATAACTGTAATATACTGCTATGAACTCAACAGTAGATATTTATATAGGATACTATGGAAGCACAGATGATAGACTCCTGTCCTATACAGGAGAAGCCAGGCAAGCCTCAGGGAGAGAGGAACAGCCAGTATAGGGTCTGAATGGATAAGCAGAAATTAGCCAGGCAAAGAGATGGAAGTGTGAGAAAAGAATTAGACAGAGGAGACAAGACCAAAGGAACAGGGACAAGAAAAAAATATCATGTGTTCAAAAATAATAAAATACCTAGGAATAAACCTAACCAAGGAAGTGAAAGACCTATATACTCTGAAAACTACAAGACACTCATGAGAGAAATTAAAGAAGATACCAATAAATGGAAACACATCCCATGCTCATGGATAGGAAGAATTAATATTGTCAAAATGGCCATCCTGTCTAAAGCAATCTACAGATTCAATGCAATCCCTATCAAAATACCAACAGTATTCTTCAATGAACTAGAACAAATAGTTCTAAAATGTATACGGAACCACAAAAGACCCCGAATAGCCAAAGCAATCCTGAGAAGGAAGAATAAAGCAGGGGGAATTACGCTCCCCAACTTCAAGCTCTACTACAAAGCCACAGTAATCGAGACAATTTGGTACTGTCACAAGAACAGACCCATAGACCAATGGAACAGAATAGAGAGCTCAGATATAAACCCACACATATATGGTCAATTAATATACGATAAAGGAGCCATGGATATACAATGAGGAAATGACAGCCTTTTCAACAAGTGGTGTTGGCAAAACTGGACAGCTACATGCAATGAAACTGGATTATTGTCTAACCCCATACACAAAAGTAAACTCAAAATGGATGAAAGACCTGAATGTAAGTCATGAAACCATAAAACTCTTAGAAGAATACATAAGCAAAAATCTCTTGAATATAAACATGAGCAACTTTTTCCTGAATGCATCTCCTTGGGCAAGGGAAACAAAATAAAAAATGAAAAAGTGGGACTACATCACGCTAAAAAGCTAAAAAGCTTCTGTACAGCAAAGGACATCATCAGCAGAACAAAAAGGTATCCCTATAGTATGGAAGAATATATTTGTAAATGACATACCCAACAAGGGGTTAACATCCAAAATATAGAAAGAACTCACACGCCTCAACAATCAAACAGCAAATAACCCGCTTAAAAAATGGGTGGAGGATATGAACAGACAATTTGCCAAAGAAGAAATTCAGATGGCCAACAGGCACATGAAAAGATGCTCCACATTGCTAATTATCAGGGAAATGCAAATTAAAACCACAATGAGATATCACCTCATACCAGTTAGGATGACCAACATAGAAAAGACTAGGAACAACAAATGCTGGCAAGGATGTGGAGAAAGGGGAACCCTCCTACACTCCTGGTGGAATGTAAACTAGTTTAACCATTGTGCAAAGCAATATGGAGGTTCCTCAAAAAACTAAAAATAGAAATACCATTTAACCCTGGAATTCCACTCCTAGGAATTTACCCTAAGAATGCAGCAGCCCAGTTTGAAAAAGACATATGCACCCCTATGTTTAATCGCAGCACTATTTATAATAGCCAACATATGGAAGCAACCTAAGTGTCCATCAGTAGATGAATGGATAAAGAAGATGTGGTACATATACAAAATGGAATACTATTCAGCCATAAGAAAGAAACAAATCCTGCCATTTGCAACAACATGGATGAAGCTAGAGGGTATTTTTGCTCAGTGAAATAAGTCAGGCAGAGAAAGACAAGTACCAAATGATTTCCCTCATTTGTGGAGTATAACAAAAAAGAAAAACTGAAGGAAAGACTCACAGACTCCAAGAAGGGACTAGTGATTACCAAAGGGGTGTGGCTGGGGGAGAGCAGGTGGGGAGGGAGAAAGGGATTATGGAGTATCATGATTGGTGCACAGGGCGTGTGTGGAGTCACAGGGAAGACAGTGTAGCTCAGAGAAGACAAATAGGGCCTCTGTGGCATCTTACTACACTGATGGGCAGTAACTGCAATGGGGTATGGTGGGGGACTCAATAATAAGGGTGAATGTAATAACCACACTGTTTTTCTTGTGAAACCTTCACAAGAGTATGTATCATTGATACCTTAATAAAAAACAAAAAACAAAACAAAAAAACAAACATCATGTGGGAGGGACACCACTAGTAATCTAGAATAGCACACAATGTAAAGGCGAGCCAGTGGGGCAAAGGTTTGACTGAATCAGTCTGTGTACCAGGGGAAGAAATTTGACATTCCCCATGTAGGTTCCGGGGAATCAATGAGGGATCTTAAGTAGGCTAGGCAGAATACTCCAATGGTTATATGAGGGTTTGGTCAGTAATAGGAGGATTATGAATAAAGAGAAAAAGCCCAAAATATTTAGGAAAAAAATGGGGGAAGGGTATGTTGATGATGGGGGAAGTAATATATCTGTGGGTATATGAGAAATACCTGTACGTAAAAAAATTATGTATGTACAAATCTGTTACCTACATCTATATCTATAGGAGGTGAAGAATTTGGAGGTGAAGAAAAGGAAAGACTCAAAGATAACTCTCAGGTGTCTTGTTTGTGTAACTATCTACACTGGTATAAAACAATGATAAAAAGCATAGTGGGGTGGTGGGATAGTGAGAGTTTCTATGGAAAGATAGTGAATATGGTTTTGGATATGTTGTGTTTGAGTGCCTAAATAATGTTCCACTGGAGCTACCTTACCTGCAGATGGATATACTCCAGTCTGAAGCTAGGGAAGACATCTTTAGAGGCCGTAGTTTAAGGGATAATTTGCTGATTAGGGTGAACAAGATAATTTAGAGAGGGTCTGCAGGACAAAGAGGAGTGAGCATCTGAGTTACCAGAAAAATTCAATGATGGGCAGAAGAGTCTATGAGCAGAGAGGTAAGATAAGAATAAAGAAAATCATGAGAACAGTGTCACCAACACCAATGGAATTTCAAGACTGAGATAGTGAATAAGTAAAAAATGTAGAACTATTTTAGAAGCATAAAATAATATCTCTGGAATTGTGAATTAGAAGATAGTGATGACTCTAACAACATCAATTCCATTAGAACAGAGGGTAGAAAACATACTGTTAAAGGTTGAGGAGCAAATGGCAACAAGCAAGGAAAAGAACATGGCAAAGGTAGACTGCTCTTCAGAGAAGGTTGGCTGAGAAGTTAGGAAGGAGTTTGATAGCTGCTACATGGGAATGCATAGGCTTTATTTATGTAGCAGCCTTTTGAGCACATTTATTGGCTGAAAGGAGCAAATGGAAAGTGAGGATTTTAAATGCAGGCAAAGGAAAAAAACTGGTGGACCAAAATTTCATTGGAGGCTATAAGGCAAGCAGAAGTGTAGGAATTATTCGTTCTGAGTGGAATTCTCTGAGCCCTGAGGAATGGAGCTAATATAAATGGATACAGGCAGGCATGTTTCATAGGTAAGGAAAATATGGCCCAATGGTAAAAAAGTCCTCAATGACAAGGGCAAGGTCATATTCTGTGAATGAGAGAGATTGAGATTCAGGAAGGGAGTTCAGGAAAGGAAAGGAAGTTTTGGATTTTCACCGTGAGAAATGAAAAAGAAAGTAAACCACGGACAATTCAAAAGAGTGACAGAAAATGCTGTGGCCTTGTGGGAGAGCACATGAATACTGATGCTGTCACCTTCGCTTTTCTGTGATTTTTGCCAAAGTGCCTGGCCACTGCAGGTAAGGATCAGAGAAGGCAAATTCCCACACTGGGTAAGGAAAGGGGATGGTGGGGACTTTGGCAAGGATAGGTTGTGTGGAAATCACAAAATTGCTTTTTTGAACAGCAGTGGGCTTTAGGCTGTACCCTAGGAAGAGGGGCCTGGAGGGCATTACCAGATTGGGAAATATTCAGGAATCAAAGAGCTAGAGGGACTCAAGAATATCAAGGAGCAGTTTGTGTGAGAGCTCAAACAATAGTAGGATGGGGTAGGAAATTTAAACTACATACACAAATGATAGGCAGCTCTACGATTTAAGTCAGCACAATTACAAATAAATGTAAAATTGAAAACTTTCTGAATGCTCCTCAAGAGTTTAGTCTGCAAGCACATGTCACCTTCAGGGATGAGTTCACCTACAACTGAAATTCAGCCACCTTCAGGGGGGAGCACAGCAGCTGTTTAGAAGCACGCAGCGACGCTACGCAGCAGTTTTTGAGAAAATGAAGAATATAATATCCAAATGAGATTCCAAGAGGGGTTTAGGTAGGCAGGATATAATTGCCCAAACTGGAGTAACCAAAATAACAAAGTGAATTTTCCACCATTAGGAGGAAGAGGCATGGGATCTTCAATGACCACGAATAGTCTGTGATTTTTCACTTCATCTAACAGAAAGTTAATTTGTCACTTTATCCTACCCAACATAATGTTCTTTAGAAAAACAAAAAACTCACTAAAATTAAGAATAAAGGAGTCAATTTATCTTCCAATTAATCTACTAGGAAGACTAAAGAAAATCTCACTGAGAGACACAGGCACATAAAAACACTGCTAAAATTTGCAATGCCTGCCTTTGCTTCCCAACAGTCACACTGGAATTGTATCACCTCTAATTTCATTTGATGCAAGACAAAGACAAAGTAGCCATATTCTTTCGGAACAAAAATGAACAGCCATGTGGATTTTTTACATAGTACTCTTCTTCGGCAAAAAGCCACAGAACTTTTTTTTAAAATCGTTTCCAAGGATGAAAGTGACTTTGCCAAGCAAAGTGGCTTCAAAACAGGCCTCAAAAATACTAATAGAAAGACAGATGGTTCTACTAAGAGCTTGGCTGCCAAAAAAAAAAAAAAAGAGTAGAAAAAAAAGAGTGATGCTATTGAAGCTGACTGCAAAGTTATCTGATGACTACAAATACTTTTGTCCCATTGCAAGTGCTAACTCTGCCTCCAGGGCTGCTATAGCCAAAATACTAACTTCCCCACATCCAATCCCCCTGTATTCCCACCCCTCCTAAATAAAACCTGTCAGTGCCAAGCCCCACAAAACAGCACAAGCATGCACTTGATTCTGACTGACTGCTCTGCAGAAGCAAAATATTGCATTGAAGAACTCCTATTTAGGAACAGACCCACAAGGAAAATTGCTTTTCTTTTCAAAACTGCCTGTCACATTTTGTTTTTCTAATTCCCCTTTTCCTCCTCCTTGTCACCAAAGGGCCCCTTGGCCCTGTGAGTTTAGATGATACAAACTCAATTTGTATAAAGGCAAGAGGCAGCACCACAGAGAGGTGGAGATAGTTTTCAAGGATGGAGAAATAATCCAGTCAAGACACAGTGCAATTTTCTTTCCAAACTACTACTACAATAATACCTCCACTTTATTTCCTTTAGGGCAACTGTCATTTCTGTTTAACCAGATTGCTACTAGATATAATAGAAACTGAAATATTATATGGTCACTGACTCTTCCTTTCGATGGCTCATTTCACTATTGCATTTTTACTTTTGCATGATGTGTTTATCGTTGGCATTGTTACTAGGAGACGACCACTTTCAAATGATGTAGAATTAAGACCTCTGTCACTTTAAAGCAATGAGATTTCATTCTTAATACTATGCAGACTTGACTTAAATATTCTTCTTGTCTAATAGAACCTGTTATTTATTTTCAAAACTTAAACATTACATTCTTATGAAGCACCATTTTAATATATTTAACTAACATCAATTAAAATGATGACATATTGTTATAAATATAATACATAGAGTATATTTGCTGAATTCAGAAAAAGAAATCTCTATTTTTAAAAGTTGATAAACAGAAACTTAAGGGTGGCAAAAATAATGTTAAATAAGAAAGCAATTGTGAAAGAGTATGGGAAGAACAGCTATTTTATTTGCCAAGGATAATTCTGAGCCAATGAAAGAATTTTATAAGGCAGTGATTAACATGTCTCCAACAGTGGATTCTTTAGGATTCCAGTATCATCTATTTCTTGAAGGCATGTTTTACATAGCTTGATAGCTGTTACTTGGTGAACAAAGTCTGTCTTTCTAAAGTAACTCTACTTGTTTCCTCAAATTTATGACTATTTGTATTGCTTATCATGGTTCCTGACAACTAAAGAGTCTGGCTCCTATGAGTACACATGGTTCTCTGTTCTAATGAGCAGAATCAGGCGTTGCAAATACTAATACAACCTTATTTTATATCATGCATTACTATGTCAATTGTCATTTACATGCAAATGAAAGACAATATAAAATATAATGGTCAACATAAGATATAATACCTTTTTCATTTATATTTCTCAGGAGTCCATGATTAGAAAATGTAATAAAATTCACTATGTATTGACTTCTGATTTAGGATGTTTTCCTCAATAGCTTATAATAGATCATCAGTGATTTTTTTTTCTCATGCAATATAAATTTCAGTTAGCGTAAGTTCTTTAAAATATTACACCTCAAAAAGTTAACATATTGTGGGTAGGTTGAACTGACTGCTAATGGGTAGAGGGTTTCTTTTTGGAGTGATGAAATATTCTGGAATTAGCTAGTGGTGATGGTTATGAATATTATGAGTACACTAAAAAACGCTGAATTGCACACTTTAAAGGGGTGAACTTTATGCCATGTGAACTGTATCTCAGCTAAAAAAAAAAAGGAAAAAAATACAGACCACCTTAAAAAAATATATAACTTCAATACTGCCTGAAGCAGGAATGCATGTGCTTTGAAAAATCATGTCATATTAGAATAATGCTTTTTATTTTTATAAAGCACTTGCATGTAAATTAATTCATTTATACTTAATCCACCAACTTGGAGATCAGCAGGTTAGTATTGCCATTTTCAATTTCATTAGTGGAAAACTGATTAGAAAACAAATAATTTGGGACTGACACATGATCATAGCTAGCCAAAACAATGTTTAAGACTCAAATTCTTTGATTCTTAACAAATAATAAACAAAGATACAATAATTTTCAGAAATAAAAACATTTATATAAAGAGGACCTAGAGATTGTGACAAAATTAATACCCATATAATTTCTCCATGTAAAAGAGGATCACATTTAAATTATCTTTAAAAATTCTATTATGTTTTAAGAGATTTTTATAGCAAGGTGGCATTTTGACTTTGATTTTCATCTTTAATTACATTTAATTTGCTTTATATTTTCTGTACAAAATGTTCTCCAAAACTTCAAAGTGTATGCATATTACTTTAATAATCTGAAATGGATAGGCAAAATAGCATTATAGTGCCTAGCATAAAATAGAAGGCTGTTTAACAGAGGAATTGCTATTCTGTATTAACTGCTTGAGATAGACTGTATACTAAAGCCTTTGTTGTCTATTTTGGTATTAAATAGGAAAATATTCTTTGATACGAGAATAAATGAAAATAAAATGTAAATTTTTCATAAAAAATATAATATTAAATTTACTCCAAAGTTTCCTGAAATCATTACCAATTACTTTGACCTTTATTAGTTTCTTTCTAGCTGAAACATCCTATATTCCTTGTATTTATCTATGTAATGAGCATTGGGTTATGAAATCCTTTAGCATTTTCTATTTCTTGCCTTTTAGTTTACTCTTCCTCAATATATTTATGATTCTTTCCAGACAAGAGAATTTTAGTCTTCAACCTTTCAAAAATTAGAGACTAGGAGGTGAAGCTGAAAACTTATCTTAGTCTCAAAATCCAGTTTAAGCATTACCGCATTAATGAAGACTACCCAAACTCTCCAAGCACAATATACTCATTCATTTATTGAGAGCCTACTTTGTGCTAGGTCCTGTCACAGTCTCTAAGAATATTGCAATGAATGGGACAAAACAAATACTGTGGAAAAATTAACAAGAGCAGAGGAAAAGGAATCTTGGGATGGAGACTACTAATTTAAATGTGGAATCAGTGATACAGTGACATAAAGACCTGGAAGAAGTGAGAGAGTAAATATCTTGGTTATCTGAGGAAAAGTGTTCCAGACAAATGGAAGAGAAGATGCAAAAACCTAAGGTAAGAGTGTACATGCTGTGTTCAACAATGTTTCTTTCTCCTGTCTGTACTCCATTTAATTATTCCGTTAGGTTGAAATTATTTGTGTATGTCCATGGTTAAGCTACCTTAATGGCAAGGCAGAGCTAATGCCTGTTGGTTTCCACAACACCCAACTTAATGCCTAGCACATAGACATGCTCAGTATATGTCAACTGAACTAATTATTTTAAAAGATGTTCATTATAAAAAAGGCTACTCATGTTATAACAGTTAAATTTATTAAAATATTCTTTTTATATAATGGATCTCAGGCTTGACTTCATTTTCATTCAGGATTCAAGATTTTTCCTCAAGTACTGCCCTGAAACATGGCAAATAACTGATGCCATTTTTTTTTAACCACCCAATCCATTAACTTCCTCAGATCCTAGATTTTAATTATGCTAACAGTTAGGTTTTATGTACTTAGTTATTACTCAGAAGAGAGAAATAAGAACTCTGATGTGTTTTGCTAAAATGACTCCAGAACTACAGTTAGATATTTATGATAATATCAGAATTATTGATTACTCATACAGAATGAATGTATACATAAACACTAGAAAGCAAATTCAAATGTTGAGATATTGGGTGCCACTAAATATACTTGAACTTTTTGCTATCAGTAATACAAAAGCCATGTGACTTACAGGTATGGAAACACATAAAGGATACCAGTTTAATTTGATGACATAACCTGTATATGCTGAAAAACCCTAAAAACCTCTTTACTAAAACTTCAAGTAAATAGCTGCATCTTTAAACTCTGGACATTAGTCTTATTTTAAGAAAATAAAGGTGATTACACTGCTTACATTTCTTTTGCTTAAACTTTCACACTGTGTGATTCCAATTTTTTAGCTAGCAGGTGCCAGATTTGTGTGAATGGCTAGTGTATGGGGATTTCTTTATTTGTAGCATGTAGAGAGTATGCTGAGTCTGTAAGTGAACAATGCTACATATGTTGGAAGAAGCCCTTATGACAGTCTTCCTGCAAACAGGTACAAAAATAACATTTCAAACACCTCCCCCAAATGCAACCATAGTAGAGGCAAGTTAATATCTAGTTCCATCCTTTAGGATGTGGGAAATCCATGCTCTGGGTAATAATGGATGCTGCCTCTGCTTGTCTAACTCTACTACAGTTGAGGACACTCTGGCGGTAAGTTGTTCACTAGAAAATTTGTCACTGAAAATAAAAAGTATGTGAAATTACCGGAAGGGACATGTTTCTTAAGATGAAAATGTGATTTTTTTTTAAACTGGACAATCCATTGAATGCAGTGTCATTTATATAACCAAAATTTTTGAATTTTCATCAAGAAGGAATATTATAAAATATACCATTATAAATGCATGCAATAACAGGGAGTTGTACATTACATGCAACAATCTATGTAAGGATGGATAATTTAACTACTTTCCTAAATTAACTTGATAACATCCAGCAAAAAGAACTAACACCTACACGTAATGACACTATTTAAATAAAGACAAATTATGCAATACCATGGGTATTTTGCTAAATCTGTAGACTGATTTTTGTGATTAGAATTTTTCTTTAAGTTTCAAAATTGCAACAATTCTAATTTTACGTGGAAGTTTTATTGGATAAAAGAGAACAGGGACTAACATGAATTCTTTCCATCTGCCTGCCTTTACCAAAAGTATGTGATAGACGGTTGTTAATGTTAATACCTATTCTGTTTTCCTAAGTTTCCCTCATGATGCAATTTTTTATCATGTTCATTTTTTCACAATTCTGTTTTCACTCATTTAAACTCACAAAAACCCTATGAGATAGACCTTCCATCACCTCCATCTTATAGTTAGGAAAACCACACAATGCTTCAATGCAGACAGATAGCAAATAAAAGAGCTGGAATTCAAATCCAGGCAGCTGAGGTACAAACTAGGCTTTTGACCACTACGCTTTACAGTCACTTGAATAAAGGATATAATACTTATAAACATATCTTAATAAAATAAATGACAACTTGCATGAAAAATTTAAAAATGACAAAAACCTTGAGTGACACAGCTTAAAAATCATAATGGAAACAGTATTAAATATTAGATAGCCTAGTAGTCCCTGCTGCAACAATACAAGCAGGTCCTGGTTACATAATAACCAACACACTTTTTGATGTAGTACCTTCAAGGAAGTTGGACATGGGAGTCAGGGGGAAGTAGTAAGTTGAAAGTTGGTGGGAAGAATGAGAGTTTCCTTGGTGGCAAATGTAGGTAACAGCACCTGGAACCCAGATAAAGCCTTGGGACTCTAAAAAGCTAAACTTCAGACTCCTGCACTAACTCAGGACAGTGAAAGGGGGCATATACCATTACTAAAAGGTGCGTTTAAAAAGAAAATATTGCAATTAAACATGCTGCAATGTTTCTACAACAGCTTTGGTGTAAAACCATTGACGATGATGATGTAATGGTGATGATGTTGATGAGGAAGATGATGATTCTTTAACCAATATCTACCGAAGACCTACAAAGTACCAGATATTTTCCCAGGTATTTAGAAAACTATAGTGAAAAGACATTAAAATCCTTGATTTCATTGAGTTTACATTCTATTACTATAAAATGCTTCTAATAACAGCGTACTTCCACTTTCCAACCACAGACCTGACCTCACTTAGGTCTGTAATTCAAATCAAAACTTTAGTGAAACCCCAAGCTACAAAATTAAAATAAGTGATCTCTGTTTTGTACTGCCTCTTGGAACCTGGAAGAAAAGTCCAGTCCAGGGTACAGACAATACCAATTTAGATACTATGATTTCCCACAGGTTAAGTTCAGCTAAACATAAACTCACAACCAAAAATACAACAAAAACGTGAAGAATAGTCCAGCACATGTAAAAGCAGAATCAAAACCCAACAGATTTAAATGCTTAAAGGCATCCAAATATTGTTGATCAGATGAAGAATAAAATCAAAATGTTTAAAATGTTTATTTACATAAAAGATGGAATAAAAACTAGCATTAAATGTAAAAAACTATGAAAGATGTTCAGGTATTAAAAAAATAATAATTGAACAGAACTTTGTGAAATGAAAAATAAGTGATACCTAAAACTCATTGGATGGATGGGCAGCAAATCAGACCCAGAGGATGAGAGAAGTCATTAACTAGAAAAGAAATATAAAGATATTAGCTAGATATCAATTCACAGAGATAAGGTGAGGAAAACTATGAAGGAGCAATTAAGTACTGTGGAGGCTAGAGTGCAACAGTCCAACAAATACCTAACCAAAATTTTAGGAGTGAATAGAAAAAACAAAAACAAAATAGAGATAAGTGATATTCTAAAAATTAATGGTTAATAATTTTTCTGAATTTCAAAGAATTAGGCCCATAGATGCAACAGGCAAACTATAAATCAGAATAAATGAAAAGACAATATCACTTTGTACTCTGTGAAAGAACTGTAGAAAAACAAAGGCACAGAGAAACATTAAAAGCAGCCAGATAGAACTCACCAACCAAAGAATGACATTTGTTTGACAATAAACTTTTAAACAGTAGTACTAGAAGAGAGATAAAAGAAAATAACTATCAATTTCAAAGTGTTTTCCCAGTAAACATACACTTTGAACAAATGAAAAATAAAACTTTTTTAAAGACTCTACCACAAATTCCTTCACTAAACAAATTTCTAAAGGATGTTTTTCAGAAAGAAAGAAAGGAAACCAGAAAAAATAATGAGTGAAGACATCAGTGAACATGTGAGTTGATAAAAACAAATAATGGTTCAGTGAAAATAATGTCCAATGTTTGGATTAAAAAAAACAGAGCTAACTCTAACAAAAATAGCATATAAAATGAGAGGAATATTCAGAGTTATGGCATTCTAAGATTATTTTATAATTCAAGAGGAGGAATACAATACTTATCAATTTTAGACTCTCTGACCTTAAGTAGACATGTTAAATTTTCAAAGACAACCAATAAAAAAACAGTAATGTTCAAACTAATAATGACTAAAAAAAGATACAAGAGAAAACTAAAAATTAATATATAAAAGTTAAAAAGGAAAAAATACATAAAATGTGGTACAAACAGAAAGCATGAACAAAATGACACTTGTTTAATCACAATAAATGTAAATGGACTAGGCTCATAAGTTAAAAAGCAGAGACAACAGTTTGAAGATTTAAGAAAATCCAGCTGTAACTAGTTTACAAGATATGTACTTAAATTATAATGCCAAAAAATGTTGAAAAAGAATGAAATGTTGAATATATGAAAAAGGAATAAAAAAAAGGCACATATTAACCACCCCCAAAAATCCCAAAGAAATCTAAAGTACCAATTTTAGTATAGGACAAAATAGACTTTAACACAAAAGAGATTATTGTGGACACAGAGCTTCCAGAAATAACAATAAAAGTTCCAACTCATCAGGAAAATATAATTCTAAAGTTACATGCATCTAATAAAAAAGCTTCATAATTCTGAGAGCCCTGCAAGGGGAAATTAATAAAACCTCACTAGTGGGTCATTTTAGTACAATTTTCTAAATTATCACTAGCTCAAGTATACAAAAAAAATTTGTAAAGATATAGGTAATTTGGATAACACAACAAGAAAGCTTAATCTAATGCACATATATAAGAATTCTGGACCCAATAATTACAGAATACAAATACTTTCATGACAAACAGAGTATTTATAAAAATTGTCCTCAGACTAAGCCATAAAGCAACACTCAACAGATTTCAGAGAGTTAGTATTGTGCAAAATTATAATGAAAGTAATTGTCTTAGATGAAGTAGAAAATGGTAGTTTCTAAAAATGGACTCCAAAAATAACAATTTCCCTATTTCAATGAGTGGTTTTGTCTAACTTCAGGTTTATGAGGGATATTTAAGAAGACTAAGACATTTACCTGGTTATTGAGTTTGTGTTTCTATGAAAAATACAATTTGATTGTTGAAATATGATCCATATTTCCTAAATGTGCTTTATCATTGACAAGTGGTATCATTAAAATTATTATGTTTGTTCTAATTAATGTGTGGATGGTTAGCAGGAATTAGAGGTTATTTAATATCATGTTGTTGTTAGCAATTCAAAACCTGTACAGTGTGAAGACTGCACTATTGGGGAAAACAATCAAGAAAAATAAATTTAAAGCCATAATGTTTCAGAAAAAGTTAACATCACACTGTACTTTTAAACTCTGAACATGTATTTTAAGCTCCTTGTACAGCAGTTCACTGAAATAACAAAAAGGACTAATAAACATTTTCAATGTTTGAAAAAAATATACATGGTGACTGAAAATGTTTTTCAAAAACTTCAAGAAAACCTTAGAAATTAAACTGGTATTAGCAGTAAAGTGAAAGTTGATCAACTCTTGTAAAATAAAATGTCATTTAACAAGTTGAGTATAAATTCTGATAAACCAAAATCTTTAAAATTTTCACTAAATCTATTTTTTAATTGACTTCTTGAGCTCAATACACTTTTCAAAAGAATAAAAACATGTATAATACAGGCAAAAGCAATAACAGCATATTTTGATGTATATTAAAACTACATTTATATCGATGTGAAATAGTTCATTAGAACTAATTTTGAAAAATTGAGGAGGCTTTTACATAAATTTATAAAGGAAGTAAATTCTCCAATGTGATATGCAAATAGATACAAAAACAAAGCCTAATGTTGGTGTAAATCTCAGTGTTAAACATATTCCTAATTACAGAAGAGGGAGATGCAAAGATTTTTCAGCTTTTCAGTTATTTTGCTGTGTGTCTGGCTGTCCTTATTGACAATGGGATTATTCTCCAATACATTTCATTGTATTTATTTTTTAAATGAAACAAAATGTATCAGAATCCCGACAACATTTGTAAAAATGTCTATTCACATTCTTGAATTAAGTTCTTAACTGATCTAGAAAAATGTCAGTGCATCTATCTTATTGGGTCATTCATCTTTCAAAACCACTGTTTTGCATTTACTAGTCTGAACACGATTAATATTGCTTATGTAGTGACTCCTTCTCAAGTTCACATGTGGTTCTCAACACAACACATATATTTGCAAGGTCTGATCCTTATCATTGGGAGACTTTAGTCTGTAAATAGTTCACTTGGAAGAATGCTGCCACAGGAGAAGAAAACCCCAATATTTTAGTATATGCATTTGTCAGCAATGGAAAGCATAACAGTTCAGAATGAAAAAAAAATTCAATTTTATTAGCAATTGATTTTTATTTGACATTTTGTGTGTATTTGCTGACAGTTCTTATTAAATATTTTTCTATGTACTAGCCTTAACACAACCGTTGGTTCCTACTTTCTTTTCACCACTTTTTTTAAGTAGGGAAAAATTAAAAGAAAAACTTTTCAGACAGGCATACAGATTTAAAAATACTGAAGTTAACAAAGGGGTTTAAGAAAGATGGGACTAAGGGAGAAAAAAGGGGTGGGGGAGATGTGAGAGAAAGAAATGCATGACTTAGAATACAAGTAGTATAGAGAAGGGAAAAAACAAAGTACACTTTCAACATCTTCCTAGTTTCAATGTTATATACTAAATGTATAATCAAGATTTCCAGAATCATCTTTTTTATCTAGAAATGTGCTCTACTCTTAGTTCCATTTCTAAGCTACTATAGGTATTAAACAGCAATTTACATGTGATTTGCATTTTTTTTTTGTACTTGTGGTTTTGGTAAGTCTTCCAAATCTAATGACTGTTCCTTTGGCCAGCAACATAAATGCTATAATCACACAATCATTGTGCTGGGAACAGTTTAATTCAGCATTTTGTTCTCAACCACAGAACAATTACTCAACAATTTCGGTTAACCAGACTAGCTAGCTGCTTGGAGAGAAAAAGGAATATTCACAAGATCTATTGTCTTACATAAAGGCAGTTACCAGATCAGCTGGAACTTTCTAGTATTGCTCTGCTCAGTGCTTCTTTTCCAGGATCTTTCACCTATCTGTCCTAATGAAAATGACAAACTGCAGGTTTTCTTTAATCTTTTCAGTTCTTTTAGTTACACATTTGCATATTTTTAAAAGAACGAGATTTTTGTGAGTCTGGAAATACAGGTCTATAGATAAATGTATTTAAAATAACATTTAATATAATGACAGCTAATACAAAGAACAGCAAATTAAAAAATGTAAATTCAAAACTCTTTCTTAAAGCTATCCTATAGTGCTTAAGGTAATGGTAAAGACTTCTGATGGGTGATCTCATCTATCATTGCAAATATGTGACTTCCTAACAGTGCAACTGGCTTAATGTCAACTTTCATTCTCCACTTAAAAAATTTTCAAACAGAAATGGTGATGATTCAAATAACTGTGGCTGTTAAAGTACTCTTTATATTGTTATTTTGTTTAATATTAATTTTATCAGAGCAAAAAAAATAGGGACCTAAGCATATTATTAGAAAAATATTTAGAGTTATAGAATAATCTAAGCACCTGTATAAAAATAAATGTAGGTTGAAATTGTCATCTCCCTTGACTATTTCTCATAAGCACAGACAAATATTAAACTTAGATTGTATAATATATTTCATGAGGTGTTGGAAGCTACTGTGAAACAATAATGAACTGGGTCAGTGAGTAGCCAAGGTTATTGTCAAAAATAGATGCTCCTAGAAGAAAGAGGTGCCCTTTTTGCTCCCATTCTTCTTTTTTCTAGTCTCTTTCTTTTCTTGTTTCTTTTTTTTCTCCCACTTTTGCTTTAAAAAGTGGACAGGGAAGAGGGTATAGAAATTATAACTTCATGGTTAGAAACATTGTAACTTATGGTAAAGATACTCTGAAAACCAGAAATGAGCTGAAACCTAAAGATAACTCCTTATTTTAAAAGTGAAGACACAAAAGAGGACTTGAGAATTCTGATAATTTGAAGTTTTAATTTTGTCTATATATTTGGATGAGCAAATAGAATAATGTAGAGAAATATACTGACAAGGGGGTTCTTTATGTCTAGGGCATTCACCCCCCTGAATCATGCCAGTTTACAAGGAGAACTTTAAGTGCATTGGTTTCAAATATTTTTTCAAGCTACACAAGTCTTTTTTCCAGACAAATCTAATTAATGTAGAACCCTAATAATGGAAGCGTAGCATGGAGACTCAGCTTACCTACACCCACCAGGCCCTCCCCCCTCCTAATCGTACCATGATCGTACTGCAGGTGCACCCTGGAGGCACTCTATCCCATGAGATCTTACCAACAATGTTTGAAGAATACTGATTTAATACTTCCTTGTGTTACTGAATACCAAAATCTAATGCTATAGGTGATATGGTACACAATATTATGTCTAATTAACAGAATCATGTGCTCAATTATTACGGTGTTATACAGAGTGTAACTGGTAATAATCCACAGGCCTATTTCAGCTTAGAGTCTTTGTATCTTCTGAATAAAAATCAAGCACATCTTCCACCCAATAGTCACAGAATTACTTTTCTTTTAGGCATGAAATCCCTTTACAATATAGGATAAGCCCTGGTATAATTTCTAATTCTTTAATCCAGGTATTGAAGTGAGCTATAATTAGACAGCAGACATTTGTAGTACCGAATATAGTCTATAAAAAGAGAATGCCAAAATAGTATCAGGTTCTTCTGAATGAAAATAACTCAACTTGGTGCAAAATTTATGCTTAAAAATGAGCCAGATATTAAATTCAGAATGAAAAAAAAATTGGCTATATCCTTGCCACTTCCTGGTTAGGTTGGCTGAAAGCCAATTTTCCGATATTATGACCATCCTGTAGCCCCAGCTTTATTTATTTATTTCCGTATTGCATAAAAATATCAGCTTAAGAAGGGAAAATGTGAAATGGATGACATATTTTAGAACAGCTTCTCCCAGAATACAAAAATATTCCCCAACTCAAAACTGAAACAAATAGTAGAACTATTTGTTTCAAGCAATGCCAATTGGCGACTCTCTAATGCCATTCAAACTTCGCAAATACTGGGCTCTCAAACTGATTTTAATTATTCAAAAGAAAACTAGGAAATGGTTCAAATATCAATTGCTTTCACAGAAATACAAATTCTCTTTTAAGGGAAACATATGACATATCTTTCCTTTCTCCTGTAACATTGCAGTAATTACCTGTTTGGTTGTTTCTTTGAGCAGGGCAATAGCAAAAAAGGAGTTCCTTCTGTATTCCTCTAGATTATGCCTTTCAAAAGTTACTTCTTATTGGTACAGATTAGAAAAAATGTGAAAAGAGATATTTACTAGTGAAAACTGGAGGAGACAATACCACTGAATAAATCATAGCTATGTCCAGGTGCTTTTCCATTAGAACAAATTCTAGGAACATTTTAAAAATCATTTCTACTGATAGCAGCTTTTGCAAAAAAAGAGAGTCTCTGGTATGAGTTCAGTGTCATGTTATATACATGAACCACTGTCAACTCAATTTGTTACTGAAGATTGTCTTTACTGTTTGGTACTGGGTATGGGCAAAGATGACTGACTGCATTGAGTTTCGATGAGACATTATGCCATTTAAAAGTTTATACATATATATATATAAATAGGCACTAGTCATAGTAATGCACTTAAACTTAAAAGTGTCTATGCTGGCACATGTGGCCACTCAGAAATAGCAGTGGATTTTTCAAGGTGGAATTTTGTAAATCTAAGACAAAATAATTGATGATCAAAATTATTGGGGCTTCTGAATGCATGATGACATCCAACAATATCTGGAGGTTTCTGTGTGTGTGGGTGTGTATCTAGTATTAACAATTAGCATAGATGATATTTGACAGTATTATTTTAAAAAGAAGCATTTTTTTTGATGAATTGATTCTAAAAGAAAACATTTTCATTGACCTAAGCCAATGAAACTTTTGACAAGAATTCATAAAAATTTAAATATATCTAAACTTTTAAATAATAAATCTGAGATTGCATATTCAGATTCTTTCTCAACACAACTTACTCATTCACAGAAGCCATGGCTCCTATGGTTGGCTGATGGTAGCACTCTAAATTAGTAGCCACACAGTCGAGAGCCCATACAATGTTCCGTATCCAGTAAAACTGCCTAAACACCCAGAATAAGGGGCTCAGTCTCTAATAATTCAGAAAGAACCGCTTATGGCTGCATACCACATATGATCATCTCTATGATAGCTAAAATGAAACCCTGGGGACTACCTCCTCTGAATCAGTGTTATTGAGTAGTGTTTGATCCAATTTTTCATCTTAACAAAAAAGTTTTGTTTTGTGTTACAATCAGCCCACCATTGCTCACTTTTCACATATTGGCCTCTGCCCTAGAATACCCTGGACAATAGTATTGGTTCCATCTGTGCATTCCATTAAATCCTGATAATCCTTCAAGAACAGCTGGAGCTTTGGGTCCCATACACACACACTCTTTCTGTAGATCTGTTTGGCTATGATTACGCTGATGCTATACTTCCATCTTGCTTGCAAATGCCTTTTATATGGTCCTTTGGGGCTATGAAGTAGAATGGCCTGACATCACCAACTCAACAATACAATGATATAGTTCTCATCTCAATTATAATGTGATATTTAGTCACCTCTAATACTGAGCTGCACTTAAAGACAATTATTTTTTAGACATATGACAACATTAATGATAAGCTTCTAACTATACCATGTCATTAAATAATCAGGAAGTAGCATTTCCAGTTAATCAAATGGTTTTGATACTCTCAGTATTGGAAATACTGCAAATCTTACATTTTACTTTAAGCAGATTTTATTTTTCCTTGTTCTTCCACTGTAAAATAATTTCATCAGATCCGTATAACTACATAATAATAATAATTGTAAAATGGCAAAATGGGAGTCACTATAAAGTTACATGAATGGTCTAACCACTTTATGTAGCTGGTGATTTCTCATGCCTCACTTACATTCTACACCTCTCCCCTTATTTATTTTCCAGTAGTTGAGCAAGTTAGCATCAGGGATTCTCTGCTAAACACTACTTAAGTAATTGTCAGCAGCTGGGTCTCATATTTGCCATTTTGTGTGAATAATTCTGTCATTAACTAGAAAAACATCTTGATATACCCACAATCAAGCAAATGACACTATTCACTAGACTGTAAGATCTATGTGGGTTGGGACTGCATATTTCTTGTTTATGATTTTATCTTTACCATTGGGGTAGGACTATCTGAAACAATGTGTTCAATAAATTTTTATTGAATGAATAAACACACAATAGTACATCTTTTTTCTTAAAGATCTGGAAATTTTGGGCAACTTTCCCTATATATTCCAATATTTCATAAGCTTCTCTTTCAGAAAATTGTTATCTGATAGAAATCAGATGTATGGTATGGTATGAATTCATTTTCTTTTGTTTTCTCTTCCCTGTAAATTGAAACAGCTCTTTCATATATTTGATGTTTGTTATTAAGTCAATATCAATATTCTTTTTTCCAGGCCATTTAGATCTAATTGCTTTAACCTTTCTTAATGTGTAAGTATTCTTTGTTTTCTCCTCTGCAACCAGATTGGCTATATAGCATTCTGCCACAAGTATAACTTAATTGACACAGAGGAATTTGTGTTTCAGATATTCAAGTTGTATATTCATAATTAGGTATATGCTGTATATGCTTTCAAAACTAATTCTTAAAGAACTTGATAGACTCGATGGTTATCTACTGCTCAGCTTGTTTTCTTCAGTGGTTCAGGGCTCCTTCACTGTGCTCCTTCACAGCCTAACATTCAAACACTTCTTGTTCGCTTGTCCCCTATTTATGTACTTTCCTACCAATTTCATTTTTATTGACTATACTTCTCCAATTTACTTAAGTCATTTTGCCTTCTTTTCCAATCCCTAATTCTGACCATCTCTTCTTATCTATTTCTATGCTTTTATTGTCAGATAAAACTTAAGTAGTTCATTCTCCATTATTTTATTCAGGTTTTAAGTCCTTATCCCATCTCCCAGTAATACATGTCATATACATCACCTCATATAAAGTTTGAGCTCAGTCATGAAAAGAAGATGACAAAAGCATGGAAAAGGAAAGGCACTGATAAGGAGAAAAGCAGAAGAGAGAAAAACATGAGATGTAAAGAATTGAGGAATAAAGGATTTTTGCAGTAGATCAGGTACATAAATAATCTACACTGAGAGATATGTTCAATTTAAAAAGATACACTATGGCCCAGTGTTAGCACTAAGGCTACCTGGAAGAAATGCTTTTTTAATATTCACCCATAAGCATCCAATTTTTTGTTGGATATTATTTCACAAGGACCACAAATTCAATATGGATAAAACTGAGCTTAGACACTTTCCTTAAAAATCCGCTTCTAACTTGCATAATCACTAACCCAAAATGGTTACTCCAATCAATTGAGTAATTTCACCAACTTCTACCCATGATTTAACATTCTTTCGGCATAGGCTGTATTTTCTCCAGGAAGACTTCCCTGGTCCCTGAATCTTTATTCATGCCCTTGTCCCTTTCTCAGTTTGGGGGAGGGAGCATATTTACACAATTCCATTTATCACATTGAATCACAATTTAAAAACTTGGTTAAGAGACAAGTCATACTGCAAGATATAACATATCTTGGCTAACATATATGCCATAATTGGACTTAAGTGACAGTCAAATTCTATCCCTTCAATTTTCCATATAATACATATGAAAAGAACAGTTTTTCATTCATTCAACTCAATTATACATTCAATGATTTATTTTGCCTCTTATATGCCATTTGTTAGCCAATAAGATTATAAAGATGTTCTTATCAATTGACAAGTTGATATTTGTTGACAAAATCACCCACTCTTTATTCTTACCCATTTCAATGTTGTAATTTAGATTTTCTTCATCTCTCTCCCACAATTCATAGGCTTTAAAACTGATTGTACTCAGCCACCAGATGTACCTATAATGCAAATCTCTCCATCTTAAAACCCCTCAGTAACACTTTGTCCTAGAGCATAAAGCACTAAGTCCTCAACTTTGTAATGTGACCTTGACCTAATGCCCTCCTGCCTTATCTCCTGCCCGAACCTGGTTGCCATGATCTACTTACCCATCCGTAGACTCAGTTCCCTACATACACCAGGTTGCCCCTACTCAATGGCCTTCTCATTTTAATTACTTTGCCTGAAATGTCCCCCTCCCAACTTGACTGACTCACTTGTACTCATTTTTTAGCATTCAGCTCAGGTCCATCTCCTCCAGTAAGCCTTCCTAGATCCCAAATCCTGATTCTTGCCTTCCTCCCACACGCTCCCCACCTCCCAGACTGGGTGAAGGGCACACACTTTCACACTGTTACACTCACCACATGGAAGTACAATTGCTAATTTTCTTCTTTGCTTATCAACTGGTCTGAGTGTCTTGAGGAGAGAGCTCAGAGTTAATAATGGGTGTTAAGCATGGTGGAGACTTTGTCTTCTAGGAAAACCTAATCAGGAGCGATGTGAAGAGGCAGCTCCCAAAGGCAAGGAGTGGATTGAAATGACTATGTGAGAGAGGGTAAGGACACGAAATAAGGCAGAGGCAAGTCCTAAACTCTTCCATGTCACACTGTCAAACACTATTACATTTTATTCTGTTTTTCTTGGACTGTCACAATTCTAGCCTCTGAAAGTGACATACAAAATATACTTTTCTTTTCTTGAAACCTTGAGTTTTTGTCAGTATGCTAATTCATAGAGAATAGTCGCCCTTTTTCTATTATCTGTAAAAGTTTACAATTGGAATGGTCTATTCTTTGTGTATTTGGTAAAACTTATCTATAAAACTATCTGGGACAAGTGTTGATTTGTGGTATTTTAAATAGTTTATTTAATGGTGGTAAGGCCATTCAGGCTTTCTAATTGAAGTTTCTATAAATTCTGTTTTTTTCCTAAAAATGTCTGATAAGGCCACTCAGGCTTTCTGATTGAAGTTACCATAAATTCTTTTTTTTTTCCTAAAAATGTGTCCACTTATTTTATTTAAAAAATTATTAGTAAAGTGTTCATAGTGTTTTATTACTATACTTTTAATCTTTGCTATAGCTCAATTTATATCTTATTATTTGTATTCTTTTTCTTTTTCTTCAGCTTTACTGAGGTATAATTGATAAAATTCATAAGATGGTTAAAGTAAATAATATTTAAAGTAATTGTCTTAAATATCTTTAAATATATTAAATATACATATATCATGTACACTGTGAAAAGAGTCCCCCCAAGTTAATTAACACATCCATCACTTCATATATTTATTTACTTATTTATTTTTTCAGTGAGAACATTTAAGTTATACTCTCTTAGCAAATTTCAATTATACAGCATAGTCCTATCAATTGTAGTCACCATGTTATAAATTAGATCTTTGATATATGATCTTTTTTTATTAGTAAAAAATCTCACTAAAGATTTCTCTGTTTTACATGTCTATTCACCCTTTGGCTCTACTGAGTTTCTGCATTATGTATTTGCTTTTTCCTAACTTCCTAAGTGGACAGTGTTAATAATTTTCCTTCTTTACTGGTAAGTAAGAACTTGATATTAAATAGAAGATTTATACAACTTTCAGCTGTATGACCTTTAAAAAATCAACATTATTACCAGTAAGTTCTAAGAACTCAAGTTCCCTTTTACAAAGGCCTCACACACCCAGATTCTTTCTTTGCCTACACATTATTGAAAAAGTTGTTGATACTTTCTAAATATTGGAGTTTTATTTATATTTATTATATTTCTGTTATTGATTTTGAAGTTAATAACATTATTGTCAGTAAACACTGTATGATGGATACCCCACTCATCAATAAATATTGAGACATAATTTAGGACCTAGCACATAACCAGTTTTTAAAAAATTATATTGTAAATGTGTGTTTAAGAAGAATATCTATCCTCTATATACTGGATACAGGGTCCCAAAAATTCTTATTTAATCATACTTTTTCATTTGTTCCATATCCTAAATAGAACTGTATCTATTTAGCCTCTCAATAATTGAAAGGGGCATGTTAAATACAGCCTTCCACAATGATGTTTTGTTTCACAATTTCTCCCTATAGTTCTATAGGTTTGCTTCATATAATTTGAGAATATTTTATTAGATGCATTCAAGTTTAGAATGGTAATATCTCCCTGGTGAATAAAGCCTTTCTTTTATCATTATGTAGCAGCTCTTTTTATCCCTACTAATGCTTTTTGGCTTGAAGTCAATTTTTTCAGATACTGATATCACTCCCTAGCTTTCTTTAGATTGGTTTTTGCCTATTATGTTTTTTTTTTCATTCTTTGACCTTCAAGAATTCTATTGACTGCCATTTTGAATTCCCACTAGCAATTTATGAGTGTTTTGCTTTGCTGTACAATCTTTTTATCTGTGGTGTGGCCAGTCATTTTAATCTTAGCCATACTCGTGTGTGTACAGGTGTCTGATCATGGTTTTCATTTCCAATTCTCTAAAGACTAATGATTTTTCACATTTTCACGTTTGTTTGCCATCCTTTTATCGTCATTAGTTAAGAGTCTGTTCAATGTTTTGGCCATTTTTATAGAGTCACTTCTCTTATTATGTCTAAAGAATCTTATTTTATTCTGAATACAAGTCCTCTCTCAGATACACGTTTTACAAATATTTGGTTAGTCAGTGGCTTGCTTTTTCATTTTCTTTACAGTGTTAAAATATCAACAAAAGGTTTTAGCATTGGTGAAGCCCAACTTATCATCATTTTTTTTCCTTTGTACTTAGTTCTTTCTCAGGGTTGCTCTTTAACTACCCCAAGGTCACTAAAATAATTCTCCCATGTTTTCTATACAGTTTATGGCTTTATCTGTTGTAGTACATCTATAGATCCATTTTGAGTTAATTTTTGGATATGGTGTGAGAGAATAATAGATATTCATTTGTTAGCATATAGATATCCAGTTATCTCTACACTGTTTGTTAAAAAGTTTTTTTTTTCCCATTGATTTGCCTGGACATCTTTATCAAAAATCTATTGAAGATCCATTTGTGTGTATGTATTTCTGGATGCCCTATTCTGTTCAACTATTTTGTACATCTGCCATTATCCCAATACCACATTATATTGATTAGCATAGCTTGAAAGAAAGCCAAACTCAGGAAATGTCAAATCCTTCAACTTTGTTCATCTTTTCCAAAAATGCTTTGAATGTCTGTAAAATTTTTATAATCAGCTTATCAGTCATCACAAAAAATAAGTTTGATTCCAATGACATTGAATCTTCTGATCAATTTATGAACTAATACCTTTAAATTCACTCAGCCAAAGTTTTATAATTTATACAGGTATTCTGTATTTTTTTTCCAAATTTATCCCTAAGTATTTCATTAAAGTTTTAAATGCTCTTACACATTTCAATTTTTTATTGTTTTTAGTATTTTGTGCTATGATTTTATATCTTGTGTCCTTGCTAAACTCCCTAGTAACTTTTTAATAAATTCTTTAGGATTTTCCACATTGATAATCATGTTATTTGTGAATAAATATGGTTTAACCTCTTCCTTTCCAATCCACATGCCTTTTATTTATCTTTGTTAACTTACTGCACCAGGGGATTAGACCTCCAGGAAGATGATGAATAAAAATTTTAAGAGTGCTTAATCTTAGGGGAAAGGTGTTCATTTTTCAACTTTAAATATGAGGGAAGTTATGCTCTTTGTAGAAATTCTTTATCCAATTGAGAAAATTTCCTCCTATTTCTAATTTGCTGAGATGATTTTATCATGAATAGGTGCTGAAATCTGTCAAATGCTTTTTCTGTATCCATTCACATGATTGTTCTATTGATTAACAATTTATAGTAGATAATTATTTTATTAATCTGAATTAATTAATTTTTGGATAAAACAATCTTGCATTCCCAGTAAAAATACTATGTAATTATAATGCATTGTACCTTTTATGTACTGCTAGATTCAGTTTGCTAAAATTTTAAGGAATTTTACGTAAATGTTTATGATGGATACTGGTATATAGATTCCTTTCCTTGACATATCTTCATTTGGTTTGGGGAAATATTCATCCCTACTTTCTAAAAGAGTATTTGTAGAATTGGCATTATTTTTTATTCCTTAAATATTTGGTATAATTCACCAGTGAAGCCATCTGGGCCTCGAATTTTCTTTGTAGGAAGATTTTTAACTGAAAATTTAATTTCTTGAATAGAATAGGTGGTATATTCAGGGTATGTGTTTTTTCTTGAATGACTTTTGGTAGTCTGTCTTTCAACAAAAGTGTCTTTGTCTCTAAGTCATCAAATTTATGGGACTAGAGCTTCTCGTAAGAGCTCCTTGTTACAGTCTTACAGTCTGTAGAATCTGCAATGATTTCTTTCCTCATTCCTAAATGTCTAAATTGTGTCTACTTTTTTTTCCTCAGAAGTTTAGCTAGCAATTTATCATTTTTGTTAATCTCAACTTTTAAATTCACCTTTTTCTCACTTGTTTTTCTATTTTACATTTCAATGACTGCTACTCTTTATTTTTTCCTTTCTTCTGCATAATTTGGGTTTAATTTTCTCTTATTGTTCCCTTTCCAGATTTGTAAGGTGGAAACTTAAATAACTGATTCTAAATATTATTTTTTCTAATATAAGCATTTAATGTTAAACATTTCCCACTAAGTACCGCTTCTGTTATGATCACAAATTTGGAATGTGTGATTCCATTTTCATTTGGTTCAAAATATTTTCTCATTTTTCTTGTATCTTCTTTGATCCATGTGTTATTTGGAACTGTATTATGTAGTTTCAAAAGTATTTGTAATTTTCTAGGTATCATGTGCTTACCAGTTTCTAATTTAATTCCACTGTGATCAGAGAACATATTTAAAGTTATTTCAATCATTTAAAATTTATTGAGACTTTTCATGGTCCTGAATGTGATCTGCTTGCTTAGTTTTCTATGTGTACTTTAAAAGAATAACTATTCTGCTTTTGTTGGGTGGAGGGTCATATAAATGCCGATTACATCAGGCTGGAGAACAGCACTGTTTGACACTTTCTAGTTTTCTAATGTCTTCTTCAATCAATTATTAAAAAAGAGAGTTATCAAAATATCCAACTGTAAGTGTGATTTGTATTGTTATCCTTTTAATTCTATTAACATTTTCTTTCATGGTATTTCAAAGTTCTGCTATTAGGTGCACAAACATCTAGATTTTTATATTCTCTTGATGAACTGACCATATTACCATTATGAAATCAATCTTGATATCCTTGATATTCTTTGCTCTGAAATCTACTTTATATTACTATAGCCATTCAAATTTTCTTTTTTGATTAGGATTAACTTAGTATATCTTTTCCTAACCCTTTGATTTAATCTGTAAAGTGGTTTCCTGTAGATAACCTACAAGTGAGTCTTGCTTTTATTTTTAAAAAGTCTAATACAACAATTTCTGATTTTTAGTTAGAGCATTTACTTTTGATTAATGGCATGATCGGGGATAAATCTACAACCTTGCTGTTTTCTATTTAATCTCATTTGTCCTTTGTTCACTTTTTATCTTTTCTTCCATTCTTTTGGACTGAACATTTTTTATGAGTCCATTTTATCTCCATTATTGGCTTATTAGGTATTTCCTTTTGTTTTATTTTAGGGGATACTTCATGATTTATAGTATACCTATTTAATTAATCACAGTCTACTTCAAATACTATTATACCACTCCGTATATGGGATAAGAAGAACATTTAAACAAGTTACTTCTTCTCTTTGGAATATATCTATCTCTGGCTGCTTTTAAGATTTCCTCTTCATCACTGCTTTTCAGCAATTTGACCATGTTTGTTCTGCTTAGAGTTCATTGAGGTTCTTACATATATGGGTTTATAGTGTATAAAATATTTTGAAAAAATTTTAACATTTAAATATTTCTTCTGCCAACCCCTAGCTCCCACCCCACTCACTGACACTCTATTTTTATCAGTCTTTTTCTGTTTTATTTCTAAATAGCTTCTGTTGCTAGGTCATTAAATGAACTAATCTTATCTTCTGCAGTTTCTAATCCTCTTCGGTATATATTTCATCTCAGATATTGTGATTTTTATCTCTAAAAGTTCAGTCTTGGAGTTACTTTTATATCTCCCACTTATTTCCTCATTATGCTGTTGAACATATGGAGTATATTTGTAATAGCTGTTTCAACATCTTTGTCTACTAATTCTAACATCTGTACCACTGTGGGTTTGTTTTTTATCAATTGATTTTTCTCCTGATTATGTGTTATATTTTATTGCTTCTTTACATGCACGCTAATTTTTGGTTGGATAACACACATTTTGAATTTTGCTTTTGTTTGTAATCTCTTTAAGTATTTTGGGGGTTTGTTCTGGGATGTACTTTACTTACTTGGAAACAACTTGACCCTTTCAAGTCTTTAAAACTTTATTAGGTCAAGTTTTAGAATAACTATCAACCTAAAATTAATCTGGCTCTACTATAAGGCAATATCTGTCTTGATAGCTTACTCTTAGGTCCCACATGTTAAGTGTCTCTCCATTGTGGCTGGTAAAAACACAGACTATTGCTAGCCCTGTGTGAGAACTGGGGATTATCATTTCTGCCAGCTCTTCTCCAAAGGCTTTTTACCTGGCAGCAGTAGTTTACATACATAAGAACTGATCACTATTCAGCAAAGACCTTACAGAAAAACCCTCTGCAGATTTCCAGAGAATGAGAGTCCATGTGTCTCTTTTTTCCCTATGCAAAGCCAGCCTCCCCAGTGCTGTGTCTGCAAATGGATCTACATATCTGCCTTGCCTTCGTGGACCCTGCTTTTTGTCTCTCCATCTCAGAAAAACCCTCCGACTCTGGCTGGATTCCCCCTCTCCTCAAGCAGCAAGCTGCAGAAACTCACTGTGAGCTCTTCATTTGTTGCCTTTCTCTCAGGGAACCGTGAACTGCCTACTCCTCAATGTGTGAAAACTTTTGTTTAATATTTTTGTCTGATTTTTTGGTTGTTTTAAGGTGGTTCATCTGGTCCTTGGAAGGAAAAGTCAGATGCTGTATGTTTATAAAGTTTTAAATTCCAATTATCATAGTTCCTTGTTTCTATTAAGTTCTCCTTCAAATATTCCTGATAATTTTGGAGAGTTTTGATGCTTGTTGTATTTTATGATTTTATTATTTATTTCCATAAGCATTTGTTTTATAATATCTATAAGACATTGCCAGTATTTGAAGTCCTTGGAGTAGTAGGGCTGAATATTTCAGTGCTTCTGCTGCCTCTTGTTCTTTATGGATTGCTCTTTTGTGTGTTGTGTGATTTCTGAGTGTGTGTTCCTTTAAACTTACTTTGTGGGAATCTTGGGGAACTAAATTAGAGATACTTTCTTCCAGAGAGTGTTTGTTTGATTGTTAGGTTTTTCAGGGGCACTACTGAACTTGAACACCTAAGCCCCTGTGGCAGAGCTTATTTTTAAAGTAGCTGTTGCTCTACTTTACAGGGTCCCTTCAGGAAGATTTTTGCTTCTCATACCACTGATGTCAGGCTTGGCCATGACTTGCTTTGAAACATGAGACGGCATGATGGGTGCACTGTAAGCAGAACTTTAAGAGCCCGGCTCTGCTGCTACATATTAGACTTTGGCTGTGACCTTTGCCCCTGTATCAGTAGACTGTCATGTCCTAGGCCAGACCCTTTCTGCTCTAGAGAAAGGGCTAATAGTTTCTATGAGCATGTAGATAAGAATCAAGCTGACGAACATTATTAAGGCTAAATAAAAAAGCATGGAACTAGATTTCCCAGAAGACAGGAGAGCCCAAGTAAGTTTTGCTTTAGCCCATTGTGGCTAATTATGTATCATTAAATGTTTTTATTATGTTGATAGTTAACAAAAGTATCTAAAGTGTCAAATAGAAACATATTCCATGTATCCCAGTCTTAAACCTTTTTACAGAGAATTTAATGGTTTAAAAATTAAAATTGACTATTTTTGTTGAACTACTTTCATTTATTTTACCTGTATTTTATGTGGAATTTCACTTTATACAAATAGATTTTTAAATTGCCTCCAGATATTTAAATTTACCTCAAGGTGGCCTATTTCAACCTTTCAGTGCAGGTCTTAATCACTGCAATTATAATTTATTTTTAACAAACTTTTCCAATGGCCCTAAAAAGAAAGTATATGTGCTTGTTATGTACCAACACCTTTGACACGTTTTCTTATCTCATCCACACCTAGTTAATCAAAAATCGCAACTTTTATTAGCAATAGGCAAATACAAATCAGAATTTTAGAATCTCCTGAAAACTTTTTAAAATAAAAGCATCTTTTTCTTAAGTTGCAGCTAAATTTTGTGTTATTTTTATTAACTTTGTTACCTTCAAATTCTTTTTGTGTCTCTATCATGGACATAGCAATGGATGTCACATATTGGAAATTAAGCCAAGTGAATTGCTAACCTTTATAAATATAAAAATACATTCAAATATAGTTTGTACTTCCCAACTTTGGTTGAACTAGCAATTGATTATTAATTCCCTCAACACTGACTACTTGCTTCTCATCAGCCAACCACACCACCATATAATTATTTAAAATTTAAACAAGGCCTTTAAAGGTTATATTCCAATGAAAACATTTTAGGCCCTCCAGGATGATGTATGCGAACATGCAACCCCCTTTCTCAGCACCCTGGTAATCGGTACTAGCTCTCTCCAACTATTACCACCACTCATGGGTAGCTCCTGGTAGGAAGACAGCAAAGGATTTTTATATTCTCTTCCATTTCTCTTCTAACTGTTGCCAAATGTTCTCTTCCTACCCTCAACACACAATAATTATGCCAACCCTTAAAAAAATACTGCAACTTGGTAGTTGGCATATCATGGACCGAAATGAACACTACTTATGAGTATTCTAGTAGTAAATTACTGTGAAACAAAAGATAGGAAATACAAGGTGGGGAAAAAAGATTTTGCCTCATGTAATACAAAGCTGAAAGCATAACCCAAGCATTTTGCCTGTGCCTATGGTTGAAATAGATTCATATTCTTCTGATTTTTCTTTTATATCTAATAATACATGTCTTAACCAGATTTCTTTAAGTATCTGCATATTCAGGATTCCTGTGTTTAGTAACTATGTTACAATATACATACTATCAAAGATTAAGAAGACATCGTATCTAAGATGAAGATTAGAAGGCTGAATCTTTTTAAGATAAAAAAAATTTTAGATAGAATTATGCCTAAGTATATATTATTTCTAGGTCTCAAAAGATTTCTCCCAAAATTAACCATCTAAAAAGGTCAAATCCATTTTGATTCATACATCAAAGTTGGGTTATTTAACTGAGTGGTAGTATTTACTAATTATATTTGGATGGAAACCAAATGAACCTATTTGTTCATTAAAACTAGAGGAACCATATTTTACTTTGACTGAAACAACACTTAAATATTAACTCCTGCTGCTTATCACTGGGAATCCTGAACAGAGTTCAAGGACAGTCTTTGGCCCTGGCAGTAATCCTAAATGTCTTGAAATGATAAGAAAAAAATTTGAGAAAGGATATTACAAAACAGTAAAACTCCAGATTCTGTATGAGGTAAATTAAATATGGTATAAATTAAATACCACCATTGAGTTTAACTTATTCTGAAGGAAAATGAACCAAAAAGAGTGTGTGTATGTGCGTGCATGTAAGTTTGTGTATGGAGTAACCAATCAATACATAGAGTGACCACAGAGCTTAAATGTAGAAGAATCCACTTATCTTTTCTAACCTAACAGAAAAGGCCACAAAGAGGGCAAAGCTTTGTAAATTTCTCACAGAAACCAAAGGCGTCTTACTATAATTTGTAATTGTCCATGGGTAACTGCACATTCATTTGAATTCCTGAAAGACTGACTCTTGTAAAGAGAACAAGATGGGCCCATATTAAAAGTTTTAATGACTTTAGTAAAAAAAGGTGGAACTTTGCAGCCAGCTGGCTCCATACCGAAAGCAGGCTGCACAGCTTGAACTTAAAGCTATCTTAACATAATGAATAAGTGCCAATAATTAGCATATGTAGTGTGAACAGGTTTGCTGGCACAAGCAAGTGAAAAACTCCAAGGTAAAGTTATTATTAGGGAGTAATTAGCTCTGTGAAGTAAATGAGTGAAACAATAGCTGCCAGCACTGACAATATGGCTAACATCTGACTATGTGGAAGATAACATTGTAAAGTATTGCTCCCTGAGCTAGAATCTGTTAATAACCATATGTTAGTGTAATTAATGCAGAGTCTTTCTGACCTGTTGTCACATAAGAACAATACTTTCTTGGAAACATTCAAACAGGCAGTCCCACACTCTGGGTAAGAAATAATTGTGAAAGTTGCTTACAAACAACTCCTACATCTTTATTTTTTTCAGAAAAGAGAAAAGAATCAGTGAGTGTAAAAGCTGAAGGACAGAGAATGAGACAGGTAAGACTGTTTCCCATCTGACATTCTAGGCACTAAGAATTCAACTGCGATGGAATGGATCCTTCAAGGTGACTGAAATTCAGCATAGATTTGGGCAGATTAAATTAGGGGTAGACAAAGTAACTTTTAATATGAAATTTTGAGCAAAGGTTTCCTTCTCCCGATTTTCACAGGAAACATGCACACACACACACACCATGATACCGTTTTAGAAACACTTCAGAACAACTTTAAGATCCAATACTATTAAGGACCTTTGCGCCTAAATCTAAACATCTCGGGAACAATGACTGCATCCTATTCATCTTTTAATTGTCTGTGAATGCTAATAGTCTCTTGCACAGATTATTTCAGGGATTACTGGTTAAAGTACATGACACATTGATTTTTAATAAAATCATGAATTCCCATGATTTTAGCAACACAAGTGAAAATATAGATTGGAGAAATGGGAGGAGATTAATATAATGTGATTCCTAAGAGGCAGTCTTAGCTAATACTGTAATCAATAGAAGTAGATAGAACTTCAGCCGATCCTTGAACAACACAGACAAATTTAAGGACATCGACAACCTGTGCAGTTGAAAATCCACATGTAACTTTTGATTCTCCCAAAACTTAACTATTAATCGCCTACTGTTGACCAGAAGCCTTGCTGATAACATAAGCAGCCATTTAACACAGGTTTTGTATGTCATATATATTATATACTGTATTCTTACAATAAAATAAGCTAGAGAAAATAAAATGTTTCAAATTATCACAGACTTGCAAAAATTTTTCCAGCATATTTATTAAAAACAAACTACACATAAGTGGACCTGCACAGTTCAAACCTGTGTTGTTCAAGGGTCAGCTGTACATAGCTCTATTATACAATTATTATTATACCTCCCTTTCTGTTTCTTACTTTCCTCTTCTACTTCATTCACCCTTGTCTTCCTCCTTTTTCAAATTTTGCATGTGTATAAAGTTTTAATTATTTTTCAAGTGTTTTCATACACAAATTTCACAATAATTTACTGTGCCGAAAAGTTCACTAATCTTTCTATTCTTAGTGATAAGATTGTTTTGTTTAATCTGAATTTAATACTGAAAGGGTTGAAAAATCATCATTTTGTAATAACTGCGCCTTCCAGTGCAAATGTGCAGAACTAGTTCATCTTCTTTATTTGCCACCAATCATGAATAAATATTTTCCCAAGAATTTATAAGGACATCCTCGTCAAGCCACAGTCTTAAGGTATTAAAAGTGCTGAGACCTGTCTGAATACTCCTTTTTAATCAGTTCATATGATTCTGTAGTAACAATGTAAGGACAATTTTAATGACACCTAGCAGTTATTACCACCAGCAAAGCATATTACTACAACTGACAGAAATCTCAGGTTTATTTCCCCAGTCATAAGTAATGAAATGATAAAATAATTGGCAATACTATATATTTATCTCTGGGGTATATACATATACATATACACACAAACACACACACACACACATATACTTGTCAAAAAAGGAAAATGAAAGCATTCATAGTATTTTAGCATTTCTTGGCTATTCATATTTGTAAACAATTATTAATGATAAGTGACTTATTATGGAAATGCAGTTCAATATATATGTTTGGCATTCTTTTCATGATTATGATATTTCATCCAATGTTATCTCAAATTGTATATTAAGAATATAAAAGATATGCTAATTGAACATTCCTGGGTTTTGGCTAAATTTAATTTCCCTTGAACATTCTTCCTATTCCAACTAAACTTCTCTAATACAGCTCATGAAGCAGAACACTCAAATTCATTAATAAGTGTTTCATAAATGGTCAGATAAGCTGTAGTCATATTTGTCAATAAATACCTGCTGAAAGTATAGTGACTTTCCGATCCAAGCTGTATGAAATCTTGATACTAAAATAAGGGTTGATATTTAAAAGAAGCTCATCAGTAACTTTTCATCCTTTTTAGAGTAGGTTTCTTTAGCAATGTTTAGTACTTCATAGACTAAAGTGGCCAAGTAAAAGAACATTGACTGTTTGAGATCTCACACATTCCTCTTCTCACTAAACATCTGTTTAAGGCCTGTGTGATCTACCTGTCAGCACCAGTGATCCATAAAGTGTTTGAACCTCCTGTCACAAACCTCTGAGCTGGTTTGATCAGAGACTTTGTGCGCACTAATCACAACCTTTATCTAACGTTAGAAGGGGGAGACACACACACACACACACACACACACACACAGAGCCAGGCTCTCCTCTCAACCTGACTGTAATTAATCTTTCTAAGGGGAACCTGCCTGGTTTTAAAAGCAAAAGATCTGATGGGCTGCTGCTCTTTTTGTATAAAGGTCTTATTTTCCTACCAGGCATCTTTATACTTGGGTGGTACCCTTTACAAACCACCTTAGCTGTGGCTCAGTGACACTGAAACAACCTTCAAGATAACCTTATGA
The DNA here is from genome assembly GCA_032199065.1 of Smutsia gigantea. Taxonomy (NCBI): domain Eukaryota; kingdom Metazoa; phylum Chordata; class Mammalia; order Pholidota; family Manidae; genus Smutsia; species Smutsia gigantea. The sequence continues at coordinate 560,155 of JAVSCE010008688.1, read as the reverse complement.
ATGAACCTGTTGGTAACTTTACGTAAGAAAAGACACCAATAAAAGGGAGTTCTACAGGAGCTCCTTTAAATGAGTCTCTCTTTTTAACTGTAAGCAGGAAGAAAGGAGCCACAATGTGAAGCAGTTCTCTTTTCATGTTCCTCGTAAGCTTCTCTCTCCACTAATAATCCCACTGTTACTTTTCTCTTGCTCAGTTGCACACAAATCTATCAAGAGCTGCAGGAGCTCCTAGAGAGAAACATTTAACATCTTTTTTTAAACTGTTTAAAGTAATGCTTTATGCATCTTGCCTCTTACCACTATTTGCTTTTTATTGCTTTAAGTGAGATTAATGCCATGGTTGAAATAACTTGGAATGGCACTGATATTCAAAATGTAATGGACCATTCCCAAGGGACATAATCCCTTGTGTAACAGTTTAAAAACAATTTGGAATATAGTAAACAAAAGCAAAGAGGGGGAAAAAACTATGAGTCAGCCATAAAAGTAGATAAAACAGTACAAACTGCAGTCATCTGATGATCTTTCCCAATTACTGGCTCTCTTATGAAATATTATGTTTAGTACTTATATATTCTTTTGAAACTAAGACTAAATGTTATTAGGATGCACATAAACCCTACAAATAATATATTCAGTCAACTGCTGGATAAATTCTATTTAGTTATGCAGCAAATTCTTATAGGAATGGGTAGCATGGACTAACTTAAAATGAAAGCCTGCCTAATGCCTGACCCCATGAAGAGTACAGCAAAACTCCCAGTACTATAAAACCCAGTAAGCCTCTACTACAGGAGAAGAAAACTATTTCACACTTTATGGTATCTCTGGCTAAGTGAAGAAAAATAAATTATGTAATGATAAATTATTCTGAATATTCTCACGACTAATGAAAAATATATTTTATTCAAAATAGGGCTAAAATGCATGAAGTCAATATAAAGAAGTTCAAATAAATTGTATTTAAAAATTTCCTATTTGTTGAAAATTCTCTTTAAAAACCTAGAAACATTAACAATTGGGAATTTTTATATTTAACAACATCTTACATTAGCATTTTTATGTCAAAATAAACTACTTACTTATCTGTGGATGTTACAATATTTTAGCCCAAATCCAATGTTAATTATAAATATATTTGAAATTGTTGCAGAATGGGATAGAGGATACATCTGTATCTATGTAATCCATAACTAATATGGTTACGAATAACACTGTAGATTGTATATATGTACTTAAAATATTTAAGCCATTTATCTTAGCTCATGTTTTTAAAAAATTCCCTTAGGCATCCAAATGCCTAGTAAGAGAAACCAGATTTCCTATATGTGCAGTTATGAAACAAAGAATTAATAATTAACTTGTGTAGGGTTACAGGACCAAATTCAAGTTTCATTCTATTGAAAGGATTGCCTTAGCCACCAACTTGAACTTCTCTTTAATTTTAATGAAAAAGCCTCTTCATTGTCATGGCATCCATGGCTCCTTGAGTGTTTTATTTCGCTTACAGGATGGTGCTTTAGATCGCCCAATCTTCAGCAAGCACTAGATATCAAGAGAGGCTGGCATAGGACTACAGTTTTAAGATGACTTCTAAACACCAAAGCAAACTGTAGAAATTCCTGTCCATTGAGCCTCTTAGTCTTGGTTACAAGATTATGCAAAGTGGACTGTGAGGTGGAAGACATCAAAAGTACATTCAAAGTTTTGAAGTTAAGTGATTGGGAGACTAGAGATATTATCATGACCTATTTCTAGACAACAAATTCATAAGCCCAGAATTTCTTCATATAACCCATGATTTATATCTCAGTCACAGAATGTTAATACAGTTTGAATATCATATATATCACATTCCACTTCAATGTATACCATCATCATGCAAATCATTTCATAGAACTGGAAGCCTACATTAACAAAAGCCATTTCCTTGCTAAATCCAAAATTTTTTCCTGCAGAATATGAGGCTAGGAATAAACAAAATAGGTTCAGAACTCCTTTAGGAAGCCTAATTACAGAAGTATCCTTTAGTGCACCCAGACCTTAGGGTTTTACAAAGAAGAAAATGCAAAATGTATTCAAATAGCAGTATCTCCATGAATCAAATACACTAGCAAGTACCTGAAAGACCAAAATCCTAAGAAAACAACTTTAATTCTACTTCCTACACAGTGTAGGGGGTTAGGGAATAAGAACATTATTCTTACATCACTGCTTTAAACAGGGTTCCTAACGTAATGATACTTCTACTAGTTTAGAAGTTGTGGGTAGTTTCTGTGTGTTTCTGTGCAAATCTGTGACCTATTTAAGGGAAATGACTAAATCAGCATAGGAAGTACTAAATCCCTCCAGTATCAATATAGTCAATAGCAATATTTTGGATTTAAGATTGACATGGGAAATTGGATGAGTTTTGGAAATTTTATTACAGCAAAATATTATTACAGTATTATAAAATATTACTGTTATTCATACTAGTGAATTGTAAACTGTACTTTTGCTTAGTCCAGTATTCCAACGGTTTGAAGCAAAAAAGAGTGAATGTTTAGCCTTTTCTCTCATAATTTTGGTGGAATGACCTATTTTTCTGAAAGTATTTCTATGGTACTTTGATGGACAAGGTTACTTACTCAAAAAAATCCTGGCTTTATTACTGGAAAAGAAGTTATACATACACACACACACATGCACACACACTCCCTCACACACTTACATGGAGAAAAAAAGAAGAGGCCTTTATTGGATTAGACAGCTTGCTATATGTGGTACAGAACTTGCCTGGTATATTTTCAGTGCATCATATGATATTAAAACATATTTTTCAATAGAGATACACCAGTTCAGGGGGTACTTAAAATTAGAAATGAACAAAGTGTGTAGTTCCATCTTCTCTTAATTATAAATGTTCTATTCTTGTAACAAAAACAAAAGTAGTACTTTATTTTCAAAGAGAGGCTATTTCTATTTTGTCTTTTTGTCATGTTTACTTCAAAGATGTGACTTATTATCATTTGTCACTTTCAGATTATTCTGTTTAATGATAAAGACTTCTACCTCCCTCCAAAGAGAAAACACACTAGTAAGAAGAGAATGCACATCACAGAGCAAAATTTTAAATTTAGCATCATTAATATTTACCAAACCCATCTTGTCCCTTATTTTGGGTGTATTTGTCAAACTTTAAAATATAGGCAGCAAAGTGTATGTATGTGCATGTCTATACACAAATAAAAGTTATGCATTTGAATAAGTAAAATAAAATGTTGGCACATATTTGCTGTAGATCTTTGAGGAAAAATGTATTATTTTATTAAGAAATTTGAGATTGAAAGCACATTTCTGTATCTTTGGATGTATTAGATATATTTCTGTAAATGTATTTTATGAATATATACACTGATCAACATGATATAGCTTATAAAACATGAGCTGGAATATTAGCTGTATGTCAACAAAAAGAAAGAGAAAATGTTAACAGGAACCTGAAGTAACTGCAATCGCAAAATGGACCTAGAAGGATTTAAAATATTGTAGTGATAAAATAATTGTCCTAACATGATATGAAAAGTCCTGGCTCTTCGAAAAATGAAATACAGCAAATGACTTCATTGGAAATTCTATTTCTTAATCATCATCATCTTCATCACATAGATGCTATTAATATTTTTAACTACCATTTATTAAGTACCTTCTCTTAGCTAGGCACTAACTCGGCCTTTAATTTACTTCTAACGATCATAACGAACCTTAAACAAAGATACATCATCTTTATTTATTTTAGAAATGAAGAGTGAGTAAATTGCTCAAGTCATACCAGTAGTAACCACTGAAGCAGCCATTTAAACTTTGTTCTGACTGAAGAGTCCTTTTGCTATTTTCACCGTGCCTCTCATACAATACCACCATGTCAGAACAATATCAGTACACCAGCCACCACTGTTAACTCAATAAAAACTTAGTTAATCTAGATCACTTGTTTATTAATCTGACTGAATTCATCAAATATTTTGGCATCATATTAGACACAGACCAAAAGTGATACATAATTCTCTTTCCAGATGGTCAGGAGTCTAGTATATGATGATAAGAATAATGAAAAATATGTAAAACTGGTATTTCTAAATTTCTTAATGATGAAGGCAATTTGTACAAATTTCATCAGCTGAACAAATATGGATTAGGTACAAATGACCCTGAGGCTATGTCCACATGCTCAGCAGCTGAGCTGTAATAGACTTTCATTGATTGTAACCTCAGGACAAACCAAGCAGCCAGAGTCCACCTGGAGGAAACATGTGATTACAATAACCATCATTAATTATGAACTTTATACATGCTAGTATTACTTAGAATTTACAGATGTAAAATGGGAACCCAAAAAGATTAAGTAGCTTTCTTATTTTATGCAACAACTAGGCAATGGACCCAAGATCTGAGCAAAGTCCCCTGGAGCTAAGTTCAGAGCGCTATCAACTCTATCACTCAAAAACAGTGCTGTGTCTTCACAAACCACAGCAGCCTGACAAAAGGAAAAGCATGGATCTCTCTGGAATGCTAAGGCAGTTGTGTGTATTGACAGTGTTCCTGGCAGCCATGTAGTCATTCTTCCTTCTACTCAACACTTTCTCAAAGAAACAATACCTCCAATAGTCAAAATAACTGAAGTACAGTGCATAAATCATCTTAATTGCTGTAGTAGGTTGAGTCATGTTGCTCAAAAAGATATGTCCAAGCCCTAATTCCTGGTACCTGTGAATATGGCATTACTGAGAATTAGGGTCTCTTTAGACGTGATTAAGGACCTAGAGATGAAATCTTCCTGGACTTAGGTTGGGCCTTAAACCCAAACTCGGGAATGGAGACACGCAGCGACTCAGGGGAGAAGATGATGTGAAGATGACAGCAGAGCCTCGTGGGATGTGCCAAGGAACCCTCAGGTGTGGGGCAGCCACCAGAAGCTACAGAAGAGGCATGGTAAGGTTCTCTGCAGAGGCAACCAACCCAGCCAACACCGTGATATCAGACTGGCTCCACAATTGTCAGAGAGGAAATTTCTGTGGTTGTAAACCACCCAGTTTGTGGAAATTTGTTATTCAGGCCTAGGACACCAACACAATAACAGTTTTAAAACTAGTGAATGAAAATTTTACTTCCCCAACATATGACACTGAAGTCTGTAGAATTTCTTGCAGTTCTGGACGATACAGAGAACCTAACATCATTAATTCAGCCCTAGAGGGTTTCTGGGATGTTGGATCTATCAGTATTCCCTGGATGGTGAACGCTATGGCATCATGTAGTTCTCCTTCAGGTCTCATGATCCTCTGATAGTATTAGGGATAGATATGTTCTCTCTCTCAAACAATATATAAACTATTTTGGGTGAATAGTACATATTTTACTCTATGACTAGCATTATTCACTTAACCATATATACTGATCATGTTTCCTGGTCGATGTATTTGCTCAGTCTTACTCTTTTTAGTTTCTACACAATATTCCATAGTATGGATTTACCATATGCATTTATTTTCTAAATAATTCTCTAAAGCATAATGTAAAGGGAACAGCAATAGGCTAATTTCTATACCATAAGTTACCACTTAAATTAGAAATATTAAAAAGTAATTTTTAATAATATGTCTGGAGTTGTATGTCATTTTCTAAATGTCTGGCTTTGAGATAACTTGACTTAATAGATATAAAAAGCCACAGGCCAAAAATAAAATAAGAGATTATATATATCTGAAAAGAAAAATTTATTTTTCAAAAGGCTAAATCAATGCCAGTATTCCATAAATGCTCTGCTCAAATTTTAGAATCCTTTTTTATAAATAATTATTTACTTATAAAGTTTTGATCAAATATCTATGCAGATAGTAAGCTACACCAGTAAGGAGAAATTTACATTAATTTTATGTTAAAAATTAATATATAGTTGAATTTTATAGAATTGTTTGCAACTTGTAACTGTCTCTTTGAGAAGCACAAGGTTTCCTGTTGTCATTTTTTTTTTCAAATCCCATGATGGCATTGATAAAGCTACTTTCTCTGTAATTTATGAGTGTCTTCATTTCACACCATCTGATGAGTGACATAGACATGAGTAACTATGAGAACACAGTAAACTGTGACAAATTCAGACACTTAATATTCCAATGAAATAAAATGCTTATAGAGGAGTCCCCCTTTATCCACGGTTTCACGTTCCATGGTTTAGTCACCCATGGTCAGTCTTGGTCTGAAAGCAGATAATCTTCCTAATCGGCAGAAGGTCAATCATAGCCTAACACTACAGCATGATGCATGCATCGCTCACTTCACTCAATAGCTCGTCACATGGGCATTTTATCATCTCACATCATCACAAGAAGAAGAGTGAGTACAGAACAATAAGATATTTTGAGAGGGAGAGAGAGAGAGACCACATTCACTTAACTTTTATTACAGTGTATTGTTATAATTATTCTATTTTTAATTATTGTGGATAATCTCTTACCATGCCTAATTTATAACTCAAACTTTATCATAGGGATGTATGTATGAAAAAACATAGTATATATGATGGGTTCAGTACTAATACGGTTTCAGGCATCCACTGGGGGTCCTGACCATAACAGCCAAGGGTAAAGGTGGGGGGGGGGGGCGATCTATTGTTACTTACACATTAATTTTCTATTACATGATAGGTCAATAACATTTAACAGGTCAGACAAATTATATTCTTACTGCTACTCTGCAGAGATATCATTATTACTCTTAGTACCCTAGCAATTTTTATGACCAATAACAACATTAGTAGCTATCCACTAAATACAGCTACACCAGGTTATTGTACACAGCTGGAGGCAAGATGCCAGTGGTGATGAACCAATCAACTGCTCCCATACGGTCCTTCTAAAGAACGAATTCTATACCGAAATATCAGTGGTAAAGCATGCAGCAACTTAGCACAGAATCCTTTGAGTGATGTTAAAAGGAAAGAGCAGTCATTTCTCCACAGAAATGTTTGGCCTCGAAGAACAGTTAATAATTTAGTTAACAATAAAAAAACTTCAATCTCACTACCATCCAAACATTGTTATCATTAGTAATATATCTTATGAAATTTGGACTTAGCTAAATATTTCCTGGTCTCCAGAGACCCTGATAAAATTTTCACAACTTAAAACTGACTTAAGTTCTTCATACAGATGATTCTAGCATTTTCACATTTACCAAAATTTTGAATCCAAAGCTATGGAGGAATTTCAAATAATGTGATGCAAGAAGATACTATGACACAGTGTGAAACTAAAATTAAATTTAGGTAAAATAGCTAATTTAATGAGCTTAAATATGAATTACTTATTTAAAGATTTAGAAACTAGGCTAATATCTGAATTCAATTTCATTAAGGACAAAGTTAATTCAGAGGTGTAAATCAATAAAGATACTGAAAGCTAGCCTTCACTATTAGCAATAAAGAAAAAAGAACCTTGGAATAGTTCATGGCCTTATCAGACAACTCTCTTGTCCATTGTTCTGGACACCTGGCAGACCTGTTTATTATTTTATATGTAAAATGATCCAATGTGGTGTAAGGTAGAATATTGAGAGATGGGGTACTGATGAAGCCAACTCCTTTAGACACCATACGAAAATACATACTAATATGTATGCTACAAATTAAAGCAAATTATATAAATTGTATAGCAAATTCATAATTATTCTGCTTTTTCTCTCCCACTGTGCTCTCCCTACGAGGAAAAACAACCAAGAAGCAAACAGAAACCTTTTGGGGATGCAGATTAGTCAAATTTCAAGTTTAGAGTAATGACATGAAGCAGAGGAGGGGAAAAAGATTACTACCAAGAACATATATTGCTCTAGTGCTATACTCATTTTAAAAGGCATGCTCACATCATGGCATTTGATTGTTTTATCTCAATCATATGAGAGATACTAAAATTTCCAACCTACAGATGAAGCTGAGGTTCAATGACATCAAATGACTTTTCCAGTCATACACCTGGGAAACAGTAAAGCCTTCAGTTTCTAAATCCTCTGGTCTATGTACAGCCCATATAAACTTTCAAGGGAAAGCCCATCATCCTTCCTCTAGTCCTACTTCCAAGTGCCCTCTCAAAGCACCCTTCCTTAAAGACATAGATACATTCAAACACCAAGAAATTCCCCTGCACTTCTATGCTTATCTTTTCCAAGTCCTTTGGGTTTTCTGCTGCCTTTCTGCTCATGTTTCTCATATCCCTAGGTCAAAATATGAAATAGCTACACTTACTGCCTCAGTATATTCTTGTAATAAAGTAAGCCATATTATTGGGGTTTTTTTCTACAGGATTCTGAAAATCTTAGTAATGTGTGAGCATTGTTTAAAAGCTGATAAGGAAGTCTTCATTGTAGTTGAGCAGAATATCTGGAATAATTGATCCCTACCTAATTGACAGAACTTTGAGGTCCCTCACACATTGCATAAAGAAATATAAATACTCTACCCAAACTTTAATTAAAAGACCAGAAAAATTCCAGGGCATTAGTTATATAATTTTAATGAATTCTAACTTATGCAATAAAAATATTTAGAAAATATCATCTACATTTCATATATTTTTTAGCTAGTTCTCAACCTTAATAATTTTTTTCTTTTCTTTCATTAACTACCCACCAGCATTTGTATACTTAATCACTGCTCCTTCACTTTTAGCAGGCTATTAAACAGTGAGGAGAAAAGAGGCCTGTAGCACTTCTCACCATCATGTTTATTAAGACCAGCTCAGGATTGCATAAGGGGAGAATTGTATTTCCTATGCAAGGCAGTGGGTATGCAGGATTGCAAAAGGAGACCCTCAGTGAATAAGTCCCTCTGAGTAGGAACAGATCATTATAACAGATGATGTGGGCAGACATTCCACTGACATTTAGTACAGCTTAACACAGCCAGAAGGGAATAAAACTTAACAGTGGTCAAGGTAGAGGGAAGGGACAAGTAGTAATGAAACAAGTGCAGAACACCCCGAAGTTATTTTTTGTTTCTCCTTTAAGTTAAAGCAGGACCATAAGAAGAAAAATTTAACTGTATTCCAGTTATCTGAACAGTCGATGGCACTGGGGGAAGATGTTTCCTTAACTTTGCACATCTCTCCTTGGTAAGTTTTTCCCTTTATGATTTCAATAGGTAAATTATGCTTGCACTGTTATATGAATGGCTGTTATTAAGGAAAAAGATTAAAAATTATTAAACATATCATTGGAATCCTTAAAATATTTTAGAGTGAAAGACATACTCCAAGTTCAAGATACTTAATTTCTTTTTATCTTGATGCAAAGGAATCAATAACTGGAATGAAGCCATAAATGTGTGTTTATAGGGTAGAAATTCGAAGTAGAAAATAAAATGAAAAATTTAGTATATTATTGCTTATTAATGCTGCTAGAAGTCACTAGTCAGAGGAAGTATAAATGAACGAGGGTAATTTTTCTGGAGTAGACACATTCCTTGAGATTTCTAGAATAGTGTCAAGAAAAAAAATTTTTTTTAATTCAAGAATTATTCTTATTCTTTATGTAGGCATTTCAGTTTCATTCTGACACTTTAAAAACCCTTACAGATAAGGACTAGATGTCCTATCCTAACCTTTACATCTAGAAAAAGAGATTAAACAAATAAGTTCAACATCTTAGTGTTCATAATTTCAGGGACTTGGCAGAATTATATAACAGAAGGTTAATGTAAATTGAACTGAGAAGGTTGCAAAATATAACTTTTCACAAACTACATTTAGTCCTTTCATCTTTTCCTGTGAAAACACAGGTAATTTTGAATTTCCTAAGTTTCTCTGCTTCCATTTTCCAGGTATTACATCATTGAACATTAGTCTGTATAAAAACCTCAGAAAACATCAAACTTTGCATTGATTTGAGAGATTTTATTTTTTTCATAAGTCTTTTCTATTTTCTCTGATGAAGACTCAAAATGAAGAAAACTAATCAGTTGCTTAAATAAGGGCAAAAAAGGAAAAGAAAGAGAGTAAAATTGGCTGTTGAATAAAGATATACAAAAGAGATGGGCTAAAAGGTAATATTAACTCCAGGTGACTCTGAACATGGTAATAAAATTCTTAGAGTACTTTTCTCCCATTTTAGATAAAACATAGAATTCTGATAATTTAATAAGATAAAGAAACAATGATAATAATATCATATCTTAGCATCGGCAGTCATTAACAGTCTTCCCTAAATGAGCAGTGATAGCATACATGTGTTCGAGAACTTTAGTATATTTCATAAATACTGTGATCCTAATTTTCTTCAATTTAAAAATAACCAAAGAATGTCCACTGATTGGCTTTATTGTTCACTTTTTTTTCTGTGATACATCCTTATGTTATTTCTCTGATTATGACTGTACACGAAAAAATTATGAGACACCTCAATCGTGTCACAACACGGATGAGCACAGACTTACGGGACAAATTAAAACCAAACTGCTCCGTTACTCAAAGTGGAATTTTGTTTACATGTCTTAACACTGTATCATGTAGTGACCATGAAAGAGAAATAAAATATAATAATGATAGTCCTGTGAGAAGTGAGACTCACAAGATACCTAAGGTCTCCAGTATTTATAAGGGTTATTAGCATTTTCATGCTACCAGGTGCTCAATTTTTTTTAAGCAGGTATTTACAAAATGACACCTGATGGATAGTTATATTTTTTTCACTGCACTCCTTCTCCTAAATTCTCACCAAGATGATCTGTTGTCTAGGAATAAGTTTGTATTACAAGTATGGAATAATCGGGGAGAAAGCAGTTGGTAAGAGATGGCACAAAAAAGAAAAAAACTATGAGGTAGCAGAAGACTGGTTAGAGAGGACAGTTTGAAGTAATGATGTGTTGATGCATGTATTTGTACACCTCAAGATTGTGCTTGTAACACATTTAAGAGCAGTAGCCTTTTTTTAATCACAAAAGAGACTTCACTCAATAGTTCAAGGGATAAAGGTTTTAGAGAAAGACCTGGCTTTCCTGTTCCCATGCATGAATGAAGCACTTGTTATAAAACAACACAGAGAGAGGATGTTTTAAAACAATAGGAGACTGAAAGACAAAGCTGTCAATAAATGACAGAATAGAAGTGTATCAGATACCCTAAATGGGGAGACTGGGGAATGGGCATCATTTTATAGTCAGAGAAAAAAAAACAATTACATAGTGGGAATATATTTCCATTGCCAAAATATTCATTTCCTAATTTAGACTTTTAAAGTATATCTAGAAATCAAAGAGGTTCTTTAAAATATTTCAGTTTTACTTTCAAACAGCTTCAGCTACTGTTTATAAAAAGAACATTTTTCTTGGAGAAGCACATCAGACATTTTTTCCTTCCTTTATTTATAGGCTCTAATGATATGATGTTATAAATTTTGATCCAAAATGGGTCAAGCGGAGACATTAGCACACTGTAAAAATTAAATAATCTCTTTAAAAAACAGGAACCATCATGAACCAATGACATGTATGTTAAGTTTTGTATGTGTGCCTTCCACAATGATATACGGATGATTTTAGTAAATCAGAATTTGATTATCATTTCCCAATTGTTCTCTCCTAAGTGATGTGTCATTTACAATTTTTATGGAAACATTCAAATGTTGTACCAAATTTCTTTAGTAAAAGATTTAATATCTCATTCAGATTTCAGATCAAGTAATAAACTCAACTTGATGGGCTCTGAAGAATTGCTGCTCATTTTGTGTTCAGGATTGCTTCTAATCTTTGATTTACTTAACATGATTAACCAAGACTAAGAGACCAGGGTCTATATCTAGTTACTTCTGGAATTTGGGATAGCCCTTATCATTTCTGGACCATATCTTTTCCATCTATAAAAGAAGAAAAAGTTGGACTAAGTTATCTCTAAAGTCTACTTTTCTATATTAATTATTTTGTTGATCAAAGAGTTCTAATTCAGTGCTACTCAAAATATTGGTCTGTGATGAGATCAGGGGCTTTTACTAGGATGTAAACCACCAAACTGCTTCTTTCATCGTGAAAGGCTTGCAGTGAAAATGGAAGCCAGTGAATTAAAGTGGGTTTAGTAAGCTCCTTACCTCACTGAGGACTTGCAGCAATTCACAGACTGGTCTGAGGGCCACACTGTGCTAACACATTCTTTTTCCTGCCCACTCAAATAATTATCTTCAAGCACACCCAAAAGGTCTTACACTGTTGTAAACATTAGTAATCTGGAGTCCTACAGCAACTGACAAGAGTGAAATAATTTGCAGGTTTCATAATTATACCTCGCAAGCATGCAATTGGCTGCTCCTTAAATAATTAAGAGACTATATATTAAGTTTAGCTTCCCAAGACACTGACTCATGCCAAGAAAGGTTGAATTAACCAGGGCTATGGTGACTGTGACTTTATCTCCAAACCTAAAATTGGGACACATGGCCTGACAAAAACACGTGTATTTATGAATTTTCAAACTGACACAAATTATTTAAATGGACAGCATGGTGTTCACAGAGGATTAGAATCACTGAAGTATACTGCATTTCACTTATTAGGGATCCAAAAAGTATAGAAGAACAAATAATTCATGTGAATATACAAACAAAATATTTGAAATATGAATGTCCTAGAAAATTTAGAGCAGTACATATATGTACTGTACATATAAACCTAACAACTGAGTACAAAAATTGTTATTTTCAGAAGTTCCTATTTGTGGAAATTGTAGTCCAGTGAATCTTCACATTCTTCATTAGCATAGACTCAAAATTTTAAAGAAATATATATGTAACCCATATTATTATATAATCATGCTGTTTAATTAGATATAACAGAATAATATTTTAAATATTAAATATTTACATAAGAGAAGGGGGTATGAGAATTGGATTTTTTTCTCGGTAAAATTTACTATCTATATAAGAGAATGACATTTTTATTATTCAGGTGCCTCAAGGTATCTATTTGGTCAAAGTTGGCTGCTTATATAAATAATGGTGGAGCTCTATAGCTCCATATTTTTAAATTTGGATATTTCGAACTAAGGGTAAATTTCATCAAGATATGTGCAAATGATTTAACCATTGACTTATTTCACAAATAATGACCCCCTAACAAAGTTTTCCATTTCATCCTTTGCATCTATATGCTTGTTGAATAATTTTTTGTCTCTTCTCATATACACATACACATATACCACATCTCTATACACATTACTTCATTTTAAATGTCTCTCAGACTGAGTCTGACTGATGTAAGATGTTATTTTGAACATGCCAAAGTATCTAAACGGCTCCAGTCTTTTCTTTTCAGCCTGCATTCCTTGATAAGTGGCAAAGCTTCCCACTTATCAGTCACTCAAAGTGACTGTAGCTGTCAGTTGTGTACAAAGCGCAATCAGTTTGGAAGTGGAGACACCGGCATTTTTCTTCTCAGCTTGAAGCAAACACATTTTGACTGCTAGTCATTCAATTTTAAAGCATCCTCAATTAGGGGCGGATGAAGATATAAAGAAAACACATCCTAAACACCTCCACCAGGCAACAGAAAAATTTTATTGTTATCTCTTGATTCACCTTACAGAAGCACCATCCCTCCTCTTTTTCTGGCTGCCTGACCCGAGTGCTCATGACAACACACCTTCTATCATGAAAAGACTGCAATAATATGTCACATGAACACTCTGTGAAACCTCTGAGCCTGCTTGTGTTTTCTTTTGCTCTCTGCCTCTTGAACCACCCCACAGAATTCAAATCATTTACTTTAAAAATTAAAGCCATCTTTTAGACTCGCTTGCTTTATCAATGAACAACTTTTTATTCAGTGGAAACATAAAATCCAACTGAATAATGACAAGGAGGAGGAGAAAAGTTAGCCAGGTAAGAGAGACTGTGGGAGAGAGAAAATAAAAGGACGGGAAAGGAAATAACGAGCAACTGTGTCCGATGGTCGAGCAGCAGGTATGGATCCAGCTATTTAAAAAGTGGTGAAAAGGAATACAGAACAGAGGTAGGGAGGGAGGAAGAAATGTATGCAGAATTAGATGACATTATGGTGGAAGAAACAATTTTAAAATATATTTTTTGGCAATAAACAGAGAAAATAAAGGAAAACTGAATGACTTAAAAAGATGTATGGAAATCTGAGTATGTGGGCACATATACACTGTGTATACACGTATATTACTATAAATCTCTACATACATGTGCATGATATCAAAATCGGCTCATTAGTTAATCTCTTTCAGCTAAATATAAGTGTAGGCTATGAAAGTTCGTTACTTCACCTCTTGTAATTTCCTATTTAGGTGTAACAAGGTCATCAATATAAAACAGTTCTCTTTGAAGTTATTTGTATTTTATAAACATGGCATTCTATCTTGGCATTTACAGGTGAAGATTTGGTTATATGCATTATGTGAAACACACCTTCCCTCTATTTATAGATATTTATTTCCCCCACTTATACAAGGGTGCTCTCTTGCCTGGTTTACTGTAGAAAGCAAAACTAAGTTAATTCCACATCTACCAGTTTAAGAAGCTTAACTTAGTTTGATAAGATCAGTTACTCTTATTTTCTATGGATTATCTGAATTAAACCACACACTGCGACTCCAATAAGGAGAGAGACGAAGAAGGCAACTTTTTAGTTTACACAGTAATCAGCTGTCAGGATCTCAGAATCACACACACACACACACATACACATACCTCACTTCCACTGTCTCTAAAATAGAGCTAATGCCATAACCTGTCATCTCAATTCTTACAATAATTATATGAAATGACCTCTGCAAAGTGACAATGTCATAATAAGCAATGGGCTGTTCCTCCTCACCAGGGCAGTACAGAGCACAGGTGATTTTACAAATCATATACAGCACTAGGGAATATTGGTTATTTATTTTTGATGGCTCCTAAACATCTTTTTTAATTACTTGAGAAAAGTACTGTTTTGCATATTATTATATACACTACTGAGTGGGTAATGTGCCCCCACTTTAGTCATTCATCCATTCATACATTCAATAAATATTTTTAAGTTCTATTATATGCCATGAAGTTTATGGACACTTCGGGTACAGCAGTGATCAAAACAGATAAAAATCTTTGACCTCACAGAACTTATTACTAGGCATGCACTGTGATGGTGGTAGGTGTACAGCAAAAACCAAGTAAATGGAAGAGGGTAATAAATCATGTGAAGAAAAGTGAACAGGATAAGTGATCAGAGATGACTGGGATATGCAGGGAGTGTGTCGGGCTGGGTTGTCAGAGATGGCCTCCCTGGGGAGGATGGCATTTGAAGAGAGACCCAAATGAAGTGAGGGTCTGTGCTAAGTGATAAACCACAGATAGCATTCCATACCATCAGAATGACAAATACACATGCTCTGACGCTAAAACACTCCTGACATATTCCTTGAAACAGGAAAGGACAAGTTTCTAGGGTAGAAGGAATGAAGTAAAGGCAGGTTGGCAGTACTGCAATCAAGTATAGCCCAATAGACTAAGAGAAGGAGAATGCATGTATTTGAAATGACATGATTTTGAGAATGGGGACAATATAACTAAATGTAACAGATGACTCTAGCAGCTATGTGAAAAATCTACTTAGGGCGCCACCCGAGGAAGCAGGATGGCCAGCTTGGCACAGTGTAGGCGAGAAATGACGGCGACTTCGACTAGAGTGATGATGGAAGGACTTGGTTGAGTCGATAGATTTTGAGAGTAAAAATCAATTCTGGTGGATTAGTACTGAGGTGTAAGAGAATGAGAGGACTCAGGGATAGCCCCTAGGTCTTTGGACACAACTAGGCAAATGGTATCATATTCATAGTTCGATAAATTGGGAAATAATGAGTTTTTGGAAGATAATTAAAGTTTGTTTTGAAAGTGTGAAACTTAGATGCCTTTTAGTTATCCATCTAAACAGGCTGAGTAAGTAGGCAGTTGGATACTTGACTCTGAGGTCCAGAAGAAAGATTGAGGACAAGAAAGATAAATTTTGAAGTATTGACTTTAGGACAGTATAAAAGCCATTAGATGAAATCATTTAGGAAGAAAGTGAAGATAAAAGTCAGACGATGGAAAATTACAGCAAGTTAGCCTCTTACGGATGGGGAAGAATCCACCAAATGAGACAGAATAGGGAATAGAAAAGCAGGCTGGTCTTTTGGAGGCCACCTGAAGGGTGTTACCAAGAAAGTGGTAGTGACCAGCTTTACCAAGTGCTGCTGTAAGCTCAAGTATGATGAGGATCAAGAACTTAACACTTCTAGAATATTCATTGAGGAAGAAGCAATTCCAGTTTTTCTTTTTGTTTCCTCTTCATTGGAAACCTAGGAACCCTCCCACTATCATAAAGGTATCCTCAATGTTCTATATATCTTTCTGTTCCTATTTTATCTGATTGCTAGGCTTTCAATTTCTGAAGAAAAATTGAGCCAAATGTATATATACACAAACAGATAAACTCAAAAGTCCATTAGTTTCTCACTGCGTGTAAATTACATAAAAAATTTACCAGCTTTTGAATAGAAGTCAGCACTCTGAAGAGGAGAGCTGAAGCACATTTGCCACACACTAGGGATGCCTGGAATGTACGCCTTGGCTCCTAATGTCACTATTCTTCATAGAGGAGTTCATTTTTTGTTAGTACTCTGTTAATTTCATTGGCACTTAAGTTTCTACCTATTTGTCAACTCTCTTCAAAGGCTTCAAAGGCAGAATATAGAAATTCTTTCTAAAGGTTTCGTGATCACTCGCTGTTACAGCTTCTCATTTTACATTCCTGTATAAACTAAAGTGAAATAAAAGAGGTTCATTTGAGGCAAACATGTTGACTTTTGGGCTATATTCCCCAAATCTGTCTTGCTTTGTTTCCCACTATTGGATAATTACATTCCCAGGGGTTTATCTCAGCACTGATGGATCTTGTTTCATTAACTGTCTAAGTTACAGACTGCAAAGCCTTAGTGAAAAACAGTGTATGACTTTTTCCATACGTAATGTTTGGGAAAAGGTTGCAAAGTCATGGGAGACACTGTTGTCAGACTGCTTTCTGGGCCAGTTTCAGTGATTCCAGAATGGCCAAACTGGATCAAGTGAGCCCAGGATTCACTTCAGAAATCATACGGCAAAGACTGGAGAAAGAAGAAACACAGAAACAGCACAGAAATGATATAATCAAAAAAAGAAAACAGAAAGGAAGATTGTGATTCCACATGAAAAATGAGAAGGAAAAAAAAATCCCCATCCATAAAATGCATTATGTTTTTAGTGAGGATCCAAAGTCAGAAGTAATGAATTACAGGAGCAGTTACAGCTTCCAACACCTGTTGTCACAATTACTTCAATATAGTCACCAAATAAAGTTATTTCAACCAAGATCTCAATATTCAAAAGTTTAAAATACCAAGGTCATAATTTAAAATTCTATATAAATATGAGCTCATATTATTTGATAACTTTATCAACAAGAAAAAAAGGATGGTGAAACTCTCCATATTTATGTCCCTTGTACTCACTATCTTCCCACCGAGAAAACTAAATATATGTATACACATACACACACACACACACACACACTCACACATTATACAAATCTTAAAACCATAAAGTTTGGTTTGGAGCTTGAAGATTCACCTTTCTGTAATAACTCCTACTCTTTATAAGGACTCCTTCATTCCCAGATACTGATTACTGTATTGAATATTTTCTCCTGTTTAAAGAGAAATAATTTTTAAATAAACGATATCCTGATATACAATCCAAGTCACCTGACTGACCATGTGCATTTATCTCCATTCTTTCCTGAGTCACCATTAAAATGATGCAAAGGGATACATTTATAAACCTATATCATGAGTAATTATGAATTAGAGGCATGCGGAGGCAAGAAATTGGACCAAATTTTTGGAAGACAAAAAGCAATTGTAGAAGGTTAACTGATGGAGGTGGCTGAAATAGACTAGAGTACACATGGAGATGTTTAAGTGAAAATATCCTCATAATTTGTCCTCAGAACCAACAAAAAGACCTCAGGTATGAGAGAGATGAGACCTAGGTGGAAAACTAATATTAGTTGAAAGTGCCTCACATCAGTCTTTCTACCCCAGCTACACTGCACTCTCTCAACAGAAATTGAACAGTCTAGGGAGAGTTAAGATAGCGAGCATGATCATTGGAATCCCAGGACAAAAATTTTTCTGTACTCATATGCTGTATAGAATTCAAGAAATACACGGCCAGCTTCCTATTTTCACTAAAGCAGTTCCCATATGTTGAAAAGCCTCACTCATAGTTAGAGATCCCAATTTTCCTTTTATCTCTTTCCTAAATCTGAATTGGTAACTGATCATTTTCAATTCAAGTAGAATTTCAAGCTGAAAGAGAAACACCAAGATAAATCAGCAGGTGAAAAATGGAGAGTAAGATAATTTAAGGAAATGAGAATTTTTTTAAAACACCCTCAAATTTGTATACACTGAGATACTCAAAGAGAAATGATCCACTGAACAAGAACCTGAAAGATGTACTATCAGGGAACAAGAAGAAGCTCATGGAAATTAAAAAGGTAATTTCTCAAATAAAGATTCCATTAAAAAGTTAGGAGATAGAATTTAGGCAGTCCCCTGGAAAGAAAAATCAAGAAACAGAGACAGAAAATATGAACAATAAGAAACACAGTTATTAAACCAGAAAATAAAAATATCTGTCTTCTAGGAGATCCAGAAAGAACTAGAAAACAAAAGGGATAAAAAAATAAAAAAGATAAGAGGATTTTCCAGAGCAAAAGAACACAAATCTTTAGACCAAATGATTCATGGTGTTTACAAAATAATAAATGAAAAAATATTTGTATACATTAGCCACAATGTATACATAAATGTCACAGTAAAAAATGAAGATACACAGAAGATACTGAAAGCTTCCAGTAACAAAAAAAGAAAAAATATTTGTCACCACCAACAAAAATAAAAGTCAGATCAACATCATATTCTCATAGACCCTAGATGATGATGAATCAATGGACTGAAATATAAGGAAAATGATTTCCAACTTAGAATTTTATTTGTAGACAAATTCTCAATCAAGTAGAGGGATTAAATGTACTATTATTACATATTCATACATATAGAATTTTTTATCCCAGAAACTATATCCTATACATCCCCAGCCCCTCCTTTTCTTTCAAAGTTCCTTGGTGTAGTTCTGGAGCAAAACAAGGAGATAAACCAAGAAGGACGACAATATAGTAAATAATGACTCCGACGCAGAATGATAAAAGGTTGTCCCAGAATGTCAGTGAGTCTAACCAATCTTAAATGAAAGGAGGATGAGTGGGCTAGGAAGCAGGTATCAAGGGAAAGGGGATTCCTGAGATTTGACTTGATTTATTATTGAGAATTTAAGGAGATAATAAAGCAAATAACATGAGGGGAAAAAAATAAAGGCAATTGGAAAGCACAAAGCTACACAGAAAGGAAACAAGGAGTATCCAATTAAGTCTATCCAGAAAATAATATATAGACTTACATTTTAATGTAAACCACTTATTGATTTCCAACTTTCAGGATTAACTAATAGGTAAAGTACAATAGGTCTCTGTGTATACATGGGTACAGACACACACATACACGTATTATACGGATATTTAGAGTAAACCTGCAGATAACAGATATTGGCAGTTGAGACTGAGAAGAGAGAGGATATCCTCATCTGATGATGCAAGTGTCAAGAGACACAATTTATAGTTGATTGAACAAGAAAAGAGGTGTAAGTAGACTAAAGTTTAAAAGTACCTACTGCAAGAGATTGCATGACTTACAGAACTATATTGTAAGGTGAGGGACGGGAACAGCAGAGAAGGTCAGGGTGACAAGACGGGAACTAAGTAAATCTTCATGGTTCCACTTAATTATAAAGTTGGTAAGTCAGGAACAGCGCTCTAATTGTATTTCGGATACATAGAAGTAAATACAAGTAGTCTCTTAAAAATAAAGGCTTAAAAAATTTTGACACGGATCTTTGTAAGTAAAAGGACTGGGCATAGAATAGAAGTCTGGGATCTGGCTTTAATTATTTACCTGTACTCTTTTAGCCATATGGCATGTGTTGTAGCAATAAAAATTAAAATATATATGCATATATATGCATATCAATCTATTTGTACCTCTACCTACAAAGATAGGTTTGTCTAGACAGAAAAATATGAAGATTGAAATTCTATCATTAGGTAATCACCAGAAGATGTATTTAAAAAATAATGCCTAAGGATTTTAATGTGGCTCCACCTGAGTAAAAGAGCAGAGCTGCAGTTTCATCATATTCTTTTAGGAGAGGCTACCTACCTTCTAAGACAGAAGTTCTGCTTCCATAAAGTACAAGGAAGAGAGGAAAGTCATCCTTAAGCTACATCTTTGTATCCCTGTATTTTCCCCTCTAACAATCTATCTGAATGCCAAGACCTGCTATCCTGTCCAGCTGGGGTATATTTATTTTATATGGCAAAACATTGGTTGGAGCTCAAGGAGTTAATGCATTTCCTTCTCAGGTTGAAATGCCACTTTAATAGCATGGTGTTTATTCTTGGCATTTCCAGTCTCCTAAAGAGACAAGGTTACTTTGCAATCTCTTTGTGCTCATGAGCATGTGTGTGGGTCTTGTTGAGGGGGGTAAAATGCTTCTAACTTACCACACTCAGAGAAAGAAATCATAAATCAGCAGGTCAGTCAGGTGCTATTATTTCACCTTTAACGTTAGTATGTTTTCAATACAATATTTCAATAGATTTCATTCTGCATAATAATTTATCATGAATTACCAAAATTCTTATTAATGAGTTCAGAGAACTTTGGCTCTAATAAAATGAAACCTTTATCACAAATTGGTTGAGCCCATGACTGCAACTTAATCATGCAATTGTATAAAAGTCAAACTGTATTTTTACTTTATAGGAATAAGTTCCCAGGGAAAGAAAACTCATTTTAAAACTTTGGGCCATTAAGCCTTAAATGGTAGAGTAGTATCTGAGAAATAAAAATGAATGGGGCCAAGACTAGGGAAATTTGGAATCCAGCCATCATTCCACAAGTAACAATTTTTGTGACACTGGGAAAATCTAACCTTACTTGGTTTCAGTTCACCAGTGTTAAAATGAGTGATCGGTATAAATAAAGGCTTTCTAAAAACCCTTAGAGTTCTACAATCATGTAAATTTGGAATACTGAATTTACAGTTTTCAGTGGCTACTGCCATGTAAATTATATTATTCTTTTTTTCCTGGAAATTATATGCTTGCTGGAAATATTCATTAATTTGTCCATTATCAGAAGTACAGAAAGAACAAATTTTTCTCCCTAATGACTTAGGCAAACATTTTCAGTACTATATGCTCTCTCCATGACTGGCATGATTCCACTGATTCCTCACACTAACCAGGTGTGCCTTAAATATTATAATTCCCATTTAATAGATAGGAATAATGAAACTCAGAGGGATTATGCAATTTTCCCAAGATTACAACGAAGAGGTGTGAAGATGCAGAGACTGCACATCTAATTCCAGAGAACCTGCTCTCTATTTAAAAAAAAATAGTCATGCAATTAAAATCGTATTGCATAGAGTTTAATATAATCCTATGCAACACAAAGAACCAAGCTCCATCCTACACACTATGGAATATACTCTGGTCAGCTAAGAATACACAGGAGCAGAGATTTGTCCTTTGTTCTACCCTTAGCTCCAGACAGAACTGGTGACTAAAGGCTACTACTAGTCTTGCACAAGCCTACCTCATGAATCAGAAACAATGACAGGGAGTTACTAAATACTAGTACTTTGTGCCCAAAAGAATACAGTAAACAACAGTTGGAAAGTTTATCATAAGGGGGAAGGCAACAAGTTTGTGGAATCTCTTTCAAAAATCCAGATTTTGAACGTGTAGTATAGAAATCATGACGAATATGCATTTGAAAACAAGTACAGTATCTTTAAATTTGTCCTTAAAAATATCTGAAGTGAATTTCATACTAAAATATGTTGTTAGATTGACCCTAATGGGTGCTAATTAGAACCTAAAAGTCCATTAAATATTATTGAAAAAGGGTGATAAATTTAAAACTAGGACATGCTTCTCCCACACTTGTCCAAAGCTATAGTAACCCTCATCCCATACAAAGCTTCAAGATAAAAGGGAACTTGAGTCTCCAGGGACAGACATTCCATTCATTTCCATAATGGAAGTTGAATAGAGGTCACTCATTCACTTACTTTAAAAGGTTTTGGTAACAGTGAATGAGGTCAAGATGAACCACTGGTTTAGGATCATTATTGGAAACATTAACCACATAACTATCAGTAGTAGAAACAGGTTGACATAATGTAAGAAAGAAATTAGTCAGGAAATAAAATTGCTAAGACATGGGCACGGTAGAATGAGCAATAGAATGAAGAATAAAAAGGTTATCCTCAAAAAAATCTAGAAAGATATTTCTCTCCAAAATAAATTTATAAATTTCACCTCAAGTATTAATGTGCATTAAAAGTTGGCTAGATAGAGTAAGTAGGAAAGCAAAATGTTTTATTTTTTTAAGGACCATAAACAAAAACATTAAAGGAAACGTGGAACAGTTGAAAAAGAAGAATGAAACTTCTTAAGTGTTCCTCAAGTTTTAAGAGTCTCAAAATAAACAGACAAGTTCTTAAGGGAAGATAGGATGCCTCTGGTTTTATGACATGATTTTATTTGTAGAATGAACTAATTTTTTGATGCTGCAAGGAATACCAGAAAATTTTCTCTTCTTTTAATCTTAATGAGTTATGTGACTAAAACTGGAAGAAGACCCTAACTTTATAGTCTTTTTCAGAAGTAACATCGGTTGAGTTTTCAATCCAATTAGAATCGTACTTTTTAGAACTAAGGTTGCTTTTTAAAGAGATAGACAGTTATAAGGAATTTATCCTAGGTGATTAAATAAAACTGGTGAAATGTGCTGATTCTTACAGCATTTTCTCTTTGAGTAAATAACCACAGAGTAAAACCTACCACCATTCTTCTCACCTCGAATAGAAAGAAGATAGAACTAGAGGCCAAGAAAATTTTTATATAATTTGGGTCATTAGAATGTGTGAGTGTAACACACATGTACAAACTAGTTCAACCATTTACTAAACTGCATGACATATACTTCAAATGGTATAAAGATGTCTAAATTTTACCTCTCCTTTAAAGATATCTCAGCAAAAAAAAAAATGAGGCAAGGTTGGGGAGCGTCATCATGCTGTCATTTAACAAATCCATCGGTTGTAAGAATTTGTTCCGCTCTCTTACTCTATCAGTTCCTGTAGCTGATCTCTCTAACCCATCTAACGTTTTGTATGCCTTTACCAACATTTGGGCCAGTTTACTGTCTTGCATATACTTATAACTGAAAATTTTAAAGGCAACCTTAATGGTGCGCTAGTTACATTGCAGTCCACTATTCTATCAATAAAGGAACTGGAATTCATTGTTTCCTAAAGTCCAAAGCAACAATGATAGAAAACATGTAAGAAAATGCAATCAGGATGAATAATGCAAATTAGTATGCTTATTTCTACAAGGTCTTAAGCCTCCATATTTAAGAAAGAAAAAAGAAGTAGATCAAATCTAAAATATACTACATAAGTATTTTCATATATCAAAGAAAATTTAATTGATGGTAAATTCTTATGTGAGCATTTGGTTATCTATGTATTGACCAAAATACATTTTATAATAGTATTTGTTATACAGTGGATGTGCTTTCCACTATAACATGTTTAATTCCTCCTCTTCTTCCCCATCCTCTGCTGCCAAGGAAAAGGAAGAAGTGGAAAGAAGGACAGGGAGAGAAAACATGAAAAAGAAGTACATTTTTTATCTATTTCTGCACATGTCACTACATATAGTTACTACATAACTGTCTGAATAATCTCTCGATAGATTAAGTATATTGTGACTCTGAAACTATTTACTGCTTATAGTACTGCTCCAAATTAACAATTTACAAAAAATATTTTAGAACTATGCTTTTAGTTAATGCATATACTAGAAGCTGTGAAAATTAATTCCTTTCAGATTGTCAGTTTTCCTCAGTAGTTATCTTTTGCCTGAACATACCCTACTTCCTCAACTCTTTAAAAAATAATAGCTTGATGGGTTTTGAATCCCTATCATTTATCTGTGCTAACACTAGAAAGAGCACAAACAGGTATCTTGACATCTCTTAGTGTTTTCCCCCTAATTACTAGCAGTGTGACAGTATTTCCTTGAGGAACTATTGATTTTTTTTTTAATTCTGTGATGTAGTGGAGGCCAGCAACTTAAAACTTAACATTTTGATCAAATAGAAATTCTAATCTTTTAAAATTCTCATATTAAGCAAAATTTCTATTAACAGAAAACTTAGCTTCTGACCTTAGTTCTATCTTGTTGCATGATATTGGGCAAGTCATTAAACTTGCCTTTGGCTCTCTGGACTACACTTTCTTTAGTCAAATCATTTATAAGGCCTTTATTTTCAAAATGCTCTGACGTATATAGTATTCCATACTCTGGAGCAAGAAATCCATCCATTTCAATGTTTTGTCATTATGACAGAGCTTAAAATCTACATTATGTTGTAGTAGTAATTGTGGAATAATTGTAAACAACTACTGAAGGTATTGGCTAAATTTAAAAGGTCAGATAACACAGCCTACTGAGTTTTCTGTAATATGGGTTTAGAAACATTTTGCAATTCTGTTTAACAGAGGACTATCATAAAAATCATAAAAATTAAAAACTTGGTACTGTTGTCAAATTACAGTGAAACCAAGTGACTTGTAAAGGGTCATATTGTTTAGATGAGAATTGTTATCTTAATTAGAATAAGAAATTGTCATATAGTTTTATTATCTTAGGTTTTCACTAACCAAAAGCATTTTAAATGTAGATAACCTAGTATCTACCTTCAGCTAAAACTATATTCAAAGTCAGCATACTTAAATAAACATGAATCCAACGATCTGTTTTAAACCATTGAATTGAAATAACCACACTCTAATATCACATTAGAAATGTGCTGCTTATAATTACAGGTAAGGAAGGCAAAGACTGCCGGCTGGATTGTATCACTAGTGTACCTCAGTCTCACTAAAGCTATGACCAAGCTCACCAAAATCATAGGTAGGATAAGAATGAGTCAACCCTGACTGAGGTGTAGAATCCAGGGTAAAGAACTGAAGGGTACCTGACCCAATTCGAAAAAAATGGGATAAACACTTCTGGCAAAGAATTTTAAGCATAATACATGCATGAAATAATTTTGACATTTGCTTCTGTCATTCATGATATTTATATTCAATACAATATGTTGGCTTTTCAAGGTATAACTTCAAGAGAATGATAACTTCTCTCCAGGTAAGCTGACAACAAATCTAACAGTTGCTTCCAGATGGATGATCATACATCATAGGGTCAAAGTCATAGCTCCGTGAACTAGATACCTTTCCTTGCTAAGTCACAGCAAGGATGTGTGGGCGCCTACTATGTGCTTTGACACTACACTGAAGCTCTCTGTCCATGATTTCATTAAATCCTTATAAATACTTGAGTAAGCGTTTTCAGAAAGGGAAACACATTTCGTCAAAGTTCATGACACTAGGAATTCTTGGGGAAGATGGTGTCATAAGCAGGGCGGCAGAAATTTCCTCCCAACACTATCTACGAAAATACAGCAAATACAACTATTCCTAAAAGAGAGACCAGAATACACAGGAAAGCACACAGCGTGCAGCAACACCCGAGAGGACTCAGCACCCCAAGAGGTGGGTAAGATACAGAGAAGCGACCTGGCGGGACCCGAGCATTCACCCACCCCAGCACACCGGCGGGAGAAGAGGATTCAGAGCCAGGAGGGAGTGGAAGTACAACCCGTGAAATAACCAGCCCCGGTGATCTGCGTGGGGAGCACTGACACACATACCGCAGTGTAGTGGAGATTGGAGAGACAGAGGGGCAGGATCTGAGCAGGGAACATGCCAGGGTGCTTGCAGCCGGCTCCCGGGAAGGAAAAAAAAAAGAAAAGCGCGTGCTTTCTTCAGCAGTCTTAAAGAGACAGGAGGCCAGCGGAGGAGCCAGATAGCCCCAGCATACTCAGCCCAGCGGGCTGGGAGTCCTGGGGAGTTTCGGACCCCTTAGCTGGCGACTGGGAAAGTGTGGCCGCACTTAGACTTCTCACTGAGATCAACAGCCTCTAGACTTCTCACTGAGATCAACAGCCTCCCATTTGTTCCCACCCCAGCCAGAGCTATAAAGGGGCCCTGTGGAGTGGCGCGGCCACAGCTGCGGAATAATGGGGCAACAGAGCCACCTACAGCATCCGAACAGAATCTACTCCCGGTGGGCGTTTTTTTTTGTTTTGTTTTGTTTTTTGTTTTGCTTTTTCTTTTTTCTTTTCCTTCTTCTTTTTCTCTTTTTTCTTTCTTTCTTGCCTTTTTTTTTCTTCTCTTTTGAAAGTCTTAAAGAGCCCAGCTGACATATGTGGCAACTACCAGCGACCACTTCTATAGCCATGAAAAGACAGAGGAATATGGTTCAGACTAAAATCAACCACACAACCCCAGAGAGGGAGCCTGAAGGGATGTAAATGAACAGTCTTCCTGAAAAAGAATTCAGAATAAAAGTCATAACCATGCTGATGGACCTACAGAGAAATGTGCAAGAGCTGAGGGAGGAAGTGAGGGAACTGAGGAAAGACAACGCAGAAATCAGACAGGCGATCAACGGGCTTAACAGCAGAATGGATGAGATGCAAGAGACTCCTAATGGAATAGAAATCAGAGAACAGGAATACAGAGAAGCTGAGGCAGAGAGAGATTGAAGGATTTCTAGGAATGAAAGAATATTAAGAGAACTGTGTGACTAATCCAAATGGAACAATATTCGCATTATACGAGTACCAGAGGAAGAAGAGAGAAAAAGGGAAAGAAAGTGTCTTTGAAGAAATAATTGCTGAAAACTTTCCCTCGCTGGGGAAGGAAATAGTCTCGCAGTCCACGGAAGCCCACAGATCTCCCAACACAAGGGACCCAAGGAAGACAATGCCAAGACACATAATAATTAAGATGGCAAAGATCAAAGATAAAGACAGGGTATTAAAGGCAGCTAGAGAGAGAAAAAAGATCACCTACAAAGGAAAACCCATCAGACTATCATCAGACTTCTCAACAGAAACCTTACAGGCCAGAAGAGAATGGCATGATATTTTTAATGTTATGAAACAGAAGGGCCTTGAACCAAGAATATTGTATCCAGCATGATTATCATTTAAATATGACAGAGGGATTAAACAATTTCCAGACAAACGAAAGTTGAGAGAGTCTGCCTCTCATACACCACCACTACAGGATATCTTAAACGGACTGCTCTAGAGGGAAGCACCCCTAAGGCTAAAAACATGTCACCAGAGAAAATAAAATCATAGCAAAGAAAGCAGACCATCCAAATACTAACTAAAGGCAAAGAATAAAACAACTAGTATATTAAGAAAGGAGGAGGAAGAATAAGAAGGGAGAGAAATAAAGAAACATCAGACGGTGTTTACAATAACTTAACAAGAAAGTTAAGTAAGATTGTTAGATAGTAAAGAAGCAACCCTTGAACCCTTGGTAACCACGAATCTAAAGCCAGCAATGGCAATAAGTACATATCTATCAATAATCACCCTAAATGTAAATGGACTGAATGCACCAATCAAAAGACACAGAGTAACAGAATGGATAAAAAAGCAAGACCCATCTATATGCTACTTACAAGAGACTTACCTCAAATCCAAAGATATACACAGACTAAAAGTGAAGGGATGGAAAAAGATATTTCATGCAAACAACAAAGAGAAAAAAGCAGGTGTTGCAGTACTTGTATCAGACAAAATAGACTTTAAAATGAAGAAAGTACCAACAGATAAAGAAGGACATTACATAATGATAAAGGGTCAGGCCAACAAGAAGATATAACCATTATAAATATATACGCACCCAACACAGGAGCACCAGCATATGTGAAACAAATACTAATAGAATTAAAGGAGGAAATAGACAGCAATGCATTCATCTTAGGAGACTTCAACACACCACTCACTCCAGAGGACAGATCCACCAGACAGAAAATAAGACACAGAGGCATTGAACAACACACTAGAACAGATGGACCTAACAGATATCTACAGAACTCTTCACCCAAAAGCAACAGGATACACATTCTCTCAAGTGCACATGGAACATTTTCCAGAGTAGACCACATACTAGGCCACAAAAAGAACCACAAATTCAAAAATATTGAAATCCTACCAACCAACTTCTCAGATCACAAAGGTATAAAACTAGAAATAAATTTTAGAAAGAAACCAAAAAGGCTCACAAATACATGCAGACTTAACAACATTCTCCTAATTAATCAAAGGGTTAACGACCAAATCAAAACAGAAATCAAAGAATATATGGAGACTAATGTCAACAACAACACAAAGCCACAACTTCTGTGGGACGCAGCAAAGGCAGTTCTAAGAGGAAAGTATATTGCAATCCAGGCCTATTTAAAGAAGAACATTCCCAAATGAAGAGTCTAAAGACACAATTACTGAAATTGGAAAAAGAAGAACAAATGAGGCCCAAAGTCACCAGAAGGAGGGACATAATAAAGATTAGAGAAGAAATAAATGAAATTGAGAAGAATAAAACAATAGAAAAAATCAATGAAACCAAGAGCTGGTTCTTTGAAAAAATAAACAAAATAGATAAACCCCTAGCCAGACTCATTAAGAGAAAAAGAGAATCTACACACATAAACACAATCAGAAATGAGAAAGGAAAAATCATGACAGACCCCAAAGAAATACAAAGAATCATAAGAGAATATTATGAGAAGCTATATGCTAACAAGCTGGAAAACATAGAAGAAATGGACAACTTCTTAGAAAAATACAACCTTCCAAGACTGACCAAGCAAGAAACAGAAAAACTAAACAGACCAATCACCAGCAATGAAATTGAAGTGGTAATCAAAAAACTACCCAAGAACAAAACCCCCGGACCATATGGATTCACCTCTGAATTCTACGAGACATATAGAGAAGAAATAACACCCATTCCCCTTAAAGTTTTCCAAAAAATAGAAGAGGAGGGAATACTTCCAAATTCATTCTATGAAGCCAGCATCACTCTAATACCAAAACTGGGCAAAGACCTCACCAAAAAAGAAAATTACAGACCAATATCCCTGATGAACGTAGATACAAAAACACTCAACAAAATATTAGCAAACCGAATTCAAAAATACATCAAGAGGATCATACACCATGATCAAGTGGGATTCATCCCAGGGATGCAAGGATGGTACAACATTCGAAAATCCATCAACATCATCCACCACATCAACAAAAAGAAGAACAAAAACCACATCATCATCTCCATAGATGCTGAAAAAGCATTTGACAAAATTCAGCATCCATTCATGATTAAAACTCTCAGGAAAATGGGTATAGAGGGCAAGTACCTCAACATCATAAAGGCCATATATGACAAACCCACAGCTAACATCATACTTAACAGTGAGAAGCTAAAAGCTTTTCATCTAAGATCGGGAACAAGACAGGGATGCCCACTCTCTCCACTGTTATTCAACATAGTACTGGAGGTCCTAGCCACGGCAATCAGACAAAACAAAGACATACAAGGCATCCAGATTGGTAAAGAAGAAGTCAAATTGTCACTATTTGCAGATGACATGATACTGTACATAAAAAACCCTAAATACTCCATTCCAAAACTACTAGAACTAATATCTGAATTCAGCAAAGATGCACGATACAAAATTACCACACAGAAATCTGTTGCTTTCCTATACACTAACGATGAACTAACAGAAAGAGAAATCAGAAAAACAATTCCATTCACAATTGCATCAAAAAGAAAAAAATACCTGGGAATAAACCTAATGAAGGAAGTGAAAGACCTGTACTTTGAAAACTACAAGACACTCCTAAGAGAAATTAAAGAGGACACTAACAAATGGAAATTCATCCCATGCTCTTGGCTAGGAAGAATAAATATTGTCAAAATGGCTATACTACCTAAAGCAACCTACAGATTCAATGCAATCCCTATCAAACTACCAACAGCTTTCTTCAATGAACTGGAACATATAACTCTAAAATTCATATGGAACCACAAAAGACCCCAAATAGCCAAAGCAATCCTGAGAAGGAAGAATAAAACAGGGGGAATTACGCTCCCTGACTTCAAGCTCTACTACAAAGCCACAGTAATCAAGACAATTTGGTATTGGCACAAAAGCAGACCCACAGACCAGTGGAACAGAATAGAAAATCCAAACATTAACCCAAACATATGCAGTCAATTAATATTTGATAAAGGAGCCTTGGATATACAATGGGGAGATGACAGCCTCTTCAGCAGCTGGTGTTGGAAAAACTGGACAGGTACGTGTAAGAGAATTAAACTGGACTACTGTCTAGCCCCATACACAAAGGTAAACTCAAGGTGGATAAAAGACCTGAATGTAAGTCCTGAAACCATAAAACTCTTAGAAAAAAAATAGGCAAAAATCTCTTGGACATAAACATGAGCGACTTCTTCATGAACACATCTCCCCAAGCAAGGGAAACAAAAGCAAAAATGAACAAGTGGGACTATGTCAAGCTGAAAAGCTTCTGTACAGCAAAGGACACCATCAGTAGAACAAAAAGACATCCTACAGTATGGGAGAATATATTCATAAATGACATATCTGATAAAGGGTTGACATCCAAAATATATAAAGAACTCACGCACCTTAACAAACAAAAAGCAAATAATCCAATTAAGAAATGGGCAGAGGACATGAATAGACACTTCTCTAAAGAAGAAATTCAGATGGCCAACAGGCACATGAAAAGATGCTCCACATCGCTAATCATCAAAGAAATGTAGATTAAAACCACAATGAGTTATCACCTCACACCAGTGAGGATGGCCAACATCCAAAACACAAACAACAACAAATGTTGGCGAGGATGTGGAGAAAAGGGAACCCTCCTACACTGCTGGTGGGACTGCAAATTAGTTCAACCATTGTGGAAAGCAGTATGGCGGTTCCTCAAAAAACTCAAAATAGAAATACCATTTGACTCAGGAATTCAACTCCTAGGAATTTACCCTAAGAATGCAGCAGCCCAGTTTGAAAAAGACAGATGCACCCCTATGTTTATCACAGCACTATTTACAATAGCCAAGAAATGGAAGCAACTAAGTGTCCATCAGTAGATGAATGGATAAAGAAGATGTGGTACATATACACAATGGAATATTATACAGCCATAAGAAGAAAACAAATCCTACCATTTGCAACAACCTGGATGGAGCTAGAGGGTATTATGCTCAGTGAAATAAGCCAGGCAGAGAAAGACAAGTATGAAATGATTTCACTCATCTGTGGAGTATAAGAACAAAGAAAAAAAAAACTGAAGGAACAAAACAGCAGCAGACTCACAGAACCCAAGAACGGACTAATAGTTACCAAAGGGAAAGGGACTGGGGAGAAGATGGGTGGGAGGGGAGGGAAAGAGGGAAAAAGGGACATTATGGTTAGCAGATGTAATGTTGGAGGGGCACGGGGAGGGCTGTACAACTCAGAGGAGATAAGTAATGATTCTATAGCATCTCACTATGCTGATGGACAGTGACTGTAATGGGGTTGGTGGGGGGGACCTGATGAAGGGGTAGTTTAATAACCATAATATTGCACATGTAACTGTAGATTAGTGATACCAAAATAAATTATATTAAAAAAAAAGTTCTTGCCACCAGCACGTGGCGAGACAGGACATTCCTAGCAACTTAGTTTCTCCTTCTTTACGGATGCTCCTCATCATCGCAAATTTCCATGTAAGAAAAATATGGAGATTATAAGGTCTCAGTCTTGGTTTACCAGGTAATATGCAGGTTGGAATTCGAATTGAATATCAAATCGTTCCCCGCTCCCCCCCAAAAAAGGTTTTGCTCTGACCACCCAGTCTCTTCCTCCTCAGTTACCCTCGGGATTCCGCCCAGCCACTCAGTGTCGTGTCTACAACACCCACGTCTATCACAGGGGCCCCAGAGCACAGAATCAACAGTTCTCTGCCTTGGCTTTCTAACTAAAAACCCGCCTACCTTCCTGCTTTGAGTCCTCCACACCGCCCCTATTAAGCACACTCACAGGCACCTTTTACACGTTAAAGGAGAGAGGAAAATGAAACATGTCTGATGTTTCTCTGCCACGACTTCCCCTCAGCATAGGACGGAAATTGCCTCCTTGCTTAGACGCAAGCTCCTCGGCACAGCAGGGCCACCCGGCGTTGGCCACGTGCTTGGGGCTCGGGAGGCCACACGTCAGAACCACACCGGAAGTAAAGCACACTCTGGGGGTCCTTCCTTGTGGTCGGGCCACCCAGGAGCGACGCCCAAGTACAGACTGTTTCTGGCTGGAGGGAGGAGGGAGGCCGCGCGTTCTGACCTGGATCTGCTGCTGAAGCAAATTGATCTTGTGCTGCTGCTGCAGAAGCTGCTGCTGCTGCCGCGCGATCTGTGGAGAAATTGACACGAAAGGCTTAGAAGTACGTCGAGGCTCCCCCAGGACGTTACCGAGGTTCTGCTTCTCAGTGTCTGATTGGACACTGATGAAGGTGATCAAAACGGGTGGCGGTGCCCCTAAAAGCGCCAGCAAGTCACCCTTCTGGAGGGTCCAACACGATCTTTAGTCCTCGGGATGGTTTCTTTTTGCCTAAAACAAACAAAAAGCCTAAGACTCTAGATCCGTGGTCTGAGCCCGGACGACACGTTAGCATTTCAAAACCCCTCTTCCCGGAAACACGCAACGTTTCCAGCTCTTTTGTACGAGAGAGAACTGCATAAACTGAGGGCTGTTGTGACCGAGGAGTTCACAGGAGCACGAGGCTTCCTGTTGTAAGCGCTGTATTCCTTAGCGAGGTGTTGGTATTTTTTTGTTTTGGATAAATACTGTCTTCACTTCTGCCTCCCACAGCCCTTGAACTGCCAACTCCAGAGTGCCCTCCCTCCATCATGCTTTCTGCTCCTGTTCGCGACTAGAATGATTCTTCATACAGTAACTAGTCACTTCCGTTTTTTAAATTCTGAAGCATTTTTTTTTAGTCTTCACCTTTTGACTTTTCATCAGAATTCAACCCTCAAGTTCCTTCCCTTGATCCTGAGCTTCCTTCCTTGGCTTCTGCGATATCACACTTCCTTGGTGTTGCTCGGACCTCCCAGTTTCTTCCTCCTCCGTTACCCTCGACATTCCACCCAGCCAGTCAATGTCCTGGTTGTATAAGGTTCAATTGTAGACTCGACTCTTTTCCCGCTATACCTCTATTCTGCATGTATGCTGAGTGCTTATAAATTGGTTTCTCTAGCCTAGATTTTGCTTTAAGCCTCTGGCGCAATTTTCCAATGACATTCTTAAAGGTACTTCAGCTTCAACAGGTTCAAAACTAAACTCAAGACTTAGCCCTCAGTGTGGTCATCTTAAGTGTTTTCTAAGCCACGAACTAGCAGAATCACCCCATTATTTGCTCTTTTAGCATCTTATACATTTACTTAATACTATATACCACATACTATGATTTTATATTTATTTTTGTTTTTGTTTTAATTAACACCTTTCTGTCTCCTGGGTGCGAGTCCATAAATGCAGTGGGATTTAGGAATCATGTATGTTTTACTCACCATTTGTACAAAGGAATACAGAATGAATATTTGGTGAATATTGCATGAGTAAATAGATGAGAAAAAAATTTTAAACACTTGAGTACATGATACAAGGTAGGAAACCTCACTGAGAATGTAACTTCTAACCTCATGAAATATCACTCTCATAAATAGGCTCTACTTCATATTCTCATGTTATAATCACTACCATTTTCATTATAAAAGTGGAACAGTCTTTGTATCAGAAAGCTAAAATTCAGAAAAAGCTTGATACATGCAGGCACCATTACTATGAATAAAAGTGAAGAACCCATATGGTGGTGATGGGTCTACATGACTGTACGCTGAACTTTGTATTTCCTTTATGGACTAGTATTTTAATATTTTCATTTTATTTTAGGAATATGGTAAAAATTCCTTTGTTTCTAAAGAAACTTAGGAAAAGAGATGGTATAAAAAAAGAGTATCAGTTTTTTCCTTAAGTCTAGGTCTTTCCTCCCACATATCAATATTTCCACTGATATTTAAATCCTTGTATCAGCACTTTAAGAATGTATAAAGAAACTGACCACTTCCTACCCCTCCACACATCCTCCAGTTCCATGCCACTGTTGCCTGGATTGTTTTAATAGCTTCTTATTCACTATTTCTGCTTCTGCTTTCACTCCCTACAGCCTATTATAAACCAGTTTCTGGAGAGATCCTCTTAAAATGTAAGTCATTTTATTCATCTTTCCAAAACGTGCTGTCCCACTCAGAATAAAAGCCAGTGTCTGTTCAATACCTGTAAGGCTCTATATGATTTGGCCTCCTGCTACCTCTCTGATTTCATCTCCCCCACACTTTGTACCTCCACTCTCACCACATTGCTTTCCTATCTATCTCTTGAATGCACCAAGGATGCTCCTACCTTCTCCCTACCCCTGCCTCTGGGCCTTTGCATGTGTTTTCCCCATCCATCTGGAACACTTTGTTCCTGGATAACCACATTGCTAACTCCCTTACCTCTTACAAATCTCTGCTCAATTTTTAACCCTGTCAATAGGATCCTCCTTGAGTACCTATTTTTGAAGAGCCTGTCTTCTTGGTACCCTCATCCCTAATTCTCTGCTTTATGTTTCACCATCATTCTTACCAACATATACTATTTTATTTATTTATTGTCTATCTCTTCCCAACTAGAATTTCAATATATGAAGGATTTTTGTCTGTTTTATTCCTCATGTTGTCCCAGTAACTAGAACATAACCTGGCATCAAAGAGGAGCTCACTGATATTTATTGAATAGATGAATGTGGAATGGAGCTCAGAATCTGGTGGAAAGGCTGATCAGTAAACACAGTCACTACATCGCCAAGGGCTGTAATAGGAATATTAGAGTGCCAGAAGAGGGACACCTACACTGAGCAGGGAGCCATTGAGAGGAGTGTCAGGAAAGGAGTTCTCAAGAGAAGATAAACCAAATCTCAATCTTAAGGAATAAGTACTATTCTTAAAGAATAAATCCTCAAGGATATCCCCATGACCACAAGAGTGGTGACTATGCATGCTGGCACTGCAGGGTAGAGAGGATCTGAGTGAGTAGAACGGGCTCAAGAAAGCTGACCTGTAGCTATCACAAGGGACCTTTTCTCAGGCTGGGTAGGCATCACTGCCTGGCATCTCTCCAACACAGGAGAGAAATTCAGGAAGAACCTAAGGATTTCTAAAGTTCCAAGGAGAATGTTGGAAGAAGTTAAAACATTCTAGAATCCTTTGATATTTGGGGATGGGCCAGACTGAGACAAAAAGAAAGGAGCCTTGCTCTCCATTAGTGATTGCTCAGATTTTTCAGGACAAATTTGTCCCTAGACCCATCAAAGCAGAGGTTCTCCATTCTGAACTCATTATCATATGGGTAAAGCAAGAGGAGCATGGACCATATTCAAAAACAGGCCAAAGATATCCTTAAGGAAAATGATGAGGCATTTTATCAAATACAAAAGCATTAACTTTCAAGCAGAGATGAACCACAAAGTAGAGAAGAATAAACTGAAAGGGGGTCACCTCAAATATAATCTGAATAGTTCTTCACCTCTTTCAACTCTGTTGTTTACATTTTGAAAGCTGTTTAGAAGTTTTTGCAGGGATGTGTGGACAAATACTCTTGACCAAATAATGGCCCTCCTTCACTTAAGATGATGGGTGGAATGAGCCTATAATGCAGGATGGCAAAGGGAATTAGTCCCCAGCGGGTTATGTCATCTTTACATGTAAGCTCACCCTATGACACTTTCTATCTTCTCTCCCCATTCATACCATTTTTTTTATACATAAGATTCCCTCCATTTTCCCACTATGTATTTGTTAATTCTTATTGACTGATTTCTGCTACTAAAGCCCCACAGAAGCTATACTCTTAAAAGGCCAACAATCAGAAACTAAATAACAAATCTAGTTAGCTTTCATTTTCTGGAACAGTCCATTTTTCTCTTTCGACCAGCTATATGCCAGTATCTCCAAAGGATCCACTCTTAGGTCCTTTGCATTTTCCCATGATATCACCATTACTCTAATTGAGGGCCTATAAACTCACCATTCTTTCCTCTTCATGAAACACTCTGGCCTCAGGTATTAATGTGGCTGCCCCTTGTACGTCATTTAAATATGAGCACAGTTGCCAGATCCCACTACCCAGACTAAGAAACACTTGCCCACCACACCCATCAGTATTTATCAAATTACTTTCCTAACATTTCTGCAAGTTAATTATCACTACCTGAAATTATTTTGTTAATTTATCTTTTCCTTTGTTAATTGTCTTTCTCTGTCCATTAGAATTTAGGGGTTTTGTCTTTCCGGTTGATTGAGGTAGCCTCAGCAGTTAGCACATTGTCTGCCATGTGAGAAACACTTGGTTCCTTCTTGTTGAATAAATTAATGAAACTTATCTACTCCAATATGAACTACCATCTCTGTAGATAATCTTAAGAAATTTGGCACAGCCCTCTTTTCCAAACTGTTGGTCAGTATTTCTAGCTGTCTTTCACACTTCCAGTTGGACAACCTGATAACATCTCTCTTTAACATAATAGAACATCCTGCTTTTCCAACAAATTTACCCCCCTCCTGACTTTCCCTGTTGCCCAGGCTCAAAACCTTTCCTCTCTTTAGCCCACTGGAAAAAAATTCAACTAACCATCTGCCGCCTGTTTACTCCTGCCTTCCTTTTTCCATGGTCATTTAGTTTAGATTCTAAACTATTTAGTTTAGATTCTCACTCCTTCTATTTAATTTACTATAAAAGCCTTCTAACTAAACTTCTTGTCCCACAACTGGAAATTTACTTCACCTGTGGAACCCTACCTATTTTTTTTTAAAGCTTATACCAAACACTTGTTTAATGAAATCTTTCATAACGTCCCTGATTGGAAATGTTCTCTTGACTCTCCACGGTTCTTTTTGGTACTTTACTCAAGACTTAATCAAAATTTCACCTTCATTATAATCACTTCCATGTTACTTACCGCTAGCATAGTTGATAAGCTTCTTTAGGACAGAGTATTTTTTGTTTGTCTTGGTGTTCTGCCTTTTTATTTACTTATGTGGGGCAGGGGATTGCTTTTACTGATTGTTGTGTGCCTAGGAGAGTGCCCTATAAATGAGAGGCAAAAAACCAGGCCTGAGGAGTGTGTGCCCCTGGTTCTCACCTGCTCTTGCTGCTGTTTGGCCAGCTCCATTTGCTGGCGCTGTTTCTCTATCTGAGACGCAGCCAGTTTCTTCTGCTCATCATGGGCGGCCAACAGCTGCTCTCGCAAACTTGTCAGCTGATTGATCATACCCATGAGCTGCCGCTCCTTCTCAGCCAGGCTTTCAGGAGTCCCTGAAAACAAATGGCAATAAAATATACAAGAAAAGAGAAATGAGAAGAGAGGGACTTTTCAATGACAATGCTTGTATAGAGAACTACTCCAAATATCGGGTTCAACACACAAAACATATACCCACCCTCTTTTAGATTTTAACTCAACAGTGAAAAATGATGGCTATTTCACCCATTGCAAAATATCGGAATAAACACTGATTGTTTTTTATTTATGACAAACAATAATCTATAGCTTTTTTCCTTTTATTTCTTGGCCTGAGGAGCCAGTATTATGATATTCTATGCGAGGGCCTGGTAGAAGTAAAAGGGAGCCTAAGACACAGTTCCTAGCCCTAAGTAGTTTTTAATCAAGTTAAAGATGCAAGACAGAAATATTAAAAATTTAAAACCATAATTATTAAAAGATCAAAGAATTATCAGTAGTATGATTCTTCTTTTCTCAAAAAAGAATCTTTAAGAATTAGAAATAAGGAATCTTATATTAAAAGGGTATAAAATCTATTGGCCAATCAACTTTTAGACTGTTTTCTTGTATTGCCATTCAAAGCCTGTCTTCAAAAATAGCATAACTAGGAGAGAAAATATTCAAGTTTGAAAATATAAACTTAGGCTTTCATGAAATAATAAAATCTGGTAGGAGAACTAACAGATCAGCTTACGGCCACCCAAGGTTATAGTTAAATCCAAGATTTGGAGAAGTCACGGTAGTCTTTTATAATAACTAACATGCTCAAGATACTTAGAACATGCCAGTGAGTCTTCTTAGGTTAAAACCTTATTTGATACACCAGAAATGTGAGCAGTTCACTGAAACAGAAACAATATCACCTTTAATTGTTCTTTTAAAATTCACCGGATAGACAAGACCCCTATGGTAAAGTACTAGCAGTAGGAGAGAACATACTTTTTAATTACAATTTTCACTTTGAATATAAGACACTAAGCACTATCTTAATAATGCATTTGTGCCACCTGTATATATAATTAGATAGGAGGATCTGTTATAACTCAGTCATCCTTCCCCAACCCATCCCACTGCATTTCTCCATACCTATTTATGCTGAAAAAGCATGCTTTTTTAGGAAGTAGTAGCTATAGTTGGTGGCTTATAATTTTCATGAGCCCATTTAGAATGGAAATAAAGTTTCTAATGTAATTTTCATAGGCTAGAGAGCTAACATCCAGCAGAGAAATTCTAAGTAAATTCAAGGCAAGAATCATGCCTTATACTTATTATTATTATTAATACCTAGTCTTATTCAGAACAGGTGCCCAACAAATTGTCACTAATAATTCATTATACCGCTGATATTTGGATTCCATCAAACAGAAAAACAGTTACTGTAAGAATAACAACCATATGATGTTGTAATTAGAATCCTAATAAATAATCTATATACTGGGAAGATTTTTTAAAGAAATATTCAAATGATGGTAAGATGTACATTTTCACACATCATTAGTAGAGGAGTAAATTGCTACCACATTTCTAGGAATATATACTAGAAAAAGTAAAACATATCAGGTCTTGTAATCCTTATTACCATCAATGGGTTAATCTCACTTCTAAAAATTTAGCACAAGAAAACTATAAGAAATGAAGATAAGTATAAGTGTTTTCAATGAAATACTAGAAACAATCTAAATGTCAAATGGGAATAATCAAATAATTATGGAACATCCATATGGTAGGGTATTTTGTATCCATGAAAAAACAATTGTTTAAGAATATTTAATGATGGGGAGCATTTTCATGGTATAAAGCTAGTTGAAAAAGTTGGACAGAAATAAACATTGCATAAAGGCTATCTCCTTTGCCTTGACTACTACAGCAGCTTTCTAACCATTCTACCTTCTGAACGCAGTGCCTTAGACTGCCTGGCCATCCTGACTTCCTTCTACCTGCTTCTACATCTGCTCCTACTAAAGCGCATTCTCCAAGTAGAAGTTCAGAGTGATCCATTTGGAAAGGTAAAATCAGGTCATATCATATGCTTGTATAAAACCATTTTATAGCTTTATGCTAGGATAAAATCCAAACTCCTCACCCTTACAAAGCACTGAATGATGGGACCCTTGACTTCCCCTTTGGTATCATCTCCTTCCATTTTCTCTTTTGCAAAATGCTTCAGTCACATGTCCATTGAGTTGCTTTAATACCAACACACAAACTAGCTCCCACATTAGGGTCTTTGCACTCCATTGTTTCTGCTGGAAAGCTCTTCCCCTACATCAGGATTTCTCTATCTGGCACTTTTGATATTTGGGGCCAGACAGCTCTTTTTTCTGGGAAGGTGTGCTGTGCAGCATCTCTGGCTAGATACTGGTATCACTCCCCACCTAGCAGTAACAACCCAAAATGTCTCCAGACAATGCTTAATTTCCCCTGGTAGAAAACTATTTCAAATGACTGGCTTTTATATTTCATTCATTCAGTGTAAATCCAGAATTCCTCCTATATGTATCTCATGTAATTCTAGCTGTTGGGGATACTACGGTGTATAAGCCAGACAAGAATGTCTGCTTCACAGAGTTTACATTTAAATGGAAGAGAGAGTAAACAAACAGACTCAGATCCACACAGATGCAGATAGTAATTTAGTAACTTAAATGCCCACTCCTCAGACTGCCTTCCCTGAACACTGAAATTATAGAAGCCACCATCTCACGTTTTGTCACAACATGCTATTTTTATTCTGTTCATAGTAGTTAGAACCATATGTTATATTGTTTTTGATATAGTTATTTATTTAGTGAAACTCCCAATACAGTATAAACCCTGTGATAGCAGAATACTAGTTTATTTTGTTCAATACTATATCACCAGCATCTATAATGTAATGCCCTGCACAGAGAAGACACCCTATAACAATGTGTTAAATGAGTGAAATAAATAACCTTAAGAGTAGAGAGAATCCTTGATTGACTGATAATGTACAATTCTGTGCACAATGAGAACCCTCATGAGGATTACTTAAATTAAGGATGTTCTTGAATACATTTGAAATAATACAAAAAAAATCGATGGAAGCTGCTATTTCCTCAATACTGTTTTATCCACCCAAATGGAATAGGTATATGGCTTGAAATTAAATAATCAAAATTAAAGCCAGTTGTCGGAGTTATCATCCAAAAAAAGGAAAGGTAAGAGTAAACTCAAGAAGGGGGAAGTCCTAGAATTCTGACAGTAAAAGTAAACTGGAGATTATGTTCTTTCCCTCAAAAAATTTACCAGAAATGTAATTCTTTGTTTCAAAGCAATAGTCAATCTGCCACGATTTATTTTTCTTTTATTATTGGTATTTCTTAGACTCTCAGTATTATAATTTGGATGGGACTATACTTGGCTCAATTTCTTTTTTATGGAAATGTTGCTTTCAACTGATATTCCACCTGAAGGATCTAATAATCATTTATGTTGTTTTTAAAAACTGTACCTAATGAAAGAATCTCTACTAGACTGTAAATTCTAGAACAGCAAAAATCTGTCTACTATATTTGCCATCATTATGTCTCTGGAACATGGCACAGGGCAAGACAAATAGCATTTGCTGACCGAACTGAAAATATAATGAATAAAAACTAATTTAAGTTAATCTAAATTTACAACTAAAGCTTCTTTCACCTGCATTCTTATCTGACAAGACAGAAAATGCAGACCCCCTCATCAAAAGGTATGAATGGCATTATTCCATTTTGTCAAAAGAGTATTTGTTAGGTTATCCAACCTATAAACACTATGAATTGGTCTGTTTCATAAGAACTAAGTCAACCAAACTTTGATAAAGCTTATCTACATGTTCTTTACTGCATTATAGATACCCTCAGAAGTTGGAATCAATTAAAATTATATAAGAAAAACTATCATTGATTACATGAGTATAAATTTACTGATATTCTATTATACACTGCCAATACTATAAATATTATTTTCTAGATTTCTAATCATTTATTTTGAAAAAAAAGCCTGCTGTTCTTATTGCTTCAGTTTCTTAAAAGGTGGTCTTCAGCTTGGATTTTAATGTACCTACTAAAGAAAATTTTCAGTTTTAAGGGCCATGGCCATTAGAGATGCAACAATGGACAAGCAGCTATGGCCTTTACCACTGTGTTCTCGTGGCTGTGTGTTTTGTTTCTGGGACATGATAACAAGATATGTACATTATCACTTCTGTCGTGAAAGCAAGGGTCATTCTTGTTACCTTTTTAAAAAAAAGTATGTTGTTAAACTATTTCTTATTACAAATGTTTACCTTTTAACAGAGATTGTAGTTTTACAAACGTTTCCCACAATTATTTCATCCACTTACTTGGATTTGTATTTAAAGTGAAAAAAACATAACAAAACAGTTTTTAAAAAATGCCATGAAATGTGCTGATGAAATGGAATGTCATCAGTAATAGTCATTGCAAAACATGGCATTTTTCAAGCTGTCTTTCATTCCTCAAGTACATATGGGGTTCCAAAGTTTAGGGCCAGCAGTAAGCAAGGCAGTATATATACAAGGGAAACAACACAAAATGTGTGCACATGCTAGGGACACATCTAAGCAGACAATAGAATGAATACATCTCAGAGGGGCTCTTCCTCCAGCTGTGGCAGGTATGGAAGTTTTTCTTTTGTTTTAAAGGATTCTAGAGAATCTCTGTTCCAACTTCACTGAAGCCAGGTTACCAAACATCATATGAAAAGCACAGGCTTTGATGGTTCACATTTGACTCTTATCACGATGAAAGTATGAGGCTTTGGATAATTAATCTCTTCTGAGTCTCAATTTCTTTCTATGTAAAATGGGAATAATATGACTCTGTCACAATAATTTCATAAAGAAAATGTTTATGAAATGCCTGTATATAAATGAGCATGGGATAAACAGTAATCTGCAACTGTTTTTAAATGAGCAGATGAAGAAATAAACCAAAAGAGTTAACCTGATTTCCCTAAGTCCTTGAAAGATTCAGGGTAACATGACACCACATCTTTTT
Source organism: Smutsia gigantea (assembly GCA_032199065.1). Taxonomy (NCBI): domain Eukaryota; kingdom Metazoa; phylum Chordata; class Mammalia; order Pholidota; family Manidae; genus Smutsia; species Smutsia gigantea. Next base: position 517,515 of record JAVSCE010008688.1, on the reverse strand, counting down.
GACTGCACTTTGCTTCCCTAGTGAGAGAAATGTTACTATAAAAGAGGGAAAGGTTTTAGGTTAATTCCATTATCCAGTGTTCTGGATAGTGTAAGCTTTGGTGTCCATATCTACAAGAATAAAATAATATCTTTTTATAATTATTTTAAGTTTAGAATCTCCACACCCCTCACACAAATGGACACTTATCAAATGAATGAATGCATTTTTAAATGAGAAAAATGTTGAGGAAAGCATATTTTTATCTTCAAATGTAAAACCCAGATTAAATATGTAAGATTAAATCTGTTTAAAACATGCATTATTAAGAACCTGCTTTAAAAGGTATGTAAAACTTCTCAGTTGGTGAACCAGACCATCAGCATACGCATCAATGAAACCCAGTGGCTCACTATTCTCTTCTCATTAAGTGCCGTGTTTCTACACTGGCCCAAGGAGGCGTTCTGAGACAGAGCAAGCCCCTGATGCGCAGAAAACATAAAGTCACTTTCTGCTTTTGTAGACATTGCCATACTTACTTTCAAAACTCATATTCTATGCACCAGGACTCTTTCTTCAGTTCTTACGAACTAATTTTTACAAAAAGTAAAAACATTACTCATAAGCAAGTACAGAGCAGCTATAAAACAAGTTTAGTAGAATAAAAACATTAAACATTTACTTTATTTAGAAGTAAATGACTATATGTTGTGTACCTTCCTTCTGGCTGCCTCTTGCATTGAACAAATTCCAGATTCAACAGTTCCCTTACAAAATAATCAACATTTCCAACCCCTTGCAAAAAAGTTTAGGCATATAGTTTTTTAGGTTAATGCACAAATGAAACAGTCACAAGGTTACTATTAGCAAACCATGTGATCCTTTAGTAGTCATTGGATTTTAAAAGAATGGGTTTAAAACAACTTTCAAAGTGATGCACATCTAAAGGCTGAGATTTTTAATCTCCATGTTTTAAATTTACAGAACTCCAAGGATCCCTTACTAGTTTTATGATCTGCGTTCTGATTCCTATTCCAAGCCTGTTTGTTTTCAAATTGTCTAATGTTATTTAAATGGAATTATCTCTTTCAAGCCACATACTGAATATACGTTCTTTTATCTCAAAATGTTATATCATCTAAGAGGGGATCTAGTTTAATCCAAATGTTGAATCAGCATAGCATGTATTTAATTCATGAACTCTGAAAGGCCATAGTATTGCTGAATGGTTTGCTTCCTTGACTCCATTATTGGCATTCTAGTGTTTGCCTTTAAGTCCTATCTTCTAGAAAGAACAATATTAGAGCTTTCAAAAAGAGCCAGTTTTTTATTATACCAACTGCAACTGGCATTTTTTTGAACACAAGATACAACACCTTGCCAGCCTAAATCAATGCATTCCAAGCAGGGTCAGAAGGGTCTGCCAGAGATACCACTGGGAAAGAAACCAGACTCTAAAAGAATTCTTCAAAGGATGCAGGTGGAGAAACTGAGTTAGACTCTTTTGAGTGACCCAGCCAGGAACACCTCTCAAACACTGACCTGTTTTTATTACCTCATCAGGATATAAATATTTGAGAGAATTTTGCATGCAGATATTTTTGTTATAGTTCTACACCTAAATTTAAGCCTGCCAAATACAAATTTTGCAATGACTTTATTGAAAAACAAATGATCTGTTCAGATTAGTCCAAGCTGCCATGGATCCCCAGATACTGTGTTCAGGTAAAGAGCCAATGGAATGACCTTCAGTCTAATGGAATTTCATACTAGCTGAAACAATGTGTGTCACTTCTGGTTGCCAACTGGAGCACAGGCACTGTTTTTTCCCCTTTCTCAATAACTCTGAGGCTATAAAAGGTATTTCTTCACCTTTCACACAGTAGTTACTCAGTGCTTCTGCTACAGATAAGGGTAAAATACTCTGTCAACTGGCCAGTTACACTATGGGACTGATGAAAGAAGAAGAAATAAGTAAGTTCTTCAGCCAGCTAATTGGTTTATAACATATATTGAGTACTTGCTGTCTGCACAGCTTTTTAGTCAGACTGTTTTGTCCTGCAAAACTGGATCTCGTGGTCCTTTGTGTGTTTTTTAGAAGACTGTTTCTCATGTAACTTGAAAGTGTATAATTATTTCACATTTCCAAAGTTGCAGACCACAAAATGGTATACATTCTAACAGGCAAAATAATCTAACGTGAAAAATAATTTTATGCTCTGAGAAGTGGATGACCTTTACTCACTTATATTGTTTCTTGAAAAATGAGAATGACTTTGAGTGGGTATGACAACTCTTTATTGATAGCTGAACTATCTCAACCGAATGTTATTTATTTCTCCTATTTTTAAGTTGATCATTTTTACTTTTTAAATAGTAATAGGAAGTAAACACTACTTTGAACTTTGCCAAGCTGCAATTTTAATCTTTGTCCAAATGCCCTGGAAGTAATTCAATTGCAGCAACTTGGAGCCAGCACTTAGAAACTGAGCTCTGTCCTCACTTGGCTAGTCTTAGATATTCAAAAATGGGTGTGCACAAGCATGTGCATGCATGCAAAACACACACACATACACACACACTAATTTACTTACACATTTTCTGGAACTAATTAAAAGTTCAATGAGAACTGGCCAGTGTAAGTGGAGGAGGAAAGTTTCAATCCACAAGAAGACTCAGTAAATACTATGAAGGCTGTAAACATCCTAATATACACAAAAGATTCTATTCAAATATGTTATTCTAAATTATCATTAACAAATCATCTAATTAATTAAGTTTGTATTTTTCAGATTAAAACAAAAAAGCTCACATTCATCCTTCCCTACCTCAGCCAAAAACAAGTGTGCATGTACATAGACTTACACCTTTATTTGTCTCATAAAAAATAAAGCCACCAAACAGCTAAGCCATTGTTCTTCTCTACTTTTGAGGTGGCATAAAAACCACATTCCTGGGCACTCTGTAATCACAGTGTCTGACCCCCCCCAAGAACCATGAAGTCAAATTCATGTACCCCCACAGGGCAACACACTATTGTATCCTCTCCCCTTTCTAGCCACCTGTGAGCAATGGATGGCGACTGCGACTGTCCCAGGGCAGTCGCCAGGAAAAGTAACCCAGCACTCGCCCCACCCCCCAGTTGTCAGCCAAACCTGATCCAAGTACTTAATAACCATGCCCTCGAGAGAAGAAAGATCTACAGTTCCTTTTAAAATGCATCAGAAAACAGGTATTTGAACAGATCCAGAGGACAATAACCAAACTTAGGATCTGAATGTGAAGCTTAAAGAACTCAAAAGACAGAAACTTCTCCTGTGACTGTACCGCAGCTCCCGGAACTAACCCCACGGCCAGCCTGAAAGGAGAGCAGACCTCCTGCAGCTGATCATCGCTGCTGCTGCTTTTAAGCTGGACTTGTGAGGAAAATGAGGGAGGGAGAAAATGTTTTTCCTCCAATGGGATGAGATCACAAGGCTTGGAACAGGCAGCTTCCTCTGCTCTGGTCTCAGTTAGTACTTAGGTCAGAGGAGAATAAAGAACCGCGGAGAGTGCATCCTATAGCTCAGGGACCAATGGGTTAAAAATCCAGCAAAATAATATAAAGGACCTATACTGCCTCAGAAAAGAAACTTCCCTGCTCTCTTTAAACTGTCTTCAAGCTCTTTATGGCATATTGATTATTATTTGTTTGAATTTGATTGCATTACAGGTTTTAGTTACTGACTTTGTCGATCAGAACCTATTCATTCTCTCACTCACTACCCAGTCACACCTAATCATAGCCCGAACATATGTAAACTATAAATACATGGATGAAAAGTGAAATAGTCAGTCAAACATTTTCTGAAAGGTTTTAAATACTGAGAGTTTAGTATCATGTATGCCTAACACTGGAGAAAACTGATCTCTGCTTTGTCTTTCTCTGGATGCTGTGATGTAGTAAAGCCTTAAGAGAGAAATGCCTCTCTCACTGGGAGAATACATACATACATACACATATGCAAAAAAGTTACTTATGCACTTACTTCTACATGTATATTAATATAAATCTGGTGATATCTTAAATATATATTCAGCCTCTATCAAAAATATACGGAGTAATATATGACTAAATATTTTAATATTGATGAGTAAGTATTTCTTTTAAATTAATCCTTTAGAATTCAGAAGCAAGAAGTGTCCTATTGGCTACAAATCAAAAAGGGTAGATTGCCTACTATGTTCTGAGAAATCACACTTTCAAGTTAATTGAAAGGATTATTTGATTCTATTTTTAGAAATTAAATCTTCTCTTTTTATTAGTAAAAGTTTATTAAGATATGAATATTCAGTATCATCTGAAGTCCATACAGAATTTTTTTATTAGTTGTAGGTAATTCCTGACTCAAATAAAACCAAGCCAAAACTGTTGCCCTTATTAATACAAAAGAACTTTTCATTAAGCTTTCCCCTGTCATCACTTCTGGTTTTAAAGGTAGATTATGTACATTCATACAACTAGTATGAAGAATGTATAAAATCATTTCATAATAGGTAGTTTTCAACCCTGCTCACAAAGTAAATCATGTACATTTAAAAAAATCATGACATAGTGGGGCTATTTTATTAAACAACATACCATTTACCCTATAAGGCACAAACAAACAGAAAGTAAGAGCCCTGATACAGCCACTTTCAAACTAGAAATAAGAAACACCAAAGACAGAGAATATACCAGCCAGAGGAACTGGGGGCAGCAGCTCTTTATCACTCTTAATAGTCCTAAATATCAATTTCATTTCGGTACATTTTGGATCAAAAGAATTGCAAATATATTACCTTTTATTTCACCAAAGTTCCCTGATCCCATTGCAAGAAGCTTGTCTTTCCAGTCCTTTGAGAGTAGCTTTTCAATACTGGGGGTTTCTAAGCACAGAAAAAAAAAATGTAAGCAAATCAACATGAGTATCTTTACAATAGAGCTCATTAAAAGTCTATCTGCTGAGAATAAGGCCATCCCTATCCCGGACCTGGATCATAATGACTTCATCAACAAACTGATAACAGGGGAGGAAAAACGTGTGTGCTTTGTCACCTGCTGTTCCAAAATCATTAGCTTTTTTCCTCTTGCAGAACAAAGCCATACTAATTCTTCGTGACAATGGGTACATATAAACCGGCAGTTCATTGTTTTTCAATTTGGTGAACAAATTCCTGCTATAATGGATGCTTGTCAATTTCAGGGTGTTAGGCTGCAGTCAAAAAATAATTATGTTGATAAAATGCAGAGTAAAAAAAAAAGGCAAAGAATTAGCTCTTAAATCTGCTACATGTAATTATATCCCTCTGTGTGTTTACAATTACATCCACTCTATAATATGTGTTTAACATCGTGTGGTGGTAAGCACACTGTGGAAAGATTTGCCAGTACCGTGAACATTAAAAAAAAAAAAAGTTGGTATGAAAGAAGCTTTACAAAGATTGCAAAATCTAGAGAAGTGAGTAATGCCTACAATGGAAACCTATTATTTGCTTATTTCAGATTTGCATCACACTCTTTTAAAATGCCCTGTATTGGGACAGGGCACATACATTTTAAAGAGCAAGGTTATGCTTTAGTCTGATATTTGTTTCTTTTTATCACATGGTTTTTGGCCTCCCCTTCTGTGTTAGATTCCTAATGTATAGGTAAATATAAAATGCTAATAAAACCCCCAAACATTAAACTCAGTTCCAAACAATGTAATAGTATATTCTTGTCAGCATTTAGATGAGCACACAATCACAATGGCTTTCAATGCCGCGATTAGCACTGCATTCAGTTCGAAAATGGAGTGTACTAAAAGATAAGTGTCCCAGGATGCGCCATCTAAATAACAATACCCACACTTATTATCTAGATCTAAGACATACACTGCCATTCTCCACATTGGTGTTTATGTGGATTTGTGTTTGTTCAGACATTTGTTTACCCCCTACCAGGAGCATAAAGGGAGTACATGTTAACTTATCAAAGGGACCGTCTGGCCTAGAGACCATTAGATTATTAGGAACTGGTTAATTTTCCTCACAGTAAAATGCATTTTAAGGCGTCCTCATCATCATCTTTGGCTAATGCAATCTACTTTTTTCAGGCTTCCATCTCACAGTTATCGGCTCTCAGAGTCACAAAGCCTTGTGTGGAGTTTTCAGCAAAGCGGAGGTGAAATTTTCCTTGGCAAAGCTGTGACAATATGGAATGCTTCTTTTCTGGATGTCAAAAATTTGTGGAAAATAAAATGGTGAAAAGCTCTGAACGATTACTGTTTTATATAGTCTGTATGTATGGTATATATAATTATATATATATGAAAACACACACCACAAATATGTAACATATCATATATATCATACATACAAATATATATTATACATAACCCAGCTACTGTATGCACATTTACTAAGGAATGTGTGAAATGTACTTTTTTGCCCCTTTCTAACAAAATACGTATCTTCATTTATCACATTTAAAGGGAAAAAAAACCCTAATTAACTTTTATTTTCCCTTAAAATATCCCTACTTCTACACCATATTGTTTTGAATGTGGTAATGTTATTCCTATAATAAAATGGATTAAACATCTTCTCACTGCAATCAATTTCTGTTCATGAGGCTTTAAAAGTTAACTTTAAAACACTCCTGCAAGGATTTCCCATGTTTCTACATTCCCCGTAAACACTTCGTGAGCGAAATCATTTCTTAAACCTTATCAGAGTAGGTCAAACAAACACCACTGTTTCTTTTTTCCAGCACTCTACAAAAATTCTTGAGTAGCATGTAAACAAGGCAGAGCCAGAATGGTATTTGCAATAGAGTACTGTCAGTCATTAAAAGCTAACAAACCTTGGCGAAGCAGGAATGCAGCAATAGAAATCTATCGTGCACTAACAATAGGCCCCTGGACCTCCCAGCACCAAAAGCAGACCATTTTACTTTTAAGGCTATTGTCTGCAAAGTCCATGACAAAGCTATTCCCCTGCGGCTAGACAAAATATTCACTGTAGTGTGCTCATAAAGAAACAGAAGTCTTCTAAGTTGCGGAGTTAAAGAAACAGCTACAGGATTTCTGAAACCTGCAGAACATTCCTGGCCTCTTTATTAGCCTGCATAAAGATATAAGGTTCATATTCAGAGCCACATTTTTCAAGCTCCTGACTTGTAATATATACACTACAGAAAAAGAGTAACTTCTTTAAGACCAAGTCATTTGGGAGGTGTAAAATCGGAAAGATATCTAACATGGAATTGTCATGTCTGCGGATGAATAGACACCAAGACTTGCAATATGGATGTGGCGTACACTTTAATTCAGATTCAATAAATACTTATGGGGGCAGCCAATGTGCCCTGAACAATGCCAGAGGCTTTACCTGTGTTCTCTCACTTCATCATAGCAAACAGATTTTGCTATTATAGCCATCTTACAGGTTTAAAAAAAGTGAAAAGAAGAAAAAGACTTGCCTGTAGTGTAACAAAATGTAATGGGCAAAGTTGAGTTTTCAACTATTTTTTTTTTTTTTTTGCCTACAAATTTCTGTTATCTACAATGAAGTGCCAGTGGTGGCTACAACTTTGAGGGCTGAGGGCTAAGCCGTGTATCAGGACCTTCACATGTGGCATCTCAAACTTCTCATAATAATCTCCTGAATTAGATACTGGTACCTCTGTTTTACCACATAAGAAACCAAAGCTGAAGAAAATACCGTGACATGCCTAATATGGAGCTAAGCTCGCCCGGCTGGCTCCCAAAGCCTTTGCTCCTTCTAGTACACAAACACTACTTCATTTAATCAGGAAAACAGTTCTGGGTAGCCAGAAAAGCTACTACTGTCATTAACTTTATCAGATGGATGAAGTAAAAAGGGTAACTGAAAGGATAAACTGAATTTCCCAGGGTGACATGTATTATAAGCACTACGACGACACTAAGAGCTAAGCTTTCTGACAGTTCTCATTTTGTTCAGGATTTGGTCCCACTATATGACTTTGCACTTTAGAATTTTAGACAATTTAAGGAAAAGCTATGACCATATAGTAGATATCTATACAATGAAAATATATTCATATAGTGGAAGGACTATCGGGCTATCAATCAAACAACCTGGGTTCTCACCAAGACTGACACTGGCTAGCTCCGGGGTACCAAGGGCATTATCATTCCACACCTCTCACCTCTGCATCTGAATTACTGTAAAACAAACCGCTTTAAGCAAATCCATATCCAGTATTCTACCAATTGCTACTATTTCAATTTGTTTCCATTGGTAGCTCATGGAGAAGTTGTAAGAAATGATTTCACTAGATTGGACAAAATGTATGGACACATGCCAATGACTGAATTTCTCTGAAAATGGCCAAGATCCCATAGAATATAAGTGATAAGCACTATAAAAGACCAAATGGCAAAATCCCAATATTTATAATACACCTGTTTGTTAATGTGCGAATATGATTAAAGTGAAATTTGACAATTATGTAAGTGCTACTTCCATGCTTATGGAGTAGAAAAGATAGTAGTTACCTATCAAATATTCCATTTTCTAAAATGCAATGTTGTTTTAAGAAATTCATGTAAAATTGTATTTTATACTGTGAGTATGGCATGTTTGTGGATAGAGTGATTTCTCAATGTTCAAATTCTGGATTATCCATTATTTTCATGTTAAGATGTGCCATAGTTTTACTTCAAACATGTTTAAAGATTCTCCTGAGATTTACTTCTCCCAAGCACTGGAATATCATGATGGCCACCGAAATAAAAGCTAGGGCTCTCTATATTAAAATAAGTGTGAGAGAGAAAAGGAGTTATTACTAACTGAATTGCATTTCAGTTTACAGAATGCTGTCAGATTCCACCAATGGTATACATTATTATATCCATTTTTCAGATAAGGAAACTAAGGCTCAGAAAGATGTTTTGACCAGCATCACCTAGCCAGAAAGTGGAGCAGATGGAATATCAAACCAGGGCCTCATAATTCAAGGATCTGTGTCTTTAGGGGAAAGGCAATTATGTAAATATTTTAAAAGAGAGAATAAAATAAATGTTAAATAATAAGCTAGAAGATGTATTAGAGAGAAATGAAAGATATCCTTATCAGTCAACCTATTACTATTAAGTTGACTCTAATTGGATTACTTTTGTCTCTTTCTGCCATTAGAACCCTTTTGATATGTTTGCTTGCTTTTCCCTTCTCACCCTTGCCTCTTTTGCTCACATATGCTTCTTCGCATCAATGCCTGTGGCAATCCCCACCAGTGAATGGCCCCCCCAACTGTGCCAGCCATTGTTACAACAGAATCCTGCCTATTTAGGGCCTGTTCATTCCCTGTAACTCTCACTCCTTTTTCCCTCCAGTGCCAAATACTCTTAAGACTGACTCCCTCATCTGGAACAATGAGACCTAGAGACTCATGCCAACATATTGTAATTCTCCAACAAGCTGCCACTGCCAAAAATTAAACCACATTCGCTCCAGTGCAGTAGCTTTACACACAAGCTCAGGTTTTTGCTTTGTGTTTATGTAGGGTTTTTTTCCCTTAATCTCCCTTGAGCTGCAGTGGCAGAGCTCATTGAAAAATTGAACAAGCAAAAGAAATATGTATGTATAATATTTGACTTTTTAAACAAAGTCCCAGGAGTTAGGTCACACCAAATCTATCACTGTTTATACTTTAATTTTGTAGCTTACACTAAGCGGTGTTATTCCTGGCATGTGATAGGGTGCACATTTAAGGATGAGAGTTGTCCCTTGGAAGGAACAATGATACGGCTAAACTTCAAAATATAACAATACCTCCTCTGAAGTTAAGAAGCAGAAGCGTATGTAGATTATTCATGTCATAGAATCAGAATTTTAAAACTGGAAGGATCCTTAGGTATCATATAGATAAGCATTTCGTAAAAGTAATTTACTAAGACATATATTGGACATAAGTGGAACATAAATTGCTTGGGTACTTAAATCTAAAACAAATAAACAAGCATTCCATTGTCGTGTAAATCTAATTAGCATTAAACAAATTTACATTTCAGTTCTACAAGATTGAGACCTTTTTATGTGCTAACACACTGTCAATTTTTGAGTGAGTTATGGATTATATAGTATTATTTAAATATTTGACCAAGGAAATCACATGTTGGGAGATGACTGGCTCAATGCAATTTGGATAATAACTGTTCTAGACCAAACTCTTCATTTTACAGAGTGAAAATTGCAAATTAAGGTTAAAACTTAACCTAAGATCATAAATCTAATTAATGATAAAGGCAGGATTTGAAGACTAACTCCCAGTTCACTGTTCTTTTCAATATACCACATGCCACAACAAGGTCTTTGAACAGTCAAACTTCAAAAATGAAACGTTAGTCCAATTTTATTCACCTCATCAAATTTTAGACAATGATTATATGATAGGTGGGTCTGGGTGGCTAATCTCTGTTAGAATTAGGGTCTGTTAACTCAATATTCTCCTTCTGACATCTTTCATTTAATGGCCAGCACAAACCTGAAGAATAAATGCAAGTTAGTATACTTGGCAAAATACATTTTTCTTCAAAAACCTAATTACAATTGGTATGTTGCTACTTAATTATTCAATCACTAAAAAAATAATTTTGAGGGATGATTGGGCTAAATCTGGAACTCATGTTTCAGTAAGAAGAGTTCAATTCAATTTGAACAACAGCTGCACGTCTAGACAGCATTTGGGGCAAATATGAAACAACGCAATGGAAGTAATGTAAAGACTTTTCTATATCTAGAAAGTCAATGGTGCACTAAAGATCAGAAGGCCTTGTAATAGTCCCATTAGCCAAGCACTATAGCTAGCCTGCCACTAGAAATGTGAAATTCTTCTAGGAAATGTTAAAAAATAACACATACCACGACACACAGAAGAAACACATCTGAAATTCCAAAGCATTAGGATTTCAATAAGCCTCATTTTTATACATAATTATCCTGAAGTGAATTAAGCTCTAGAAATACTTTACTTTTAGTAGTGCCAAAATACTTGTTTGTTTCCACTCAAAAGTTAGTAAGAGCTTGTTAACAGAAAAAAAAAAGTCTCTGGCCTTCTGACTCAAGTTTTGAAATTTTTATTGTGCAATCAATGTTTGGAATGCTGAAATATTTAAATCATTACTCACAAGCTTACATGTTCTCATTGCACAATCTGAAACTATTAACACACCTGCTCAGTTATATTCAATCTTATAACACAACTTAGAAGAATATTTTTATTGCATGATTAAATATGCCATAATCGATATGATATAATTGTTGTATAACACTAACCTTGGGTTTACCCTAGGTGTAGAAAATATAGATGGTACTGTATTTTCTACAAAAAAAAATGTTCATTAAAAGACAGACTTATGAAACTATCATAGCTTTATCCACTCCATCATTCAGGAAGTAAGAGCATTTTCATGTATGGTCCACAACTACTTTCTCTGTTGTTCTTTCAAATATTAGATCCCAGCAAGAATAACATAAGTAATTTGAGGGCAGTATTTCAACTAGTAATTGCAAAGAGTTATTCCTTATGTGAAAATTTTTTATGTTTCATTGCTAATGATGAAAACATAATAATTTAATGTCATTCAATCTGACTCCATCACTTTCCAGTTTTGTGACCTTTGGGAAGTAACTTAACCTGTCTATGCTTCAATTTACTTATCCATAAAAAGGGACCGTAACTGCACTTATCTCATATGACTGTCAAAAGAATAAATGATATCATTTATATAAAGCATTTAAAATGGTATTGGGTACCCAGTAAACTTAAAAACATTGACTAACATTACAACCACAACTTGGCACACAACAACCCATGAGAACTACTTCAAAAAAATCAAATTAAATGTATATTCATATGCTTCACTTTGCCAGTTACTAAAAATACTCAGAAATCAAAAGCCTCATCAAAGGGTATTAGTTCTACCTCTACATATTTTTATGATAATGACCCACCACCCTTAGGTTCATTGGTTATCCATCATTCCTATGAATTTTTCAGCCGGTCCCTGTCAATAAGGATAACACATATCTTTGCATTCGGACAAATGGTAACTATACTTATCATGGTGAGCATTTCACAGTGTATATAATTGTTGAATCACTGTTGTAGACCTGAAACTAATATAATATTGTGTCTCAACTATACTTAAAAAAAAAAGATGATATAGAATGAGGTATAGTAGAAGGAGGAACAAGGACAGTGGGCACTTCCAGTAGGTCAATGTATGAATTGTCCCAAAACAGCACTGGCATACAAAAATACTCAACTAACCTTCGCCTGATTTTTTTTTTCTTTCGTGACAGTTGTCTTTCTAACTTCCCAAAGGTTGTATTAGGTCCTCAACAATAGCTAAAGCTTTTAAGCCAGTGTTGTTGACAAGTGAAAGGGAACAACAAATCGCTTTGTAGTGCTCTTTCCCAGGGTCATTCAACTAATGGTAATAGTTATTATTTTTATTTATTAGCACTGTAGCACTGTCCTCTGTCATGGCTAACTCACCCCAACCCCCATGACAGCAAAAGCATTTTAACTTTTAATAAAAATGGTAGAGTGCAAGCACTCCTGTGTGAGGCTCTTTCAGTAAAGTGCATAGCTAATGAATATTGTCCATTTGTATCCAAATAATTTATGATGTCAGCAAAGCGTGGGTGGGGAAATGTGAATTAACTTCTAGCCATTAGTTACAATGAAAGGAGTGAGAGTGGAGGATAGGAGGAAGCAACGGGTTGCCTAGGCAAGAGGGGTGGGAGAAAAAAGCAGAAGCAATTTGATAGAAAGTAAGCTGGGAGGGAGATCTTTATAATATATCAATACTAGTCAACTTATAAAAGTTAAACTATTTTTCATAAAAGATTTTCATGACTAATTTTGCTATTTCAGCCATCAAAGAACCAACTTTCTCAGAGACCAATTGTAACAAATCTTTTATTGCCATATATTATATTTGAAACAGTATTTTCTCAAATTTGTATATGTGAGATAGAACAAGAAGGAAAAAATAGAAGACGAGCATAAGAACTAAATTATAACAAAAGGTATTTGAAGGTCAGCCACATTTAAAACAGTCTTCGTTTTTCAAGACAAATTTATAAACAAACAGGAACAGTTTAGGATAACTCAAACATATCATGGCTTAGTAAAGATGAGAACACATAGCTCTAAGCAAATTACATATGCCTATTGATATATTTAAGAAAACAATTACCTAAATATGTATTTGAATTATAAATGAAGCAATTATCATACTATAAAAGAGTGTATTCACATAATCATCCATTTAATTAGGTATCTAGATCATGCTAAGATGAAAATTAATGATCATATTTGTACAATTTTGTTTAAAATTGTGAAAGTGGGTGGTAGAGATGATAAAGGAGATACAAAAAGCATAGAAATAGAAAATCACTTAACATAAATTAGGATAAGAATTCCAATACTTTAAAAATATGACAGAATGTTTTACCACTGGAAGTGAGAATTAAAGCGCATAGAGCCTGATGCTAAACCACTACACATCCTGAATCTTCTCTATCACAACATATGTGAAAACAAATCACAATCTCAGCTTGCCAGATGCCTAAAAAGATATGAACAATAAAAACTGACATGATTCATATGATAAATCAGGGATTGTGATATGCAGGTAGTTGAACAGTTGAGCTGAAAAGCTACTTATAATTCAAATTATATTTTTATGTTCTAATACACAGTATGAGATTTTAAAATTAAGAAAAATATCCTCTGATTTGCTTAACATCATATATTTAAATTTGCACATAGCCTTCTCAACCAAAGTAGTCCATCTGCCTTAACAACTTGTTATATTTGGTCTCTCATAACCTTTCAAGGATTTTTGGATCGTGTCATTTTTAGAGCAATTTTAGGTGAGAAAATACAATAGTTTTATTTACAAAATGTCAATTAATTTTCAAAACTTAGACACAGTCTAATACAATGAAACCTACAGTTTGTGTTAGCTATGATATGTGTGATCCCTAAAAGTGCAGAAAAGCAAAAAAAAAAATCAACCTGTAATAGTTCTCTTTAAGAATGTTTCATTTAAGGAAGAACATATGAAAGAAGATAAACAGGAAAACAGATAGCAAATGAAAAAGAAAAGAAGTTTGGATAAGCAGAAAAAATGACAAGCATAATTTGATTTTCACTTTTCTCCTATTAGCAGAGACAAGCCATTCTCAATGTTAAAGTCAGGGGGTATAAAATCGGGCATGTGCAATGTTTTGGCATATTAATTTAATTTCTGAATTAAATGAATGTACATAATTATTGTCATTGTTTTTACTGCCATAAAATATTATTAAAGCTATCAGACTGCTTAAAAATATATATATGTCATATATGGACGCTGCCATTTCCCTTAGTTTGCACAATGCACACTCACACACAAGATTGGGAGCCACCACATTCTGTCCATTTATTCATTCATTTATCTAACAATCATCTATTAATCTGCTACTGTGGCACTGTGTTAGGCACTAAGACACAGTCCCTGCCCCTCAAGAAAGTCCCCATCTCCTGGTGAATGTGTAGACTGACAGGGATTGATAGGGACCAGACACTATACCTTTGGCTCAAGTTGCTAAGGTGTCACTGACTTGCTCTCCTGTTGTTTCATGTATTGAAGTAAAAGTAAAGAGGACAATGCCTTACTTAAATTATTATATTAATGAATAGTAAATGTGCTAGAAGATTTTTTCCTAAATGCTACTACAGTGCTATTGACATAGAGTTCTAAAACAGCCTTCTGCTTACCAATGGAACCTGCTGTAAAACAATTCTACCAGGCAGTAATTTCTGGAAAGGGGACCAATTTATCATCTTGTCCATAATTATGAAAATAATATGAATTAAATAATGCTAAAAATACAAAGTTAAATTAAAAGGTTAAATATATGGTTAAGAATAGTGGAGTAGATTGATTCAACAAATAGTATATACTACATGTTTTGCCAGGCATTGGGAGAGTTAAAAAGAGAAAAACAGAAGTGGACTCTGTCCACCTAGAGTTCATATCACGGGGAAAGTTCCTTAAAATGCAAAATTCCAGGGCTACTGGAGAATCTGTATCTTCATTGAGTCCCAGGAATCTGCAGTTTTCCATGACCTGAGGTAATTTCGTTGATGAGTAAACACTGATTCAGGGTATAAAAATACAGAGGAAAACATTGTATTAAATATTCAGGTATCTGAATTGGAAACATTTTTCAAGTGTATAAGATTTGAATTAGAATCTATTGAGTTCTTCTTAGGAAGGTAAAAGAATTTTACTGACACCACAGTATCATTTGAGTGGAAATAGAAACATTATCAATGAAAACAAATTAAAATATAGCCCAGTATGTTTCTAATTTTACAGTAGATAGGGAAATGTAGCACTTCAAATGAAAAAAAAATCACAATAAAATTCAATGAACTACCAGGAGCTAATGTATATATTTTACTTATTAAAAAGGGGAAAAATGAAAAATTATTCCTAGAGTATTACAAACAAATATTTTGTTAAAAATCTTAAACAAGGCACCATGAATTATATGAACATGTGTTAGAAATGTGAATATATTCTTCAACATAGTGTACTATACACATAAGATGAGACGTACATACGTTTATGTAAGTGGCAAAGAGAAAAGAGAAACTCACTGAGATGTCAGTCAAAGGACAAGGCTATCCTTGTTATTAGAATGGTTGAGAACTCAGGTGGGGTAGGTTCAGAAAAGAATGGTGGAATAATGTTAGAAGGAATTTGGTACATCAGACTAGGATAAATATCCCCATTACTCATCGAGAGGAATGGCAGGATGACAAATGACTAATACTGGAAAGTTTGTTAAGGGTAAAAAATAAAATAGTCTATACTTTGAATATAATTAACATGCATTTCTACAGCACAGTAGCATTTAACAGCATATTTTCTAACATCAGTAACATCTATAGAAGCATATCTTAAATATAATTAACTGAGAGGAAAATGTGACACATAAATATTTGAAAGGATAAAGAAATATCCAGAGAGAGAGAGGCAAGAGTAGGAGAGACAGAAATCAGTTGAATATTCCTTTCTCCGGTGCACAGCTTTCCAGAAGTAATTATTGAACAATTTCACTCTCATATATGTATTAAATGATAAATAGATACATATGGCCTAAATCTTTCTCTTTCACATATACATATATTTACTATAATTAATATATTCTTATATGTGTTTTGAACTCACTTAACTCATTAGAAATGTATTTGAGGAGAAAAACAGGTGAGGGTGGGAAGGCTTCAGGGATGTTCGCTGTACTATGATGCGTATTCAACGATTTCCTGAGTCACTGATTTAAGAGAATGAAATTTTAAAAGGTAGGAAAGTGTGTATTTGAAATAGCCTAGGGATTTTGGTAAAGTACCACGAAATACCCGCAGGTAAGAAATTAAGATATAGGTCAGCATTTCGTCTCAAAAGGATGGCTGAATCCAGTAAAATGATAGACCACCCAATTTTCTGACCTGGGGGTCAGAGAGCAAGCTTTTACAAACTTGCAAATGCTCTTTGAAAAGCCACAAAGGTCTGTGTTCCACATGTCAGAATTTCGAAAGTGTTTATACCTCTGGGAGTTTTCCCTGAGGGACATGAAAACCCCCAGGGAGCTGCTACCACCATTCTCACAAAAAGGTGCAGAGTATGAGTAAGGCCACAGGGTCTCTTACAGGACATTAGATATCCCCCTCCAAAGTGAACACTGGGATGAAAATTGAAGACAGTTTCAAAAAGGCTTCACGGCTCTCAGCTATTTGGAAAAATCCCACAGCCCTTCCAGGAAGAAGAGTCAGATAAAACATTGTTAATGATTATGATAAATGAGAAACACATATTTAATCATTCTTATAACTTAAAGTGCTCCTATAATAGAAGTTGAGATCTTCAGTTAAATGACAAGCATTTCATAAAAATTGTTACGACTGTGGTAGCTGCCTCTCTATCTGATCTAATTTGCAGAAGGCCAACAATTGATGGCAAGAAATTTGTAAACGAAACTTGAAAGTCACTGAAATACATTTGTAATAGCCAAAATTGATCTTTATTACTTGACAGGGGTGAATATTAAATTTAGGTACATTACCTAAAAATATGTTTATGAAATTAGAAACAAAAGAAAGGAAGCATTCCATTTCTAAAAAGAGGAAAGGAAAACATCACTGTTCCACTGCAGCTATGAAAGAAGAGAGAAATTACTTAGTTTAATGGGGGATTAAATTCTTTACAAGAGTATCTCCAAAATTTATAATTTACATGAAAGTAGATACATAATCTAACAGGTTTTCCTATCATACAGTAAGTATCAATTTATTATCTTAGTTCATAATTCTAGGTATAAAACCTGGGTTATTTATTTTTCTCTCTTTGCTTATCAGCAAATTGTTCAGTTTATAGCACAGCACCCTCAAAATTATAAAGCAGTGAAGCCAAATCTCAAAACATGTGAAGACTTCTGAGCCAAACGAAGCTGTATAAAAACTAAAAACCAACACCTTTAAAAAAATACTTGATTTGAGTTGAATTGAAACCCTTGTTTTCATACATATTTCAGCCTTTCTATTTTTGTTGTGACACAGAAAGTGCCTAAAAAGTAATGATCAGTGAGGTTTCACAGCATGAAGGGGAAAAACAATAATAGGAAGAAAAAAGTTTATTTCCCACTATTTGAATTACATTTAGATATTTCTCAATGGGGCTACTACCAAATCCTTTAAGCCCACCAGCTTCTTATGTACATTAAATTAATGAGGCATCTCAAGCATTTATTCTTCACCAGCAGCTCTAGGCTCTTCAGTCGGACACCTACAATTTACTAAATTACAAGCAGTGACCCAGGGGGGACATCTGTTTGTTATATACAATATTGTATTATAATAGAAACTAGAAAAAAATATTTGGCAGATTAAAATGATATGATAGATGTTGAATTGTATTTTCTTGGGTTAATAGGGGCCGGTTTACAGTTCTGTGATCTTCTCTTTACCAATACAAGTTCCTAGTTTCCCATCAGGAAGTAAGGCCTCCACAGATCAACATTATGAAATACAATACTTATGAACAGTCCAGTGCTAAGAGGTCTCTCTTATGCCATGATACTCACTACCTCCAAACAATACTTTTATTAAGCCTCAAATACATTAAGCTTGATTATAATCAATTTTTTTTCCAACACCACCTTCTTACTAATGCTCATAACACTTGGCTCCCAGGGATGTACTTATAATGAGCTAGCCAGGTGTATTTTCCATTTAAGGGCCCTGTTGGAGTTTCTATAGTGCTTTTTCTCATATATTACAAGTTAAATGCTCCCTTTATTTTTATGCTTGCCTCACAACAGCCAGTCCCTTTTCAATGATTAATTTTCTATTCAAAACAACTTGCTTCTTTTCTTTTGTCCTGTCATGGTTTCAGAACCACCTCTTCTTTTCCCTCATCCACTACAGAAACTCACCTCCTTTCCCCACCCCCACTGGAGACCACTACCTTCTAGTCTCCAAATTTTTTTTAGTGACATATAGTCCAAAATATTTAGGAGCCCCCCAACCCCGAACCCCCACAGGGGGCTACTCAATTAACAAAAACAAAGCCCTGAATGATCAAGGCCATAACTGAGCCAAGAAGTACTATAGCCATTTATATTATATGACCTCAGCAGTCTCCTGATTGAATTGCAACCCCGCATTAAATCAAACACTATGTGTTGTGTGTGTGATTTTATAAATGCTGGGTGTGTGAGTTGGAATCAGGGAGGTGAGGGGGGGTGGCAAAGAGATCATAAATACTCTCAGAAAAAAATATTCGCAATTTAGAATATATTTGTTTTTTTTTGTTTTTTAACATGCTTTTTACTTTGTTTTGGAACTCATGCACATTTTGTGAAATCCTCTGAACTGATATTTCCAGCGCATGTTTAAACAACAGAAATAATGGAAGATAATTGATTGCAGCTGGGAACTGTCACTCTATCAGTAAGCAGCACCTAACTGGCAAATACTACAAGCCTGTTACAGATTCCTTTATGAATTGGACAGTGTAAGAAGACTGGACATTCTTTAAACCACACACTCAAATCAAAATCTTCCCGGATTTATTTCTCAAATTTTACTAGACTAGAAACACTAAGTGGTTAGTCTGTTGGCTTCTATCCAGTGTGTCTGGGCAGAGAAGGTGGGGTGCTTTCCTCATAACGTTAAATACGGAGCAGGTTTATAAACACACTCTATCTTTCACTTGGGGAGGAGACAGTCAATAAAAACAATCTGCTCAGTACATGAACATTTATAGGAGAAAGGAGGAAAAAGTAAAACTATCTTATTTAGAAACCCATTTTGTGAATCAAATTACTCTAAATTTCTCCATACATATCATATTCTAATCAGGAACTACCAAGTTTCAATTCTTATCTAGAAGCAGGCTTTTATATCAGTCTTTAAGTTTATTTACTTAACTCAGATTTTCCCCAAAAAGGAGCAAAAAAAAGAAAGAGAAAGAAAGGAAAACTAATAACTCCACATTAACTCACTAAGAGAAAGGCTACAGTAAGTCCCTTTTCCTATTTTCTTATATTTGTGTAGCTGTTAGACATTTTGCAAAGGAGGGGAGTACCAGCCAGCCTTTCACAACAAAAGACCCACTGTCACTGAGCCAGTCCCAGACATGGTGGAAACCAGCCCACAGGAAAAGGCCTGGCTCCAGTGTTAGGCCCCGGCCGAGTACAGTCACTATATTCACTCAAATTGGCAACAGGTCTCAGTGTTCCTGGCTTTGAGCTGTGAACAAGGGTCGGGATTGAATAACCAATTATACAACCGCTGACTGAGTTTATCCAAGGTTTGCAAACTGCTATAATGGCCCAGTATTCAACCAACTGTTTTATCCTTTTCCAGATATAGTGTCATATCTCCCCTTGTGCTCCATTTACATGTCACTTTATTACATACATCCATTAAAAAGGTTAATACAGTGTCACATTCAATGCCTACATGCTGCCTTACAGGAGTTCTGCTTCTCTCTAGGGCATTTAATATAGACACCTTTCTCTGTCTTTCACTTTCTCCCTGCAAGCTAAACCAAGTTTCTGTCAAGACTACAGAACAGTGGATGAAAGAACAGTAGCCAAATGGCAACAGTTTCAAAAATACTCCTTATACTAATAGGCTGTTTTAACCCACCTTGGTATATTTAAAATGTGAAAATTCTAAAGTGTGGCATTTCAGACTAGCACCTAGATCTGAGATGCACATACAAATTTATCCAAATGTGTGTCTCCCCCTTTGCCAACATGGACATCTCTCTCAAAGTTTAAGAAGCCCTACCATTTTTTTCTGGAATATTTGCATGCCTGCCTTTATACAAAGTGGTTGTGATGGATATAAAAAAATAGAAATAGAATTTCGAGTACTTTTCCTAAATCTCTACAAACCTGAAATTCCTGAACGAGTTCCTTTCAACTCAATAAAAATGATAGAGATATTAAGTAGTTACAAAGGAGTTGGAATTATCTTTTTTGATGTTGTGATCCTTGGCTTTTTATTTTTATTCCATGCTTGGTGTTAACTGGTGTCTTACACAGAATAAGCTTATCCTCTCCACTAAAGCTTTTTGTCTTTAAAACCAATAATATAGATTCTTTCTAGAAATCTAAGCGATACCTATGGGATCATATAAAAGCACATCAATATTTAATAACAAAGCTGGCTAAAAATAAGAATGATCAGTATTAAGCAAAATCATTTACAACTTTAAATATTTTGAGGTCTTTTTTTGAATCTGTAATTAAAATGTGAGGAAAAGGTTCCCTCTAAACCCACAAAGAAAACTTTTTATGTAATTACATCTTATAATGATCATAACTAACAGCTCCTAATTGAGAGCTTAAGTGGTTTTAAATTTTAAGTGCTTTACATGTCATTCTTTTTAATTCTTGCAAAGTCTGAAAATGTAGTTGTTAAGAGCAGGGACTTTGCAGTCAAATCTTCCTCCTGCATTTACACATTTAAGACATCTTGTAAAATTACTTAGCCTCCTGTGCCTCAGTAGGTTCCACTGTAAAATGAGTATGTACCCAATACACCTGCCATATAGGAGTACTGAAGGCACTGCATGGCTTCCTGTAGTAGTATTTCAATATGCTAATTTTAGATGTTTGCCATTGTTGCCTTCCTCATCCTCCACTTCATCAATACCTCCATCCTTATATGTCACTTACTACTCAAGTCACCAAATCTCAAGCACCTCAGTGAGTGACAGAGCTCAGAACAACCTTTTGCTTCTTTAAGCAAGTCAGTATCTGCAAGAATTTTTCATGTTTGGTGGCTTACTAATAATACCATCAGCCTTCATTTACTGAGCATCTACTATGGCTAGCTATTGGCAAAGCAAAAGGAGCAGAAAGACTACTCTAATAAAGAGCTCTAATCTTATTTCTACAACTTACAAGTGTGATATAAATGCTCAACATTCTAAATTCTATCATGGGCTTCATTTAAATCATGATTCACTCATTATAAAAAGTTTTAAGGATGACTATTTTGGTTACTTTAGACCTAAAAATATAAATGCTTCTAATTTTACTCTCATCGGCAGCTAGGAACAATTTGTTCACCAAATCCAGTGGCAGTGTGGATAAAGGAACATAGTCTATTCCGAAAAAACATAAATAAATAAATTGTAAATATAAAGACTGTGTAGCCTTTTCATTGTTACCAGGACACTGAAGAAGTTACAACTTGTGGCTGATCTATTTACAAGGAAAAAAAGAAAGTGAGTTTTTACATTCTGGCAGGTTTTGAAGACACAAAGATGCCAGTGATGAAGCCAACAGGCAACTATCTATCAGTATAAAACATGAAAATGCTCATAAGAATCAAGGGGAATGAGGCTGACATTTATAGGTAGCTGAAAAAATCAGCTTTATTACTTTATCAAAGGTAATGTAGTATAGGAGGAAGGAAAGTTTTGAGTCAGAACTAGTTCGAATCGTGATTCTCTTCTTTACTAAAAGTGTTCTTAGGCAAGGTATTTAATCGGTTTCAGTTTGCCCAGTTTTAAAAGTGAAATTATGATACCTGCTTGCCTTCCTGGGAGAAAAAGAGAGACAGAGACAGAGAGAGATTAGAATGGTGTCCAACACATTAAATGCTGAAGAGAGACTAGTTATCACAGCTTCTTCATTTCTTACTCAGCACCATCATATCACCCTTGTACTGCCACTGTGAACATACTTGTGAGCAGAGAAATTTCCCTTTTAAGTGGTATTCTAGATCTGGTGATTCAAATAGTTATTTGGGTGTTTAAATATATATGTTTTAAAGCAAACTGACACTTTTTACTTGGGCCCTATAACAACAGTAGGGGAAAAGGCAAAGAAAGAAACTCCACTCTTGCATATTTGGACTATAATTATAAATGGAATTTGCTGAAATTTTTATCTAATGAGTTTCATTCAAAGGTTGGATAATACAAAAAACTGGTATTGAAAAATAATATTTGTGTTTTTTCCTTTTCTCCAAAAAGGTAAAAACCATGGCAAATTGTTAGTTTGATTACTATTATGATTATATACTGAGAGCATCAGCATAGCAATGACAGAAAGTAAAGGCACATGAGAAATTCTTCTTATTCCATCACCCTAAGGAAAAAGGGCGATTCCACATTGTGGAGTCCTCTATTCTCACACTGAGTCTTCTTCTCTTCCTTGTCATTTTCTCAGGAGAAAAAAAGTAATGCTGGAATATTCTACCAGCTAACAGGAGAAATATGAATAAAGTAATAATTTATAATTTGCACACGTAAGTATTTAAGTGTTAAGAAGAAATTTGGGGTGATACAAGTTTAATCTGAATCTATGACTTTATAGGAAGATTTTCCCCAGTTTTAAAATATGCAAAATTCAGCTGCCTATCTCCTTTTGTGTGCATGGAAAATAGAATTCCCCTTATAACAGATTCTGCACTTGCAATGGCAATCCAACACCTATATAACTTAACACATGATAAAAATTATAAGACCAAATGGACACTTTTGCAACCCCAAACCAATTAGACAAATGCTCTAAACATCATGAGTATTGCACAATTTGAAGCCATGTTAGGCATTGTTCTCTTTTCCCTATTTTGGTTATCATAATGAATTCATTATATTTATTGACCGTTTACTATGTATCATGCACAGTGCTGTGGTTTATGCAATTATCTCATTTAATTCTTTAAACAACCTTAAGAGGTACGTACTATTAGTATTACCTATTTTACAGAGGAAATTGAGGCTTAGATAGGTTAAGTCATTTCTTAAAAAAACCCACCCGGTTAGGAAACGAGCCAGTGTTCAAACTCGTTATCTGCTGGATTTCAAAGTTTGCTCTTCTCACTAGTAATGATACTGACTCACCAAGACTACTAACAGTAAGTGACACATTGTAAATAGAACTGAGTGCATATAATACAATACCATTCTGAGCTCCTGCTGGTGGTGATTTCTGAGTTCTCAAGGGTATCTCTGATTATTTGGGTTTACAATACAATCCAAACCGCTAACCAAGGCCTACAGAGTTCTATAAGCTTTTACTTCTTTTACTTCTCCAGTCATTTTCTACTGCTCTTCCCATCATGCCCTAGCCACTGTGGCCACCACTATGCTTCTCCAGCTAGCGAGTCCACCCTAGCTAACGGGCACTTCTTCTTTGAGCTCTGCTCACTTTTTATCAGGCACTATTATCCAAAAACTTCACATGACTGACTCCTTCTCTTATTCACATCTTAACTCATATTTCACCTTTTCAGAAAGGCCTTCTCTGACATACCATCTAAAGCAATATAGCTCTACTATCACTCTCAAGCTATTTATGTCCAATTTTATTTTTTATAGTGCTTGTCTCTACTTATTCGCTTATTTTCTCTTCTTTCCACTAAAATATAAGCTCTAGGAGAACTGGAAACATATCTGTCTTGTACTATGTACATTGATTTCCTAAAATGAAGCCTAGAATATAACAGATACATAAAAATATTTGTTGGATGAATGAATGAACATATGAATTTCTGCCAGACTCTTAGAGATCCTCTCGCTTTAAGATGCTTCAAGGCTTTATATATTTGGAAGTCATTCCTGGTGTGTGAGAAAACCATTCTTCAGGTTACCCATAATTAGAATATAAAATGATAAATCTGCATTATCTGCCTTTGCTAATTATCTCCCATAGAAGCTATATATCAAAAGAGTTATTCTGTGGATACAGGCAGGGCTATACTTGCTATCGCTAATTAAATATATTGAGAGCAAATAATCAGAACAGCACAGATTACAGTGAACTAATGGGTATATCATCTCCTTATCCACTAAACAATTCTGGGTTCACATTTTTCCTACTTTGGGAAGAATTTAGGCTCTTTCTGGATGCACTGATTATGTCAGACATAACCTATGACCATAACATCTGCCTCTGATCCCAAATTTCTGTATACACATAGACACACAAATACACACACCTTTTGCTTATATCTACAGGTATATATTTTCTGAAGGATATATTAAACTAGGAGGTGTTGGGTAAATCGAGCAAAAAAAATTCCTTTCATTCCTCTAGTGCGGAGTCACATTATACAAAATATAACTTGTCTCAATTCAACTCAATCCATTTGAAAAATAAATTAAAAGTAGGAAGCTAACCATGTAGGGAGGGCAGATGATTCTTCATTTCACTTCCCTCAGTAAACCACACCAGGAGAGGGGATAGGTGACACATGCAGCCTGGGCCTGCTGTTCCCTCTGCTGGTCTGAGTTCCTGTTTGCCTCTCCGAGACTGGGCAGTTCACTCTGCCAAAGTGGGCTGCACGTTTAAAGTCACATATTTTTATTCAATATGAAATGCAAGCCAACAGCTTCACTTAAGGCTCAACCAAACACAGAATGTGCTCTGGTGGACTGACCAAACGACAATGGTGTGATGGTTTCCTTTGTGGCAAGTTCCTGAGATACTTCCGAGGATAGTTTCTGTCCTTCCTACTGACTTGCGAATCTCAACTCAGTTTAAATGTGACATCTATACCGATTTCAAATAAAAGGTTAATTCAATATTGAATCTCTACTACACACATACAGGCATGAATAAGTTACATTTTTCTACTTGCTTTCATTTTCAAAAAAGTTTTTGAACAGAATATCCCCAATGTTTATAATATCTTCAAAAATTGACATGAGTTTAAGAATTGAGAATAGAAATGCCTATTGTTCACTAAATAACTTATATAACAAATATTTATTCTATGCCCACTGTGTGCCAATGGCTGTCCTATGCATTGCACTTAATGATGATAAAAAAATACCCTGACCTAAAAATGCAGGTTAGATGCATAATTTACCACTGTACCAGAGTTATGACAGAAGTATGCTCAGGAGGCTACAGAACACGGAATAAGGCTGACTAGCTCAGGGAAGGAAGGACATTAATGCAAGAAGGTCTACAAAGAAAAATGAGGTTTACCAAGCCATGTTTAGAAAGCTAGGAGCTCTCCATGTGAATGAAGGGGACAGTATCACACAAGCAGAGGAAGCAATACGGTAAAGGACATGGTAACAAAAGAGAGCCTAGCATGATCAAGAAACCAAAAGAAATTCTATATGTCTAGGGCATAAGATGGATATCATGAGTGGAGAGAGCTAAAATTAGAAAGGTAGAGAGAGGTCACCCCATAACGGATCCTGAATACCGTAATAAGGAGACGGCTATAAATGAATTTTAGCAGGAATGACACAGATTGGTAAACTCCCTTTTTTCAAGGAGGAGGGACTGGGAGAGCCAAACTGTATGGTTTGGTTCTGTGCAGTGACCTTGTGTTGGAAGCCCTTTTAACCCAGAGCTGGATATGTTTGGAGAGAGAGAGAGAGAAGATTCACATCTTCCGCATAAAGAAGTGATAGGCTCTAGGCCAAAAAAGTGTGGCAAAGTGGTTTATGAAAGCAAAAAGGCCTGAAGTGGTGTCTGAAACAGTGGTATTGAGAGTAGAAACCAAAAGAAAAAAAAAAAAGGAAAAATAAGAACAAAGTATCTCAGATCAAAATGGTCAGATGAGAGGACAATCTAAGTGAGCGAAAGAAATATAAAATTGTTGAGCCATTTCACCAGATAGGAAAATAACTGCACTAAAGACATTACTCAAAGTTTACAACCCATGTATGGTTTTACTGATGCCATCATAAGAGAGTTTCACAGTTAAGCTTTTCCACAGTGAATTCTAATGTTTAACTATTGTTCCCCAAAATATAAAATGGCAATTTTTGTAACTAAGTATTTAACAATACTCTCACCTTACAGAGGATTTAATAAGTACTATTCTGAGAAATGTTGACTTCTTCCTCATTGACACTTTAACCACAAGTGCAAGTTCAAGAGCAATCATTGCAAAAAGGAAGCATTATACTAATAGCCAGGATATGGAAGCAACCTAAGTGTCCATCAATAGATGAACGGAGGAAGAAGACGTGGTACATATATACAATGGGATATTATTCAGCCATAAAAAGAAAAGAAATCCTGACATTTGCAACAACATGGATGAATCTACAGGGTATTATGCTCACTGAAACTAGCCAGGTGGTGAAAGACAAACACCATATGATTTCACTTACTTGTGGAAAATAAAAACAAAGCAAAACAGAATGAACAAAACAGAAGTAGATTCATAGACACTAAGAAGTGACTAGTGGTTACCAAGGGGAAGGGGTTGGGGTAGGTGGGGGGGAGGGATAAAGGGGCACAATAATTCACAACCACAATACAAGCTGATCATGGGGATGGTAGTAGAACACGGAGAATATAGTCAATGATTCTGTGACACCTTTCTAGTTTGAAAGATAGTGATGCTCTAGAGAGGGCGAAGATTTAATAATATGGGTAACGGCTGAATCACTGTATTGTAGTTTCGAAACCAATATAAGACTGTATATGAATAATATTTCAATCAAAAACATTTTTTTAAAGACGCATTATACTTATTACAAAATCATCTGAATCCAATAAAATCATGACTTTACTTCCTCAGAATGGTCTCAGACCCTTCTAAAACTTTTGGGACTTCCTACCTAATGTGTGCCAACAAGCACATTCAAATGACAAAAATAAATGAATGAGTGGCAAATGAATGTTGATAAGTATTTGTCCATAATTCAAAAAAAACCAATCATGCTTAGTTTAGCAGTTTTTTTATTAAATTCATGGACTATAATAAAGATGCCTGTGATTTCAATATGTGCAACTATAACGCAGTCATATTCGCTGATAAAATTGTTTCTAGTCCATATGATGAAATAAAATTTTTCAGGGTTTGACACAAAGTGCATCATGAATAACAGACATTAGCCTAAAATTAACTGCATGGGAACTTATTATTTCAATTTTCTGGCAACTTCTTTTGATCTCAAGCATGTGGCTTTAGGAAATTTCCCATGAGTATTTCCTTAATCCATTATTTAATACATACATATTTAATAAATACATATGTATACGCCACACAATATGTGTGCACACATACATACATGTGCATATATAATAATGTGCATATATATGTGCATATATAATAATGACCTAATAACCCAAACGTGTTTTATAGAAGTTTTGTGTTCGAGTTTGAGTGTGTGTGTGTGTGTGTGTGCTCACGTCTGAGGGATGATGTTCAATACTGAACAGTAATAGGTACCATGATGATCCAAGCAATTTTCCCCAAATCAATGGTTATTCGTTTTTAGTCTCTTGATGAAAATTTTCAAGTTTTTATTTCTCATAAAGGTTGATATTGCCATATTAGGATCATCTGCAAAATTTGGATACTGTGTATTTTATGTATCAGATAAGAGGAACACATCTAATAAATTACATCATTGAATTAAAAGCTGGTTAATCCCTAACTTCTTGTGTTATTTTTCCTTAATTTTGAAACTGAATCTTGAGTTTTCCTATTAAAAGGCTACAGATTATATATCATTAAAGAAAAACAAAGAACATACAGTAAGTCGAAAGAATAAGTTACATGCTTAACACTTAGGTATTCTGTACATTTTTTTTAATTATAAGAGACTGGCTCCTGCTCTCAAGGATCTTACAGCATAGCCAGGGAGATTTTTTTTATAGCTGATATGTATAAAGCATAAGAAAAAAATAAGTACTAACCAGGTCACCCTGACTTTGAGTGTAATAAGAAATAGAGAAGAAATAAATGTATCAGGGCTTAGATTAGTAAAAACTCTTGAGTGACACAGAATTTATTTTAAATTAGAATTGATTAGAACAAGAGCACAAAAATGTGGGAAAGAATGAGCAAGCACATGTAACAAGCAGAAAAGTTCTGCTTGGCAGTATTGGTAGGTCCTTGATGAATACTGAGTAATTGATTCGATCATGTTTTGGAGGCCTTGGGAAAGTGCTAAGAGTGCACTGGATAAAGTGGACAATATATAACCACAGAAGTGTTTCAAATAGGACTGAACAATATTAAGAGTGGTATTTTAAAACCTGAGTCTGGCATAATAAGAGAGCGTGTCTTGGTAGGAAGCAGGGAAACTACCTTACAGGCTCTGTTCTAGACCTGAGCAGATGAGGCCAGCTGCCCCAGTACTGTGTGTGCAGAGAGCGAAGAGGAAATGTCTAAAGGGGAGGCAGGGTCAGGGAGGGGGCAGCAATGCTCGCTACTCAGCCAATAGGAGGGCTCATTAGGTGAACTTTATTAACTATATTTATTCCATTATTGGTTTGGCATGTTCCCCTGGTGAATGGCCTTGCTCCATGCCAGAGGGTGAGACATTCTGTGAAGACTGAGATAACAGTTCCCATACTTCGGATAGAGGGCAAGGCTCCGAAGGTAAAATTTCCTACATAGGAAGGATCAGTTAGCGCACCGTCTCTGTACTTCCTTTCTTTCATGCTTTTCATGGAAACCTCTGCTGTTACCATGGAGGAGCTTTTCTTCATTTTCTTTTTAAATCTCTCCTGTCTGCTCTGGTCAGCTAACCAGAAGCCTAAAAGCTGCCTCCCTCTAATCTGTGTGTTATGATAGAGCTAACAGGTGATGGTTATGGACACAGAAATGCAGAAAACACGGAACTAAAGAAAACACATGTGCACACAAGGTCTGATTGTTAAAAACAGCTCTGACTGCCTTTTTCTACAAGAAAATAAAGGGGAAAAAACATAGTCTAATTTTACTGCCCACCATTCTCCTGCATATAAAGTAATTCAAAAATTTTGTTAAAATCATGCAAAGTAAAAAGGAGGGAAATGATTTCAGGTAGATGACTAAAAAGGAAGAAAATTAACAGCCAAAGAAAACTGAGCACAAAGTAAAACTTAAAACATATTTAAACAGGCTTTATTCCGTAATCGCCCTCCCACCCCTCCTTTTTTCTCTCTCTCCATTCTCTAGAACACAATCAGTCTTTCTTTGCAGAGTCTGTTTTTTCTTTATTCCTAAATCAATGCATTTGGGGGAATTCAAAAAACTGAAGCTAAACTAAAGCCCGAAACCAGCCACTACATTTATTGAGGTTAAGTTAAACTGAAACAATGAGCCACAATGATTGTTACACTGAAAGAAAATAATAACCTTTTAAAGTTACAAGAAGCTGAAGGGAATTTATTTTACAAAGATGGGGATTTGATGGTGAGATTGGATGTATATATGGCTTTTTACAAACTGGACATTTCCACAGCATTACATCTAGCACATTTGAAGCATGTAACGAACCTGAAATGTCAACTCCATTCTAGTTCTCCACTGCCATTTCATGAGGTGTCCCAGTATGCCTTCAGTTGCCAACACTAGGGAAAGGTTTAGAACGGACAATAGAAGGGTAGAGCTAAATTTATTTATATTATATATTTTAAAAAAACAGAATCACTTTCTTCTATATCATATATCTTTTTATACTGTCATTGTCATCTAGGTCGACATAAGGACTGTGAGTAGACGGGCGTTTCATGCTTTCTCCAATCAGTTGTAGTGAAAAATATAATTCTTAAATAGATTAAAAATAAAACTCTCAGAATCAAAACGTAATGGAGAGATATATAAAAGCAGAACCTGTTTGATGGTATTAACGTATGAAAAAATAATGTCAGAGAGAAATTCGAGGCATCCAAAAACTGGAGTGGCAGGGAGGTGAAGGCTTGTAATTGGATGAATTGGGGAAAGGAGCAGAAAGTGGACCCAGCCAAAATGACAGCAGGTCTGGACACACTGGCAAGGCCATCCCTAAGGTGGAGTTAGATGCCTGAAGTTATAGCCAACATAAGCCAGTCCCATTCTTACTGGTATATGTACATTAGTTCTAAATATCAGATTTATATAACTCCCTTGTTGTAACAACATGCTTACTAACATGTTTAAGACAATTCTTTGGCTTTCCTCATGAATCTACTAACAGAAAGAAAAAGGTTGTTTTCCATAAGGATTTTCAGTGTTTTGAACTAAGTAGTAGTCACTTCTTATTTTAAAACTATACACCTGCATTTTGGTTACATGGATTAATCTCCTGAGCTTAGATGAAATGACTACTGCAGAGAGATGGATCTGCTCACAGCATGGTGGTAAAATTAGGTTTGTGAGCCTGTAAACTCTCTGAAGTTACCAAGTTAATGAATGCATTTCTCTGAAGCACTCTGAAAGCCTTTCTTATGAAGAAACCACAGGGCCAGTCCTGTCAGTTCTCGTTTCAAATGCCACTCTCTTAGCAGATCTTTTCTGATCAATGTATCTAAATTAGCTCATCATAGTCACTGCCTGTTTTACTGATTTATTTTCTTCATAGCATACATTATCTGAAATGACCTTATCTGTCTCCATCTACTAGAAAATAAGTAGTATGAGAGTCTACCTTCCTAATCAATGTAACTCTGGTGTCTCAAACAATGTGTAGATCAAAGAAAACCACTTAAATATTAGTTTACTGTTAAATAAATGAGAGAGGAAGTATGCCTAGTTTTTGTAAGTATAAGATACAGTGATTTGATGAGAAGAACAGGACCTTAGTTACTGGGCAGCTGGAAGATGTACCAATTCGGGGAGAGGAGAGGATAATCAAATATTGACTAGAGAGAATTAAGCAAAAATTTTAAAATAGTTCTAGATTGATATTTACAAATACAGAACGTTGGACCAAATACTGAAATGAGTAAGTTGAAATGGAAATGTATTTAGCCAAACATGAATTTAATTTGAAAACTACTCTTGGGTCTAGAAGATGTTTTTTATGTCCTTATTCTAGCAAACAGAAACTAATAATAGTACTGCAAGTAAAGAAGCAGAAAGGAAGATGTTCATTCACCAATTAAATAACTAACACAGGAAAGCCATTTAGGACAAGTTGTACTTAGAATTTTTCATTTTATTTTTGTCTTCACAGTAAATGACCCACATTTTATGAAAAATAGGTCGGATATTTTGTTAATGTTTAGCTGACATGGAACAAAGAGGCTCCAAAAAGGCCATTAAAGTTCATTGCTTCAGTATTCAACGAAAACTTACATAGAATCTTCCATGTACCAGACACTGAACAAATATCTGGAAATTCAGTACTGGACAAGTTGGCACTTCTCTCTACTTTCATAGAGTTTATAACCTAGAGGATTGCTGTAAGAAAATAAACTTCCTTGACTCAGTTATTTTAGTCTTTGTAACAACCTAACTCAATCAGAGTTTCATTGCTTAACAATTAGCATCTGAAATTTCCAAACAGATCTTTAAAATAACCTAACAAAACAAGGAAACCAGGGATGATGAAATGAGCACAGGCTTGAATGTGGGATGATCTGATCTTGTCTGGGCTCCTCTACCAATCACTGGCTGGCTTTGGGCAACACATAGACCCTTGCAGGCCTGTCCTTGGTGAGATGAAGGATTGGATGACAGAACCTCCAAACTGCCACCTAGACCCATGGATGACTTTCTAATTTATAACACATTGCACTTACAAATAAAAGAAATAAAATGGGGATATGCAGCAAAAATGATCTTGTGTGAGTACACAGACTTTTCTGAAGGTCTACTGACTTACTCAGATTTGAAGTATTGCAATGCTTTCTTTATGGCATTAAAAAAATGTCATCTATTTAATCAAAACTTTGCACTTCCTCTTTGGGAAAGATCACAACAAATGACAAATGCTTTTCAATACACTTTTCTACAAAACATTTATAACATTTCACATGTTAAATATAACATTTATATAAAGTGAATTTTATGAGGTGATTGTTTTCCAACCTAAGAGTTTTATTGAGAATTTAGACATTTGGACAGCGATAGAATTCATGCTTCACTGCTTAAAATTAGTCTTTAGAAGTTGTAAATCAAAATCTACTTTCTTAAATACCTGATTTTTCCATTTCCATCAGTTTGTTGTTATAGGATTAGTATAAATGCTGAATTGGTGTCATTTGTGTTTAAACTAAACATTGAATTATTTGTGGAAAAAATAACAAGTGGATGGATGTTGCATAATTAAATAAAAACATTTCAATGAAAAGTCTAAATCATTACAAATATTTAGTAAATTTTGATGTTTATTTCAAAAGGATTTTTAATCTAATTACTTTACTTTCCTAAGAATTATACGAGCAAAACAGATACCTGAGCAAATTTTTGTTTTGTTTTATCAATTCCAAATTTACTCATTAAAAATTCATGAATTAATCATTTATATGGATATTAATATATATATGAATAATATTAATATATATATGGATAATAATATATATATATTCCAAACATTAAAATTCACTGGGAATGCTTTTTGATGTATTAAAACATATGCTTCCTTGACTTTAATAAGTCCATCTAAATCAATGTAGTCTCTTCAAAATTAAACAAGAATAGAATTATAGATGTTTTTCATGCTATTGTTAAACTGAAAAAATTTTCCCATTTTTGTTGGCATTTCCTTTTCTTGTTTAGGACAGAATCATAAACAGGAACACAGACTATGAAGAAAATTTAAATAGCAGGAAAACAAGCTATTTAAGCTTCTTTGAATTTAAATAAGAATAGTTCTTCTAGTTATAAATTCAGTGCTTTTTATTTTAAAAAGAAACATTAGTTCATTTTTTATCTGTTGTTCTCCCAATTCTTTTGCCAAGGATAAAGAAATCAGTATAATAGGGTACAGATCTTAAGAAATCATTGGTTTATCCCACAACAGTTGGTGTTTCAATCACACAATGATAACCAATCACCTTTCCACTGAGAATATTGAAAGTGGATTCTATATACTTGGTAGTAGGCTTTAGGCAATAAGTTCACACTATTGTATACAATTATTTAAATTATAAAAAAGTACTTATT
Source organism: Smutsia gigantea (assembly GCA_032199065.1). Classification (NCBI taxonomy): domain Eukaryota; kingdom Metazoa; phylum Chordata; class Mammalia; order Pholidota; family Manidae; genus Smutsia; species Smutsia gigantea. The sequence continues at coordinate 484,121 of JAVSCE010008688.1, read as the reverse complement.
TTAAATGAACATATTCAATAATTATAAATATTGCTTAATTATGGACTGGAAACTAAAGAATTTTATGAAAATTCTGGGAAAATAATGACATGAATGGAATAAGATACTATTTGGGAAATGGCTATGTTACTTTATTTAAATTCAATAAATATTTAATGAACACCTACTTTTCAGAAACCCAGAAATCATAATATTCTTGTAGGAGATTGATGCCTGTATCATATCAGTCTGCAAATTATTTTCATAGAAGGAATTTTAACAAAAGGGTAGATATGTAACTAAAACCTCATTATATGACAAACCCATGAATAAGATATATTTTTAAGTAACTCACTCTTCAAATTTGTATTAATATTTGCCTGCACCACTCCTTATTTTCTTTATTTGTCTTGCCATCAGATAAGGAATGACTAGTACCAAAGGTTTAGGAGAAAAATTACAAAAGAAAACTTAAAACTAGGCGAATTATTTATATTAATATGCTTTTATCATTTTAAAAACGCAGAAAGACTGCTCCTTGGGTTTTAGTAGTGAAATGCAGTATTCACTGTGGTTATCGTTAGAGAAACGCTAATATTGCTCATAGTTCCTATAAGGTGGACCAAAATAGGCCAGAGGAGACTATTTCTCCTGTGGGTACTCTGCCGAAATTATATAGTTTTAGGCAAATCACAGAACTTCTCTGGGTTTCAGGTGCTGGGGTGGAGGCATAGAGGATGTACTAGAACCATATAAGTTCTAGACATCTTCAAGCTGTAATTTGTAAAAATTAAATATTCACTAAAAATTAACTGTCCATAGTTTATCTCATTATAAGAATAGATAAAGCAAATTGTTATGATAAATGAAAGTAAACGCTACTGTAAAGTACTTGAGGTTTTGAATATGTGAATCTGGAAGACATCGGACATTCGGAAGAGCCAAAATTGTCTGTAGTATGAACATGTTATTTTAAGAAATGCCCAAGAACTTTTATCTCACATTTTTCTATTATCAGTTATTCTGTGGATATTTTTAAAAAGCGACTCAAACTAATTATAAAATAGGATTCACATTTGACAACTATTTTAAGCTTAAGATCAGACATGAATGAGTGTGGAAGGTGCACTTTTAACTAATTCTACACCCATAAAAGGGAGACTTTTTAGGATCTGAAAGTGTCCCATGCAGACTCAGATGCAACTGCATTCAACTAGTGAAGCACCTGCTTCTTGAGTCACAACTTGTTCTATTAAGGACTGAATGATGCACTCATTATGGGAGGTGTTATGAAGGATGAGCATTCCCTTTCCCTCTAACACCCACTCATTTTAGGAGTCAGCTTAAGCTTAAGCACAGCCTTTTCCAGAAAGTCCTCTTTGAGATCCTAGTTTGATTTGGATGTCACTGTGCATATCTGTTTTATTCAAATATGCTTAAACAACAACACATGTAACAATTGGTACTGCAGATGTGAAAACTAATGTATGATCATGGAAGCCCTATATTAATTGCCAGACATTAAACTGTTAGACCTTAGAGAGCCCAAAGTGGTCCTGGGGGAAGGGCTGAGAAAGCCGGACTAGTAAGGGACACATGGGGCTTGAGACATGGGCTAGCAACAAATGATGAAGAGTAATTCTTATGTTTACTAATATGCACCTGCTGAATATCTACTTTATCTTACTGAAACATCTGTCTGGGTGTTCTGTAATTTACAGGCTTTTTTTTTTCTGTCTTCCACTTTAAGAGTAACGTCCTTGAGAGAAGAGGCTATATCTTATTTTCCTATTTTCTTTGTATCTCCAAGAGTTAGAACAGCTCCTAGCACAAAGTAGGCACCCAGTAAATACTGGTTGGGTCAATATATGAAATTTCATCTATCAGTTTAGCACTAGATGACTTTGACAATTTAGGATTATATAATTCCACTTTACAGTACATTTTACTACTTAAAATGATCAAGAGTGCAAGACAGTGGTCATGTCATTTCACAAAGCATTTGAATTTAAATACTTTTGGGCTCTCAGGAAAACAAAGCATTTTATTATCAGTACGTTTGGAATAGAGAGCAATGAGACTCTAAATTCTTATTTATCCCCAAAATGTTGTTGTAGGGTATTGTTCAGGGTGGTGGTAGAGATGACACAAATGGAAAACTGAAATCACAAAGTTATCTTATATTAAGATTTTATGTTCAATCGACAGAAGTGGATTGTCTGGTCTCCTAAACCCTAGCCACAAGTGTTGTATACTTTATTATACTGAAGGCTAATTGAAAGTATCTCCTTCTATATTACTGGTTAAAGAGAATTATACATTTGTTTTGACCCAAGGTTTGCACATGTGATGAACACTGCCATCTAAAATATATCACTACTAGCTTAAGTATAATTATAAATATTCCATACAAGGAACACCCATTGCTAACAGGGGAACTTAAAGTTATTACTAAGAGACAACAGTACTGTGTGTTATACTGCGTTATTTGAGAAATAAACCATTAGTGCCTTCTGTCTTCTAATCCAAGATACTCTAGCTTAGTATAGATGTACTACAAAACCCAAAAACATTACTGATGTTATTTGTAAAGTGAAATAGAAGTTATAATTTCATGATATTATAATTCAAGTTTCAATGATAATGTCTACCAACAATATTAGCACAAGAAATATATATAGGAAAAGAGAAAGTGCTCTTATTTGGACCTGAGATTCAGCAGAAGTTACAGTCTAAAAAAAGGGAAAGTTGTCTTATCATGTGAACACAGTTAGAAGGGAAGTGCTCATATGTTTGTTTAATAGTTGGTATTCCTACAAAAACCATACTAGGTATAATATTAAATTATAGCTAAAATAGGTGTGAAAGTGTTTTAAAAAAGTTGAAACACTCATTCTTATTTTTATGCCCTCTACTTATTAAAAAGAAAAAAAAGAATTGGAGTTACAGATAGAAAATGCAACAATAAAAATAAGTGAGAAAATGCAGAAAAAGAAAATGAAAGATTTGAAATAAAATGAATTAAGGGGGGGTCAGGTCACAGACTAGAATATATAAATGTAAGGTCTGGTACAGTTGTTAGCACCACTATTCTGAGCTAGAAGAGAAGCAGTTAATAGTATTATGATGTCCATCAGATAAAAACAAATCAGTTGCATGGGTATAAAAACGCTTTTCCTGATGTACAGATCTGAGTGAAAATCTTCCCATGAGTCCTCATTAATGAAACACCCAATTTGTGAACTCTATCCTTGCAGTAGCATGTTTTTATGAACACTTTTTAAATTCTTTAATTCAACGTCATGATATAATGCCAAAGCACAGCTTGATGAAAGCAGTTGTACAATGGCCTAAGAATGGAACATCGATGACATTCTGCTTCATCCAGGGATAACATCTTGAAACCTTTAGGTATGCTTGGACTTAAATCAGATACGAACATTCTATGTTGCAACTGAGCTTTGGATAATGACTGAACAAAGGAGTTTAGGTTTTATACAATTTGATAAGGACATGGAAAATAGAAATTATATATTGCTCATTAGATTGATTCAATAAATATTCACTGAGCACATAACATGTGCCAGGCACCATTCAGAAATGGTGAATACTACTGAGTTTAAACAAAGAAAAGTACAAATAAATTGTACTGTTTCTGTGTTTATTGTAGCCAAAGAAGCCCCATACAAGATAAAAATAAATATACTAAGGGCCACAGAGAATATGTGTAACCCATCCCTAAGCTCTGCCAATTACTCTTTTCTTCAAATAGCAGAACTGCCACGTTTTAGTAAAAATGTTTTCAAAACCTTATGTATCAATTATAAATCCCCATGGCTGATATAAGAAATATTCCCCCAAAATGTAGTTTTATAAGAAGATAGATAAGCTACAGTTGTAACAAAGGATGCATGAAATGGTATATGGAGGAAAACAAATAGCTCTTTCTGACTGTTCTCCTTGACTGTTTCTCAGATGTCCTGCCTTGGCCCCCAAAACATTCACAGCACAAAGAATACTGAGGGGGAGTTTTGGGGGCCTTCCATTACCAAAATAGGAATTATATCAGTAATTACTGTATCCTCTGTACTTGACATCTGATATGATCAATGGCATAAAGCCTTGAAGGAAGGAAGGAGGAAAGGAACAGAGGGAGGGAGGGAAGGAAGGCAGGAAGGAAGGGAGGGAGGGAGGAAAGGAAAGGGAAGGGAACAGGGGAGAAAAGAAAGGAAATGAAAGGAAAGAAAAAAGAAAACGGAATAAATGAATCATAATGGAATCAAATATTATCTGTTTTTCTAGTTTTCTAACTCTGACCATTTCTTTGATACAAAAACCCCCACTAAATTATGTTAACATTTTCAAGCCTGTTTTACCCTTTTCTTAACATATATTTTAAGTCCAATAGTAATAATACCTATTTCCAATAATATTCGATAAACATATAAGTTTTCCTTATTCTTACTGGTAGTGATAGAATGGTAAACATCCTTTCTAGGAAATGTGATATGTGGGAGAAGGTGAACTATTACTTGTGATTATTCCTCAACCTGCCTTTGGCTTATTCTTAAAGGAGAATACAATATTTCCTCTCTAAATTACAGCATCACGTGTATGGGGCAAAGTCATGGGTTAAATACCTATGTGAGGCAGAGAGATTAAACTGTTCATTGGGCACATGCTATTGACTACAAGAAGCCCAGAATATGTGAATGAATCAGTACAAATATATTACCACTACTGGGAAAGCTTTTGAAGCAAGCTAGCTTTTCCTGTTGTTTATCTATAAAGGGGTAGGAGCATTTGTCCGTTCAAACAACCTTCTTAAGTATTAGCTTCCAAACAGATTCTGCCTGGCTAGCTGTTTCAAAATTAAAACCACTACAGACATGATTTATATTTGTGTTACATACTTTAGCTTTCTTGCCTAACCTCTTTCAAGAATTAAGTTATATACTGAAAGAGCCTAGATTTTTAAATTATCATGCTAGAACTAATTACCTTCATAGTAGTACACAGAGAAACGTTAACCTAGATATCTAAAGGCTAATTTCCTATTGTGTTAATATAGCCAAAATTACCATCGAACTTTCAGGATAATTCATCTGCCACATAAATAAATTTTCAAAAGACCTAGGAAAGAAAACCATATTTACAAATATGCCAACTTCAATTTCAAGGTCTATAAGGAGATCACAGAAAAAGGTAATATAACACATAATCACTTCTACTTTTGTTTGAATGCAACAAACAAAATCAAATCCTGATCTTGCTATTATCACATACATGTGAGAAGGGAAAAAAGAACATATACATAGAAACACTGATTTACTCCATACTTTTCAAAAACAACAATCTGTGCCTCTGTAAAATATAACTCCAGCTTTATCAAGTTCAACCTCATGAGTCATTCATAGAATGAATTATATCGTATCTATCATAGGATATTTTCTGTAAGTATTCTTAAAAGAACTATGTAATGTAAACCAGTAATAAATGTTTAATCTATGCATAAAGGCATCAAACATAGAAAATGTATTCATATAGAATGTATCTATCAGCTTGGCTCAATATGACAATTACTATATCTATAAATCTGGAAAACAAATGTATATAATAGAATAATGTTTCCCTTAATTTTCCAGTTTGTGTATTCTACTTAAAAGCCAGAAGATATTACTATTTCTCTTCACTTAAATAATTTCCTCTGTTTTTGTGTGACTTTTACTATTTCATAATCTCATCTTAAGTGCCATGATTGGCAAAATATACCTAAACATCTCTTAAATCTGGATAACATTTTTAGGAAAAGCATTGTCTTAGAAAAATAAAAATTCTATCAAGGGCTGGATATGATGTATACAATATAACAGCGATTTTATGGCATTACACTCAGTTCTCATATTTTTCTTATGACTTCACTGGTGCTTCTTTCAGTGTCTGCTCTCCTCACACACACACACACACACACACACACACACACACACAGGATGGTTCTATGAAGAATACTCTTCTTTTTTAAATCTACATATTTTCCACTGGTGATGTCATCTACTTCCATCAACACTGCTATGAAAAAGTTCATCCTGAATCTTTCTAGCTATGACATCCAGACCATATTTTCAACTGTCTCCTAAATATCTCTTATTATCTTTCAGTCATCAGTCAATATACACAAATCAGACTATACCATAATAACAATTAGCATCTAGTTATTGAGTACACACTAAGGGCCAAGCATACTAATAGGTATTTATGTATGTAATATCTGTCATTTAACCCTTATACCTGTTCTGTGAGGTGGATAATTAATATTCTTTTAAAATTGAAGAATGCACATCTATATTCTATAATTAGAAAAATTGGCATTTAGACATAGCAAAGCTCTCTTTCCTCAATTCTTCCAGTGTTCCCTATCTCAATAAACCAAGCTACTGGTCTACCAATTGCTGAGAATCAAAATTTCAGAGCAAATGTCTACTTTTACCCAACCCACCTACTAGAAAACAAGACTTGTTAATTACACAGAAGTAGCTCTTCTTAAGACAAAGTGGCTCTTTTGGGTTCCAACTCATAAATATGGAATAATAAATCATTGTATGTTCCAGTTCTATTATCTAAGACATTTGTCTAACTATGCAAGTATGCTTGAATTTCCAGTTGTTTTTGTTAGAAAGAGACATTGTGTTTTCAGAGCATTTCATCTGTAGTGTTTAATGAGCTGGACAGTGACAGCTATTTTGAGCACATAAACACTACTATGTTCCAAGGAAACTTTACTGCAAGTTCCATTTCCACAATCTGTGTTCTTGTAAATGTACATCAAATAGAAACTTTGGATCAAGCAAACTATAAATTCAGCCAATTAAAAAAAATTGAGATGATCTCTGAGATGATTTGAATCATGAAGACTGGCTACCCAATTAGTTTGTATGAGTTATTGGGACTGTCACTAACTCATAAATGGTGGCTGAGGGGGCTCTATGCAAGTAGCAGAGATCAGCTGAAACATTCATGCTCCCACATTTTGACAAAAAGTAAAGCAAAAATGTTATACTTGTTTCAAATATGTCTCTAGACAAAAAGAGACTTTAGCCATAATTAAAAGAGGACATGGGGTAAAATCATCCCACAGCTCTATGAGTTTGGCCCCAGTCAGAAAATATATTAAAATTGTATTTATGAGTTTGGATTTTTATGTATAAAACTTATAATATGTAAAAAGAGCTGACATAAAGAAAACCACTGAGACCTTTATTAAGGTTTTTGAGATTCAAACCAAATTATCAAGGCAAAACATTTCAAAGGTAATATGAGGCAAATATGGGAAAAATCTGAAATGTTCCTCTTGTAGGACTTTCACCTAGGGATTTTAGAACTTCCACTGAAATTACAATAATCTTCACCTAACTGTAAATTCTCCTCATGTGAAAATAAGTAGATACATATTTGTATACTTTTTCATCACTGCAAGAATCCTTGATAAAATACATGTGAATCATGAGTGACTCCAAGTTTTAAAGTAAAAAATTGAGTTACAGTATAAGCCATTTATTCAACAGGCATTTATTAAGTGACTACTCTGTACTATGTACTCCGCTAGGCCCTGGGGGTGAGGGATTGACTCTAAAATCAGCACATTAGCCAAAAGTAGCTTATAAAGAAAATAACCTTGAAAATCTTTTTATTTGCTCAGAAGGTACAGTATGAATTTTGTGATACCCAACCCTCAACAGTGACTTTTAAGCTTTCGTATATTTAAGAACCAACTAAATTAGGCTACAGGAAAAACAAAGAGAATGCCTACATAAACATTAAAACCATTCTGTGTTTAGGAAAGCCATCAAATCTCTAATCTAGGAATGGGGAATGGGTAGAGAATCTAAAAAATTCCTGCCTTTCTGCAGAATTAACTCAGATGCTTGATAGGTGTTCAGGGTAAGCAAGATAGTCTGTTAGGATTAAGCAAAATAACGGTGAAGCTGTAGGGAGTAGGTTCTGAACTTAGTACATTAATTAAATGGATATACGTTACAACTACATGGTATTGCAAGAAGCAAGGTAAACCTGGTCTCAGCCTTCAGAGCTGCACCTGATAAGGATGAGGCAAGAAAGGCACCAAAGGAGCAAAGTTAAGGAGATTCTAACTCAGGGTCATGCATTTGTCGACTGCATCTGCAACTGAATGTTGTCTTCAATTTTGTGAATGATGTATTAACATTTTTTATCAGCTTTCCCAAGAGAACCGTTCTCCAGGTTCCTTACTTTCACAGGGTATCGTGACTATGGTCATTTGTTCTGTTAAAAATAATCCTATAAAGATGTATGTGCTTTCTGTATAATCCTTAGTTGAAATGATCAATGTAAAATGAATTAACAAGCATTTCATTGGAACCACAGGGAAGATTATTGGAAAAGTTTTATCTAGAAAGGAATAACCCTCTATTTTACTTTACTTACATATGATAGGAAAGACTTTAGTAACTGGCTCTCTAATTGGTGTGCTGTTCTTACAAGCTTATTTTAGTGAATATAAAAATAAGCATTATATACATATTTACCTAATTATTAAATATCTAAATATATATTTATATAGATTGACTTATAATTCTGGTTCACTATAAGGTCTTAGCTTCTATAAGCAAAGTCTCTTACTGTCAGATTTTTCAAGAATGCAAGCATGTAAGTTGATGTCAGAATACTTCTCACAGTATTCTGTTGTCTAACAATTACAGATAGCTATATCACTGTCTCCCAGTAGATTGTAAATTACTAGGTTAAATGAGATGTCATAAGAAAACTGTCATGAATTGCTAGTGTTATTCTTCATTTTTCCTCTGGTAGGCTTAGAGGTGAAGTGATTTATTTTAGCATTCCCCACACCAGATAGAATAATGTCTTTCCTAAAGTATTTTAATAAATGAAAGAAAAATAAAAACATAATTCTTACTGGAAATATTTTGTGTTCTTTGCAAGAACATTTAAAAACAGTATTTCTGCAAAAATGACAAATAATTTTGTATTTAATCTTTTCCATAAAAATATGGCTATCAGATTTATATGTTCATATGTTCAGTGGACAATAAAGCTGATTAACTTAGGACCAATTTATTTAGGTCTAAGAAAGGATATATAATATTGGAATTAATATCACTTCTTAGTCAAAATTTAGACTCTTACAAAGGCTAATCAGCTCTTAATAGTAGTTTTTTAAATGTACCATTTAACTTGGAGTAGATGATTTCAAAAAATCCAGCTGATGTATTAAAAAATAACCTATTTCCAACGAGTAAACTGTAGTACTACTGAGTAACCAGTATTCAATGTTTATTAGTACTGATACCATTGAGTACCTAGTACTCAGTATTTATCACTTTACATTTAAAGGATGGGCTTGTATAAACTTTTTCAAAGACCAAAGTTCATCAAAAGTACCAGCAAGAGATACTCTAGAAACTTATTCTATTAAGTACAGAAAAACTATGACTTTAAATATAACTTCCCCTTTTCCTTACCTCAGCTATGCTCCTCAAATTTTACCTTTTGAGACTACTTTTGGATACCTTTTTAATAGAGTTAACCTAAGCTCGTTAAGTCTTGCCTTGTGGCTAAATTGAGGATCAGATCAGAGCCAAATGTGAGCATGGTTTTTGTGATGTGGGATAAGCATGTATGTGTGAGAGTGTGCTCATGTGTATGTGCCTATTCACTGTTCAAATAATCCAGGAAAACAGAAAAAAAGCTGAATGGGAGTTTTGTGGGTAGGACTAGGCACCGAACAGAGCCTTTGCTGTGCATTATTAGTTAGTGAATTTCCAAAGGTTGCTACTATACAATGAAGCTACAGTTTACAGAAGGCCACCCTCAGGAAAAGTGTGTATTTGTGTGCACACATGTGTGTGTATGAGCAAAATAAAAAATTACTTGTAGCATCTCTACTGATTATCATTTTCCCTTCCTGGAAACAATCTTCAAAAATGGAGCGTTCTGGTATTTTAATTACTGGGTAGTATTTAATAAACTAAAAATTACTCTGGAGTCTGGATGTCAAGGTCAAGAAACAGGGTGTAATTTAAGAGTCTGAACCTGACTGATACACAGCACCCATTTAGCCACGTGAAAGGCAGTCTGGAAACCCCGTTACCTATTGATACTCAATCGTCTACCAAATCCTTTTAACTACAACTCAGTTATGATGAATACTTTTAAACTACAATGCATCCATGGTGTTTACAAGTCAAATTATACATTGCCATTTCAATCAAAACCCTTTTGCCTAAAGTCTTGCCTGGCAGCTGAAATCTTTCTCAGTAGCATAAAGTGTAATGCAACATTGAACAAAACCCCACAGAACCCAGTAAGATGGCTATATGGTCAATGGACAAAAGCAGGGAAAGTAAATGTATCATTATTCTAAAGACTTTTTAAAGTATCCCTGGAGGATAACTTTCAGAGAAAGGGTAAAAGGAACGTATATTTGACAGAGTAGTCAGCATTTCAAAAGTTACCAGCAGACAAAGGGCACATATTCCTAGCTGAGATGCATAGTTAATGCTTAAAAATCATATCATGGAGTTTAATGACAGTGAAAGCTAGAGAACAGACAGGTAAAAAACATGAGTTATCACTGGTGGTGGAATTTTCATATTCCACCAGGCTTTATTAGGATCTAGGTCTGGACTCTCAAACAGTGCTTAGGTCCTAAACTGAATCTCCTAAATGAAGACTAATTGTTTCTAACTACAAAATGAAAAGGTTTTACAATTCCACTGCATGAAAGAACTGAAAACTACCTAAAGGGACCAGCGACATAGTAAATCCCATTTTAATTTAGTGTGCGTATTCATTCTTACAGAGTATTACGTGCGTGTGTTTAAACATTTTCTATACTGCAAAGCTTTCAGGTAAATATATATATATATATACTTATCAATATATGAGAGAAGGCAGACCTAAGTCTATATACCTAGTTCCATACTATTTCACAGTAGATATTTTTTAAAGAGAAATTAGTAACTGTATTTTATACATCAAAAAAAGTAAAACATGAGTCCAACTTGCATGTAAAATCTGAAAAATAATACAGTTTCAAAATGGTCTTAATCACCACCAGATGTTTAATCCATTTAAATCATATTACTAGAATGGATTCCTGATGCCCTCCTGATCTTTTGGGACCTTAATTATTTGAACTCTTCTAAAATGAAAGTATCATTTTTGTTTTCAGATGAGGTATTGGTACAGTTAGAATAGGAATATTGAAACCTTGAAGTTTTCACTTTAATATTTTTGAGGCAGTGGTTCAGAAATCTGCTTTTAAAGTGTTAAGATACAGAAAGGTATATGCAGGCCATAGAATACGCTTTTATTGCACCCATCAGGGTGTGTGGGTCACCTGGCTGAATTCTTAAATTACAAAGAACACTGATTATGTGATTCACCACTCTCTACTTGCGTTTTTGGCTTAAATAATCTGAAAAAAACAAAAAACAAAACCTGCAAACCATAAATCCTACTCATTCGGTCCCAAAACAAGCACAAACAGAAATAAAACAAGAAATTTTAATCTTCCTAATGGATCCTTGAGAAACAACTCCAGAAGTGAGAGGAGATTTCATGGATGTACCTGACTTTGGTTTAAAAGTTCTGGGATTACTCCCAAAACCTCTACAACTTTGGCACTGTCCTGGGGAAGTCTGAAAGTATGAGTGATATTTTTATGCTGGGCTATTAAGACATTTCATAGCACTGCTCTGTTCAAATCCCTCCAGTAGCTTTCAATTCTTTCCATGAAAGCCTAGGAACCTGTAGTTCCCTCCACACTCTGCCGCCTAGGCGGCCTCTCCCTCTCCGAACTCACTTCCTTCCAGCTTGTCCAGCCACACCAGCCTCCTTGCTGCTCTTCAAACCTGCCAGGTCCTTGGGTGCTCTATTCTCTAACCAGATGATCTCCCCCCACACGGCCATTAGCTCTCTCCCAAATTCCTTCAAATCTGTGTTCAAAATTTTCTCAGGTAGCATTTATAAAACTCATCCTTCCTTATATTTTCCAATCTCCACCCTCTGCTTTTTTTTTTCCAAAGTCACTTATATTTTATCTGGAAAACTACCTATTTTAACTACTCATTACATTTACTACCTGACTTCTCTCACTGAATATCCATATATTTGGGTTTTCTGTCTTGTCCTTTGTTGCATTTCCTGTACCGAGAACACTGACTTGGATATATTAAGCATTCAATGAATGTTCATTGAATTTAATTGAATCTCAGGACCTAATGATTTCTGCTGCCTGCAAAAAGCACAGAATTCTTTTGAAACACAGGAATTAAGGATTCATACTTAGTAGAATCAGAGGCAAAAATTTAGATACAGCCTGAATTTGGGTGTCCTCTTTCATTTGGTTAATCTCACTTAGTGCATACAAATGTTACACATGGGTACACAGGTACACAAATATACATACATATACCTTTACATTTTACACTCAGATATATATAACAATATCCCATTTTTCAACCCTAAAAATAACAGAAATATCAAAAATAAAAAATAGCAGTCTCTTTTAAAAACACACATTTAACTTTAAGTTTAAATTTCTGACCAACTATTCTTCTGACTCTATGGTGATAAACCATTTCTGCCTTAAGGACATCATAACGTATAAAACTATGTGTTTTTTTTAACAATTACCTCAGTAATTTGAGGAAGATTACTATAGGAATATGACACTTCATTAAATCAAAAAATAATTATTAGAATTCCTTTATCAGTAACATACTGAAATTATTTGTAATAATCATTTGTAAAAAAAATTGGCCCTATAAGGAGCAAAAATATACACACCAGCTTTTGATAACAAACTTACTGTATAAATGAGGCATATCTGTACTGCTTAGCTGAAAAAAGAAACTTCAACATTACTAATTCAAAAACCAAAGCTGGCTCATGAGAATAGCCACTATACCATCTACTAGAAGACTGTTCTCTTCTTCACACAGGAAATACTTAAGAAAAGGTCCCGTCTTTTTAGCTTTCTGAAGGTTGTGTTGCCTTCTTCCCTCCCACCAACCCAGACACTGTGAGAACTTTTGGTACTATAATCCATTTTATATTGTTTTATTACAGTGGATAGAAGTGTAAGGAGTAAAGGTTAAGAGTTTTTAAAGCATTCTTACTTTTGCTCATTAATTTGACAGTGATAATGCTAAAGATGGTGGAATAATAACAGGGTAATAATAGGATCTGTTTCAAAGTTAAAGTCAGAAGCTTCCTTCTAATGCCCATTAATTAATAACAGTGAGATGTGAATACCCTAAAAACTTATATTGTTTATAAAATATTTTATATATTTATATTGTTATAAATAATATGTTAAAATATACTTGTTTTTTATATATTTATATTGTATATTTACATCATATATATATCTAATATTTACAGTTTGTAAAGTTGGATATAATGTTTAACTATCACTTTCCTTATAAAAAAAGTCTGTATAAAAATGTTCAAGGAGTTAAGTATCTACGCCACTAATCAACTAATAGAAATAGAGAGCAGAAAATTTTATTCTTAATGTTTCTTTTTATGCCTGTCATATCAAATGCTCCTCTAAAGCACTGCATTTGCAGAAAAAGAACACTGCAGCTGCTCACATGGCAAACTGTGTCTACAATGGTAACAGCCCTGAAAGAGGAAGGTGTATCGTAACATAAACAAGTATTCTCATTAGAAATTTCTTCAAGAGTATCATCTATGGCCTTTATGACTGTTCCCTTATCTGTAAAATTGGGATAATTCTAACCATATAGGATTATAAAATTACGTTAGATAATAATGCAAAACATTTAGTTATTTAGAGAACTTGCTTAAATGCAGACATACTGAAAAGCACTCCATGTTGTTATTAAGCAGTCAGTAGGGCATTGGGCGACACTGCAGGAAATATTCCTCTGGGAAGTATGCTATGCTTGCTTCATCCCATTCTTCGTTGGGCTTATTTTTCAAAAAAAGTAGATGAGGGGTTTCACCAAGAATGGGAAGTCTTGCTACCCATTTTCCCATGGCTCTGAGACTGTTTTCCAGCACCCAGGCCTGCAGACAGCATAGCAGCAAGAGTAGGACTTGCTGGCCATGATAGATTTGTGGGCCTGTTCTAATTATGGAACAGCAGTCAACAAAAAGAAAGGGGAAGAAAAAAGGGGACAGAAAGAAGAGGAGAGAAGCAAGAAAAGCGAACATGAAGATGAACAGTGAATAAAAAAATTGTATGGCAATTTAAGTCCTTCAATCTTCCAAACCCACAGAACCTTCAGAGTTTTTGGAGGTGGATGTCAACATATGGTGGTAATTCAACCATAGTGAATCTTTGGCTTATCCAGTGGGTTATCTACCACATTTCTACCTGAATGGTAAAAACATACCTTTGTTGTTGAAATTTAAAAAGGCAGCCTGATATAGTCAAATATTAGGCCATAAGATTTCTCACATTTTATATACAAAATTTTGTTTTTAGCAAAGCATGGATCCTTTTACCTAGGGTGTTCTCACTTTTTAACCTTATTTACCAAAATGTATTTACACATAACTTCTCAGTTGATTACTATTACACAAATTAAATTACAATGGCACTTGGATTTTTGCTGACTTCAGATGCAAATGGTACTCATGTTCTCAGTTGCACCAATAAATTTTACAATTAGGAGAAACAAACCCAATATTTTAGTTCATTTTACCAACTTTTCTACTACTATGTCCTAACAATCCTGTGGAGAGAAGATGGTCTTCAGAATCTACCTTTCAGCTGTCATAAGAGAAAGCACTGTTCCAGGAAATACACACACTGTAAAACTCAAAATATCAGACATGGAGAAAACTTTAGGAGGCATTTAATTCTCTTCTTACTTGTTTAAACACAGGAGACTCAATTCAGAGTTTCATAACAGATCATGGATATATACCACGTGACTTAGATTACAAACACTAGCCATGAAGATTCCTCACATACTTATTAATTCTGGAGTCTTAAGTCTCAAAGCATAACGCGTTTACAAAACATGGCTTACTCATGGAAACCAGTATGGTTTGGCTATGTGATTATCCTTAATACTGAAATGTAAAATCCTCTCCAAAAGTCTACCCTAACCTTTATGTCTTCCCAGATATATAGGAAAGATAAGTTCAACTGTAATTGTCTGCAAAATGCATGTGTTCCTGAAATACATTTTAATAAATCCACATGGGTTTGAATGCCATTTCAGGTGAAAATGGAAATGTCCCAGAAACAATTATTTACCTGAACTCTGCTCCTCACGTAATTTACATTTTACTACTCTTCTGTTCAAGGCCTTAATCCTTTGCAATCTGACTGCTGACCACTTCAGTAACTACCTACTTCTAAAACACATTACAGACTATTAATCCGTTAGCAACTTCTATTCCAGCCACTCTTCTTCAACATTCTTAAAACAACATAATTCACTCGATGGGGGCACTCCTTTCATAATGTACGCGTATGTCAAATCATGATGATCTACACTTAAATATTTTGTAACTTTCTCGATTATACCTCAATAAAGATGAAAAAAGAAACACACAAAGAAACTACATTCAAACTTAGCTTTCCTGACAGCATTCTTCCCTTGTTTTCCTCTCTGACTCAGCATTCTCTGGGCCTCTTCCTCTGAACCCGCACAGGTAGGTATCTCACAAGATTCAGTCACTCCTCTCTCCTCTGATGGTCGATTACGATCTCTCCCACTCATGCACTTTGACTATCATTAATACGTGAATGGTTCACAGATTCTTATGTCCTTTCCTGACTTCTTTTGAGTTCAAATTTCTTAACTATTTATTAAATATCTCAGTACAGACCAATGGTAACTCGAAATTGCCAGACCCAGAAGAAGCCTCATCATCTGTCTTAACAAGAATCACATCCTACTATCAGCTCATCTACTTCACTTAATGGCAACTTCATACTGCAAGTCACTTTGCATCTTCAACGTCCCTCTGTTTTGATATTCACATACCATCTGCCGTCAAATCCCATTAATTTTTAGCCTTCAGGATTTATAAAATTCTTACTCTCCTCTGTATCCATAGAGCCAAAAAACCTTGTTTAGGTTTTGACTGCTGCTATCGCAGATCACTCGTATAGCCTCCTAACATATCTTTCTACCTTATGCCCATCACTCTTTCATCAAATATTTAATATTAATTTGCTATCTACCAAATACTGTATTAGAGCCTAGGAACACAAAAATGAAATGACATATACTCCCTGGCCTCAAGACATCTATAGTCTAGTGGGGAAAGAGATTGTCAAACAGTGATTAAGTGCTTTGAGTTAAAAATAGTAAATCCTCTGTAAGCATAAAAAATGAGCACAGAAGCTGCATTTCTAATCAGTGTGAGGAAAGGTGAGAGAATCCTTCTTAAAAAGATTCTTAAAAGAGGTAATGTTCAGCTAAATTTGAAAAGACATATAAACGTTAACCTGGAAAGTGGATGGTTAAACCCTTTATAAAGATGGTACAACATGAATAGTATTTCACCAATGTGAAGAACTGTGATACGCTCACAATATAAACCTCAGATATAGATGCCTATAAAGCCAGAGCTTCAGATAGGGAAAGATACAGTTGTAGGGTTTCATTTATTTAAATTTTATCCCTTTAGCAAGTAACTTTAAGCATCCAACATTTCCTCATCAACCCCTTCAATTCAATAAACAATAATTAGACAACTATCATGGACTGAAGTCATGCTATTCAGTAAATAAACAAGCTTCATGACCTCAAGATATTTAAAAATATCATGGTGGAAATAAGTATTACAAGGATTACAGTGAAATAAAGTTCTGTAAAGAAGTAACTTAGAATCCAGGGTGGATATACCACTTAAAAACGGGACTAACTCATCACACTATGCACCTGCCACCTGAAATCCCATTAAAATGGAAAAAGAAAAAGAAAACCCAAAGATAGAGATCTATATCAGTATACCCATGGCACTACAGTTTTGTTAGGCTATTTCTGTTGTTAGCCAAAAGACTCAAGCTCAAGTGTGTGGTGGAGGGATAATCAATTGATGAAAATATTCTTTGAGAACAGAACTCTGACCAGATCATTTCCATGCTAGATCATTTCCATTTCAATAGCTTTTCAATGTCTGACTTACAAAGTTTCAACTCCTTAGCTGAGCATTTAAAGCCTCTCAAACCTGGAATCTAATTTGTTTTCCTTTTCCAATTTATTTGCCCTACATTCCTAATAAACTATTTATTTACCCCTGATGATACCTGATGCATTTTAACTCTGTGCTTCTAGTTGAACTATTAACCCCGATGAATCCTACTTGACCAAGCCTTAGATTGTCCTTCCCCATCTCTGTCTATTCAAATACTGGCCATCCTCAGTGGCATCGTGGCTTCATGAAATAATCCATTTTTTCATAAAAATACCTGTGCCTTTGTAACGGAATCTATCATTTCCTGGTATCTGACTTTTCTCTATGTATCTATCATTGCATATAGCTGCCAATATACTGGGAAAAAAGTCTTCACCAAAAAAAATGTCACATACTGTGTGACGAGGTTGGCATGTAACTTGTACATCAGAGTAGTTTTCAAACACAGGTGTTTAAAAAAAATCTGTGTAATAAATGAGGGGAATGAATGAACTCATTTATTACTTCACAGAATCATGCATATTAAGTGCTCATTATATTATTCAAAGCTGCAAGAAATAATATAGTGTAATGGTTAAAAAGCCAGTTTTGCACCAGACATTTCTGAGGTCAAGTCTTGCTTTTACTAACTTTTTAGTTAATTTACATAGCCCATTTAGACATCAGTTTCCTCATCTATATTATATATATGATGCCTGAGGAAAAAATACATGCTTGATAAATGATATCTACTGTTACTAAAAATAATATCACTAAGGTTAGTATAGTCTTTCAAGCTAATCAAAATTAATTTGTTATGTATGGTTCTTTTATTCCTATGTCCTACTATTAAAAAATAAAGAAAAAAATTGTTCATGTATTTTATGAAAACCCCAAAACAATGTGTAAGGAATCTGAAAGATAAGAATCAGACAGGTCTATGTAAATACACATAGCCAAACATGATAATGTAAAGTCAAGGTCATCATCAAAGTGAAAGTTTAGCAGTCTGCAAATTTTCTGCTGCTACCACTTCCTCTTTAATACCCTTGGATCTTAATATTTGACTGAGAAATTTACTGTCTGTGCAGTTAAATTTTGATATTTGCCTGATTAGACAATGTATGCTGAGGAGAGCATATGCTCACCCCTCTTCTAGGGGAACTGTAGATACCAACAGAATTTATCACGGTAATACATTCTTTGAATTTATGAATTGGGAATATTTTACGTTTCAGGTAATCAATTTTATGAGCAATTGCAGTTTTTTTCTGGCCAAATGAACATGAAAAAAACACAAGGGGCCATCCTCTCTATTCCTTCTCTGCTTGGACTTAACAATAATAGCCTTCTACAGCCAAGGAAAAGTGGGAATCTTCCATTTTCCCTGGCAAGTTTCCTTCTTTTCCATTAACTTTCCAAAGTTCAATGAAAAATCAGTCTTCTACTTAGACCTAACATTTCTCAGCTCTGCTCCTAAGAGTGCCACGAGAAAGCATAGGGGAAAAATACAGAAGACAACCCTGTCTTGCAGAGGAACGCTTAGGCCACTTGTACCAATGTCTTCTCCTTCCAAGCTTGAGCACTCAAATCAGAGGAGTGACTGATTGCAGTGCTCAGCTCCTATAGATGGTGGAGACACGTTGAACTCTGGCATAAATACAGAGGTTAGCCTGAGTCGGCTTTACTCACACATTTCCTCTGATCTGTAGTTTATAGCATCAGAACCAATGTAAAATGTAAATCAAAAACTGAGGCGCTGCTACAATGTAAAAATTATCCTTGTTCCTTTAAAAAAAAATTCCTATAGTGAGAATAGTGGCATGGAGGGAAAAAGACAGGGTTTTTATTTTGCAAATTGCAGTCATTTCTGGCTTTGTTTTTTAAACAATAAGGGTGTTTGGCAAAACAGAGTCACAACCTCAGTAACAATGGAATGCAAGTCTCAATAAGACATCCATAAACTCTATATATAGCTTTTCCAGTCACAAGGTACTGTAATTTTCTTCACGCCTACAGTAAGGCCAGGATCTGTATCTTTGGGCTGCAAGATGCCTTTCAGGGGCACATAAGCATTTTATGTTACAAGGGAAAGGAGTGTGTTTGTTTGTTTTTTACTTTGTAATCTTCTCTTCTTCCTTTCAGCACAATTTCCTACTTTTTCTCCATTTCCAGATACCTACCCAGGGCCTTCAGGTCAACGTTTAGATGTCCAGACTGCCCACTGAAGAGTCCATTTAGATGGTGTGCCCTGTATCAATGTTTCTATAAAGTTTACATTTTTCATTCCTCTTTTATACTACAGTATTTATTTTTATATGACGGCTTAAACTCATACTGTGATTAAATGAATCCACAGCAATCTATGAATGGTCAATCTGATCTGCCCATTTGTATTTATAGTTTTAAGAGTGTTATGGGTTGAATTGTGTCCATGACCAAGTTATGCTGAAGTCCTAACACCTAGTACCTGTGAATCTAACCTTATGTGGAAATGGGGAATTTGCAGATAAGAGGAGGTCACTAGGGTATGCCCTAATTCAATGTGACCGGAGTCCTTATAAGAAGACGGCCATGTGAAAACACAGACGCACAGGAGAACTCCATGTGCCACAAGAGGAAGAGATTAGAGTGATCAGTTGCAAGCCAAGGAATGCCAAGGGTCTCAGAGGGAGCATGGCTTTTCAGTCATCTTGACTTCGGACTTCTAGCCTCCAGAATTATGATAGAATAAATTTTCATTGTCTTAAGCCACCCCGTTTGTGTTATTTTCTGACAGCCATAAGAAATGAATACAAAGTGTATCTTATTAATTCAAATGTATTCATCTTTACCAGAATGTGTGCAGAATGTATTTTTGAGCAAGATATACCTGCCTCCCATTCAGACTTGTGACGTGTGTGTTTGTGTGAGCGAGCATATTCACTTGGGCTCTTCCTTCTTTTCCCTTTTCCTCTTTTTAATTTTTAAAAGTGAGACTTTTCTACACATACAGTTTTGGAAATAAAGGAACACAGCTAACCCTATGTTTCTATCTACCACCTCTTTTTATGCATCTCCTATGATCCTCTGTATTGCTGCGTCTCCATCCCATCACTTTAACTTAGTGCCTTCACATATATATTTGCAATATTACATTAGTTTTTGATGACTTTTTCTTCCTATGTAAATTAATGTTTATAGAAACTAGAAGAAAAATTCAGCAGTACATTCTTATTAGCATTATTAAAGGCTGTTCATTTTTATTAAGATCTAGCCCTAGAAATGAGTCAAATATTAATAGAAAATAACCAAAGTAAATAGCCAAAATAAAACAAGTACTAGTAATTTATTAAATACTTTTAGAGAAAAATTAATACTTAAAAGTTTATACAAATGGACATATATAGATGTACAAATAAGATAATCTTGTATTTACTATTATGCAACTTCTTAAATTGAAAATGTAAATCAGGGATATCTTTCTATATTTCTATGGATAAACTTCTCTAATGTTCATTTCATAGTCTCATAGAAATTGACCTATGAATACACTATAATATACTTAGCTAGCCCCCTGATATTTAGAAACTTCCTAGTTTTTCTATAATAGTAATGTCACAAACAAAATGCTTACATATTCTAGCACATATGTGTGAGAATATTCAGTTTCTAATAGTGTAATTACTAGGTTGAAGGTGTGTATATATATATTTTTTTAATTTTGATAAGAATTGATAAATTAATGCCTAATTTTTTTATTCAATGTGACTTATAACCCTCTGCTATAACAAATTATGTGATTTGCATACATGTATCATGCATATTGTAACCTTATCTCTCATGCTCATGTATACATATGCTTTTTTTATGGGATAAACATCACTTAATATGTAAATCTGGGCATAACAACATCCAAATTTGTGGTGCTTATGTGTATAACATCCTTCTGATATGGACTCACCCTCACACGCACATTCATATTTCCACATGTGCTTGCACAGAATATCTTTGGAGATCGGAGAAAACATGTTACATGAATCCTTCTGGAAGAGGAATTGGGTGAGTGAATAGCAATAGGAAGTACAAATACTTTCCATTATATACTTTTTATTATATCTTCCACTGTTTAGCCTGTGCATGTAATACCCTCTCAAAAAATTGCCTCCATTTTTATAAATTCAAATAAATATGGAATTAGAAATTCCTTAGAAATTAACAACTGTAGAGCACAGTTATACTAAATCAGTATAAATTTATTCAACATTAATATTACATAAATTTAAATAAAATTCAGACAGAAATGTGTGACTAGTACAGTTTCTTGAAAACTGTTTTTATTAATCTGGTCATATTGTTCCTAAATATAAACAATTTAAAATCAGTTTAAGTCACTTATATATTTATTTTTCTTTTGAAACATACTTTTTATCAGTAAAAACTAACACCTAAATTCAGACTTTATGAAAGTAGAAGAAAACCTGTAATTTTTCCATTTTACAATGTAGAAGGATAGGAGGAAAACTCATTGGTTCCGGATGGTTACATCAGTGGCAAGTAAAAGGCTTTTTTTTTTATAGACTTTTTGATATACTGCACATTTTAGTGGGTTCGAGCTCTTGATGATACACTGAATTTCCTAATAACCTTTCCTCCCCTCCACTACATTAGCTTTGAATGCTACTAACTAAAATCGATCCCAAATATTGAAATTATAAAAGAAATGCCTCCTATGATTTAAAATGTTCAACAGGAGAAGAACTAGCCAGACACCTTATATTTGGTTTGAAAGTGCAGAGTTACTCAACTGTTAAAAAGAAGCAAAACATTTTACTCAATGTTTCAGGGAAAGAAAAATCATAAATTTACAAGGGGCAACTACTGATTCTGGAATAAGAGAAACCAATGTAAGCAGGTGCAGTATTATCTTCTATCTCCTAACTTCTTTATCATACCTCCCTCTTTTATGCTTTCCAAGTTGACTTATTGGTTATTGCATTAAATATGCCAAAAAGTTATGTAACATACCACAGAATATAGACAGGAGTGGCCTTCAGCACATGGGTTATTTATATATTACAAAACATGGCACCAGAGAGTCTTTTGAAATTATTATTATTATGATCATTTCACGTGTGCAGCATCACAATACAAGCTCCTTTAAAAAACCCACAAATTGTTACTCTACTGCATTCAGAGAGACACACAATGCCCGCTCAGATCTTGGCAACCTGTGAAAGTGCCCAGTCGAAAATTACTAACAGCTGGAGATGACAGTTGTTTTAACAGCTGAGCTGACAGGATTAATTTAAATGCACTGAAATCAAAAGTAGATAACACCTGTTTAGTCTTCTAGGGCCATTCGACAAGGTAGGCCAAAGGAAAAACGCAGAGCCAGAATTGTGTCTCTCCCTCTCCTCGAAGGACATAGGGGCTTCGGAGGAGAATGTCACCTTTTTGATGGAGGTGGGGTTAGATTTCAGCAGCAGGGGGCTGGTCAGCCTTTATCAGTTTTTAACATCTGGTTCCTATAATGTACCTCCTTCCCTTTTTTCCTTCTTTGTCCAAGGTCTTTGACCCAAACCCAACAGTGGATAAAGATCACTAGATTTCAAAGCTTCAGCTTCTCGCTACAGCTTCCTAGGAATTCTCTTGGGTTAATTAATGTATTCTCTTTGAGCTTCACAGCCACAGCCACAGCAGACCTGCGTTTTTTTCCCCTCTCCCTTCTTATCTCTGGTTCCAAAATACATCATGTCATACAAGAGTTTGCATTTCAAATGGTTTCCAAAAAGATCATTCAGATTTTTTTCTCTGTGTGTGTAGGATACTAGTCAGTAGTTGATTGTTTTAATCTAAAAACTATTTTTCCAAAAGAAGAATCATTAAAATGATTTTTTTTGAATTGAGGATGGTAGAATATTCTGCTTTCTTCAAATGGTGCATGTAAGCCTAGATTTATGTGTTCTTATGAACACATGTACATAAATGCAGCAAAAATCAGTCTGAAGCAGAAGTATTTATTCTGCTTCACTTCTAGGAATTAGGATCTAACTTTATTTGGGGAAATGAAAGACTATTTTCCCTCACCTAGAGGAGTATTTTAGCCTAATATTAAGAAACCTAATATGCACCATCCAAAAATCATTCTATTAAAATATTTTGCCAAAATTGGATTGTTTGCAGGTAGCACATAGTATGTGTAATGAATTTTGAGTAGACACAAAGTCTGCCCTTCAAAATTTTACCAAATTCTATACCTGCCCCATTTAAAAGAAGGTGTACTTCAATACTGTGAATCTGGGAAAGGAAATATCTTAAAGATTAAGCGGCCTCCTTCTGAGCCTGCTCTAAATGTTGAAAAGCATAGAGCATAAGGTTTTTATGTTCATTTGATTTACAGCCAAAATAAAGAGATAAGACAATAATGACTTTCATTTACTCATTTGGCGAAAAAATATATGTGCATAAATGATTTTGAGGAGGGAAAATTTCTGAAAATTCAGAAACGATGGAGCTTTTAAAATGGTTAAGAGTTATATACATTTAAAGGGGAAGCATGACTTAGAATCTTGGTTAAATTACAGGAAATGTAGGCTGATACACTTTATGGGAGGTCAAATTCTAGGCACATAGTACTTCTAGTTTTTCCTATTTCATAGAAGCATAAAAGTTCTGCATTAGAAATACTTTAAATATATATTTGCAGTAATTCAGAAACTCTTCTTGAAATATCCTCATAAATAAAAAGTTATTTCTGTTAATCTCAGAAAAATATAAATACACGTATAGCTTATTCAACAACTTAAAACAAAACCAACTTTTAAGATGCCTTAATTTTGTTCATTCACACACACACACACACACACACACACAAAAGTGAAGTAAGTGCAGCCATTCAAAATAAAGGCAAAATATTCTCATTTCTCCAAGTCATTTGTAATGGTACTGAGATATGTTCAAATCTTGGAGACCCATTAAATAATTATATTCCATGAAATTAACTACAACAGTATTTAAAAAAGAGAAGCCAAGAAGTGAGTTATTTCTGGTACTTCGAGTTTCTATATATTAACATCTGATCAATAACTAGGGTGTATGATAGAAAATAGCTACGTATGGTATACATTTCTACTTTTATTAATAATCTAATAACAGGCTCACACATATATTAATTCTAGTGTGACTACAGTTTTATTACCTAGTGGGCTGCAATAAAGAAACTCTTGGTAGAATAATGACCATCATATTTTCTTGTCAACATCAAAGTTATGACTGTGTTATGACAGTATAAGTGTGATGACACACTTTAAATACTTTGGGTCAAAATATGTCTAGCAATAATTTGTTCTTCTTGGTAGTTTCTTAGAGCAATTTCCAAAGGAAAAAACACAGATAGGAATTTTTTTCAGAAAGAAACATTTATGCTTTAACGGACAATCTGTTATATGGTATCAGTTATTAGAGCTCCTCAGAGAAAGGCACAAGAAGACAATTTTGAACCCAGAAATAATTCAGGCAAGGCCAAAAACACACTGAAGGGGAATTTAAGAGGCACAGGTTGTTTAGAGTTTGTTTCCTTAATATTTAACCTCTTCATTTGGGATGGAGATAGAGGGAATGGTGGTGACTCCAGAGGTTAGAACCCAAATTCCCACAATGCCCAGACTGACGAATAGCTTTGCTGAAAAAGGTGAATATTGACACGCTATATATCTCAGAAAAATGCAGGTTCTTCATAAAATGTACATTACAATACTTCTATTTAAAAGCATCTAAATAAAGCAGGTCTCATTTAACAAAGAAAAAAAGACAAAACAGACAGTGACCTTCATGTGGCTGTTACTGGGAGTGGTAAAAGAAATTATTTGCTAAATGATGTGAAGAAAAATTCCTCAAACTGTATTTCAATTTTCTCTTACATTCAGTTCTATCTGAAAGGAAAACATAACGCATTTTCGGAAACTTAATTGTATTTCTAAACCATTAAGTTCCAGAAAAATGTCTTGGTTTTTCTGTTTTATAGTTATTTCAAGGTTTTCGGGCCATTGGGCATACAAATATAATTGTTGATCTACTCTGTCTAATGATAGATTCTTCAACTTTTATAAAACAAGGAGCAGTTTCCTCCCTGCTTTTTATCTCTTTACACAACTCACAGACTCAAAGAAGATAATTACAAACAATGCCTGAAGAATGGTTCAGTTAATGTTAATTTATACAACAAACTAATTACTACCAAATGGCAAAAATCACATGTGGAAGTCCCTCTCTCCCACACACAGGATGAAACCAGCAGCCATCTGTCTCAGCTTGGGGAGAGCTCAGGGATACCCAGAGAAGATAAGAAAAAGGAAGGGTGTAGATGCGATCAGCTCATTTCACCTACATACATATCACGGGACTGATCACCACATTTCCAAACACTAAGTGTTTTCAGGAAAAGCAGTAACTAAAAATATAGAAAGAAGGTGTTTCAAACGTGTTTAAATAAAAGCACATGTTTCTCTGGAGTCATCATCACAGGTAGAAAGTTATCCTTGGCAAATAAATGCTTATCTTGTTTTAGACACAAACTATGTATGTTTAAACTGTCATTCTTCATCCACATGCTATTCTGCGACAGAAGAAAGAGTATGCATACTTTACTTTTCTTAAGGAAGTTAATTTCTGAGTTCTAGACAGTGTGTCTATATTTTTAATGATTAGTAAAATAATCATATATTATGATTGTAACTTGAGAGATACATGCTAAGTTATCCTTATTGAAATAAGTTCATACATTTTAACAAATAAAATAATGCTGTCGGCATTCTGACATTTAATTAGGCTATAACTACAACAAATGCAGCAGAATAAGGGCATTATTTTTCCTTTAAAATCACAAGGTGAATCTTTACATTAAGCAATAATGGGTTTTCAGATAAAAAAATCTAAATGGGAATGCAAGAATGTGAATTTTTTTATTTTTATAAATTAAAATAATATTCATTCATTGATGTCTTACAGGTATTTTTTAACGGCACTCCGAATTCCAAAGAGATAAATAGGTGATGGCAAATATTTGTTGAGAGAAAAACAGAACAAGAAAACTAAAAATACTAGCAATAATATTTATTTCCCCTAACATTGTATACCCTGTGGAATTAAAAATGTTTCACACATACCATGTTCTGATCTCACTGAAACTGGCTCCCTTGAATTGCCCTTCACATACTTGGTGGTAGCTGACCTGATTCATTGATAGGCCACACAGCAAACCCTGAAGCAGGTGGGTTTACAGGAAATTTATTCTCTTCCACAATGAGATGTCCTATACTGAAAGGTTGCAGGCCTTCAAAACAAAAGATTCCTGTGGAAGGCAGTGGAAAAGACTGTGCAACACAGCAGCAGGACCCCAATACTAAAAGTGAGGTGACTATGCAGAATTATCTATCAATTAAGTTATTTCTTGAGGTTATTTCATAAAAGTTGACACAGAGCTTCTAGAAAATATTTTTTTCTGAAATTCTTCTTGGATGTGCATAATTTTTTCACTTCCTTTTGCAGCTTTTAAATTAGTGGAAACATTTTTCCCACTATTCCTCAACTTCTTCTAAGATATGTCCTATGCGTGTGATGGGAAAAGATTAATTTGGAGGTCATTCTTATTGTGGGCATTCCATATAACCTGTTAAGTTTTTTAGTAAACACTGCAGAACATATTCTTTTACATTTCAATGCTATACATAGCACAAGGTAGAAAAATACATAATTATCTATTTAAAAGTATTTT
Organism: Smutsia gigantea; assembly: GCA_032199065.1. NCBI lineage: Eukaryota > Metazoa > Chordata > Mammalia > Pholidota > Manidae > Smutsia > Smutsia gigantea. The sequence continues at coordinate 457,219 of JAVSCE010008688.1, read as the reverse complement.
TTTAAGTCTTTGCAGTTTAGTACTTTTACCTGTACTATTTTTATAGATTTTGTGATTGTCAGTTTTACTTGGGACTATTTTCATAGAAGCAAAAATATTTTAAAATAAAAGTCCAATTTTGTTTGTCTTTCTTTTTTTTTTAAACAGGTCATTTACTTTATTAATTGTATACCTACTATGCATTGATTCTCCTTCAGTAAATAAAAAATAAGTTTCTATCCTTGTCTGATAGTTATCTTGAACTTGCTATCTGGCTCCTCACAAAGTCAGTGCAGACAAAATTTGAATTAGTAAGGATATAATAACGAGATATAACTTTAAGTATGATTGTCTTTTTAAATAGGTTAGAAATAGGTCTAAATTGCAAGAGGGTTTTCATCCAGAGTCTTTGAATTATGTTGTGAAATTTCACCTTTATTATTGCTCATGATTACAAGTAGCATCCCTATAAGAATAAAAAAGTCACTTAAGAGATGTGAGGACTGTGATTCTCATAATCTATAAAGTAAGGTTATCACTGCCCTTCATCTAGCTTACAATATCTCTGTGGAGGCAGTTCATATAAGAGAGGAAAACTTGTTTTAAAAAAAAAAGAGAGAAACAAACACAGGATAATTCAGTATTCTAGCAAAAACTAACATTGAAAGTGTCTGCCTTTCACTATTTGGACAAAATTATCACTCAAAGCAAGGTAGATAAATGATAAGCCACAAATCTTATAACTAAAGATCTTATCCTCTATCCCAGTGCATCAGTACTAGACACTCACAGTATAGACCAACTATAAACTTTATTTTTATTTGAATCACTGCAGAACAACTAATCAATACCAGTAATAAACCTGGTGTATAATAGATCTCTAATAAGAGTTCACTCTTCTTTTCTTCTTTTTGACTGTATTTCTTAATAAGGAGCTTTCTACTTCAGGTTATTTTTTCCTTCTTTTTGAGAGCTGACTTCATAAAAACATTGACATACTATCTTTAGAATTTAATATTTGGAAAGAACTATAAAACTCATTTAACATAATACATTTATTTTCAAATAAAGGAAAATGAAGTATTTGTTCAAGGTCACACAGATAATGATAGAACAAAAACTAGCACCCATGTCTCCAAGATTCAGTATATCCTCTAGTAAGCATCCTTTAGGAAAAGAGCTGGAAACCCTGGGATGCATGCCTTGGTTCAGGTCAGAGATAGCTTATTCAACCATTTAATTAAATCATTCAATTAGTAATCACTGCACTCAGAACTCTGGATAATGGGGGACTAAATTCTTGCCCTCTAGCACAGGGGTCAGCAGACTTTATCTATATGGGGCCAGAGAGCAATTGTTTTAGGCTTTGTGGACTATACTAATCAACTCTAGCCCTGTAACACTAAAGTACATTATATTACAGGATACTACTTCAATATGTAAATAAATAAACATAGCTGTGTTCTAATAAAACTATAAACACAAATTTGAATTCCATATAATGTCATGTGTCAAAAAATATTATCATTCTTTTGATTTTTTTCAATAATTCAAAAATGGGGGAAAAAAATCTCTTAGCTAATAGGACAGCAAAACACACACAACAGCCTAGATTTGGCCTACAGACCATAGTTTGCTGACTTCTGTTTTAGGAGATCAAAAATCTAATAGAGGAGAGAGACACAGACAGACTTTCTTAAGGGAGGGAGGATGGGGGTAGTTAGAGTTAGCAGAAAATTCCTGTTAGGGGTGGAACCTAAACTGAATATTTAGGATGAATTGCCATCATCCAGGTGCACGGTAAGGTAAAAGGCATTGCATCCAGGTATGGTCAGCAAAGAAATGCATGGTGGCTGTGAATAGCCAAAGGCAATTCAGCATTGCTAGAGCAAAAGTCATAAAGAGCAACGCAGGGAATGGTAGGAAATGAGAAATGAGGTTGGAGAGTGAGACAGGAAGTGAGCTCACTGCAGCTGCAGGCTGACTACCGCCCCACTTAGGTCTCTGGGGGACCCAGTAAAATACATAGGATGGAACAAGCATCACATCGCTTGCCAGCTGAAGCTCTTTTTCCATTCTTGAGAACAAATTAAATCAGTCTATTTCCATATCTCCAAGGCTGCCTTACCATTGTCTCTTCTCTTTAGGCAAAGAATAAACGCTACTAATACTAATATGGATTGCATTTTATTAGCTGCCACCATGACTTGTGAGCCTGTCAAAATAAATGTTAATACTTGGTCCTGTTACATACTTGTATATGCTAGATTCAAGTAGTTTTGTTTAAAATTGGGGTTACAATTACAGAGCAAACTACCTTTTAATGAGTTTTAATGAATTTTGGCTAAGCACTTAAATTTTTGATAATGAATCAACACATGAATCAAGAACTTACTAAGTGTGTTTTACCTAAGTTTCGGTTAGGTACCAATTATTATTATCATCATGATTTTGGCTTAACTTCTCAAACATGCTGGTACTAAAACAAAGGTTCCAAGATATGCTCTATTTTAGTGACTAATGGCTTAGAATGAATAAAGGGGGAATAATACATTATATGTTCAATCTTATATGCTGGAGAATCCGGGAAAAAGCAATTAGAATATTTTCTTTACAGCTATACCATTTTCTCATAAAGCTGTGGATAAGCAGAAATCAATAACCTGAAAATACTCAGACAAGATGAGATGATGAATGAAACTACACTAGAAGGAGTTACACCCCAGCAAGAGATCCACAGCTTTTTGCACAGGCCCTTGAAGAGAATGGGCCAGAGCAGTTACAATAGCCACATGACCTCCATAGGCAATATTGGTGACATAAACAACATAGGTGGCATAAATAGCAACAGACATGTCTATCAATATGTAAATATTAATTCATCTTAGAGGGTACATAATTATATACACTGATAATATATTCACTGATGGTGGAAGGCTCTCCTCTCTACTCACAGAGCCTCCTGTACAGACTCATTCATGCTTCCTCTCACTATGTCTCAAGGTTTGTCTCCCCCAAAAGACCCTGAACAACTTAGGACCGGAACTGTGGCCTTGATTTCTGTCTTTGCATTAACCTGTAACTAGCATATAACAGGAGCTCAATAAATGTTTTCTGTCAGAATGAGAGAATGTCTGAATAGGGGAACAAACACAAAACAAAGGTGTAACAGAAAAAAGAGGCATTGATTCTATCTTGGGCATCCAGAGAGACTTTACACAGGATGTAAACAACAGTCCAAAGGTAATGAAAAAAGAAAATAGAGAACAGAATGGGGAGTTCGATTCTGTACTGAGGTCCTGATCTGTGTATTTTGTTTTTGTCAAAAATTGTCCCAGGCTAAACATTTTAGTTTAGAGATTAAGAGTGAAATTAATGCTCCCAAAATCTAACTGTAATTTACTATATTTATTTTATTTATTTCATGTATGTGTGTGTATATTTGTGTATTTTCTAGAGAAATTTGGAGATCTAACAGAGTTGGCAAGATTTTGTCATGTTTGTGAGCATAGATGTAGATCTAAAAAAAACTATACTAAAAAAAACTGATAGATAATTAATACTTCTTTAATTTGAAGTTTTCAACAACCAATTATTAGACAATATTTCAGATTTCACATTGTTTGGAATTCAGATAAACCATTTCAAGGTCTCATATTATACATATATTTTTCTATTTAATGTGATATATATTGAAACTTGCAAATATTTTTGAATGGAACATTTTAAACTGAGAAAGCAAAGGAAAACATCCTGGCAGTTAAAAATAAGGACTCTAAGGTTTACTCTGTTTTTTGACTTAATATTTTTTTTGAACCCTGATTATAATATTCCTTCAGTGAAAAAGATGTGGTAAAAAAAGCACAGCTTCCAATTATCTTGGGTCCTGTTGGTTTGTTTCTAAACCTTCCCAGGCACTGAATGGAGAAAAGACTTAAGTGGAACAAGGAGGCCATCCTCTCAAAGCTCAGAGCAAGAAGGGCTAAACTTAAGCATCAGGAAGGTGAAACATGAACCAACACGTCTAATTCCTATCCCTCCTACTTTGCTGTGGGGTATTTTTCTCCCTGGAATTGGGAGTGTTGTATGAAGGCTGAAAACTGACCTCTCCTATTCACACTATATTGATCTCAACATTGCAAACTCCCTGGTCTATGTGCTTTTCTTCACTGGCACATGGTATCTTAACACTGGTGAAAAATATTAGAGTGCCAGAGCAAGAACTGAAGCAAAAACACTGGAGTTAAAAAAAAAAAATTCCAAAGAGAGGAGGGTGCATTTTGCTCATTTATCTGGCTTTCTGATCCCAAGTCTTCCACATGACCCATGTCACACAGTGGTGTGGAAACCTTTCAGGCAAATTTCTACAAACAAAGCATAACTTCTCAGAAATGACAGGCCTAAGCAACAGAGATTTAATTCATCTTCAAATAGCAAATCAATTCTTATCTATTAGCATACTAAATACAGCATAGAAGCACCATCCTGTTATAATAAACAAACATGCTCAATTGTGGTCCATTTCCCTGCTGCTGATCTCTTCAGTAATCATACCATGCACTGAGCTCTACATTGATATTATATTAATATGTGAGGAGGAGGTTCCATACAAATTAAATCAAGGTTCAGGGTTTCAGTGAAGTTTACACAAGGCCTGAGAACAAATGGTATATTTCTTAGAAGGAGGTTATAAAGGTGATTTGTATAATATCTCACTTTCTACTTCTAATTAAGAAGTTCAGAAATGAATTCTAAATCTAGAATTGGAAATATAGTCTCTTAACTGTCCATTTCAAACAAAGCAGATGAAACTGTCTATCATGTTTCATAATCACCTGTACTTGTCATACTATTAGCAATAACGATCTTTAAAAAACACTTACATAGACAGATTGCAATAAAAAGAAAATGGCAAATAGAAAACTTTTTCTACAGACACAAAACAAAAGGATAAAGTTCAAGAAAAGGTTCCTCACCCTTTTGCAGAACTGTCAAACAACTTCTATTGACCAGGAAAAGCACACAGTAAACACACCAAACAAAAGAAATGATGAAAGATGTATTTACTTGTTCAGGGCCTTTATTTTTCTTTCTGTTTCACATACACCCACACTGAACAGTCTGCATTGTGTTAATAAATAACCAGCAGCGACCTAAGTGGAGAGAGGAGGGGTTTCTATGATGCTGTCAGGTACCAGACAGTTGCTTGGCACTGTTGATAACAATTTTCTACATGTGAGTTGTACGCCCACATAAAAAAAGAGAGCATATAGGTTAGTGGATAGATCTTTTTACCTATTAGATATGATGGGAGGAAAGGAAGAAAAGTTGGGAACAACAGTTAGTTTTTTGAAATTGTCCAACCTTCTCAGTTTGAGAAGGAACAAATCCATTTTATGGACATGGCCTTGCCGGAGTCATCTTTTACCGGATAACTTTCTGTGGTTATTTGGAAATGTACTAACCTATAACTCCAAACTCTTTAACATTTAACATTTTATTTTCCAAACTGTTTCTAAGTTGGCCGCATGCCACATTATAAATGTGGCAATATATATAAAAATTCAGATCAAATTAAGATATTCTGAATAATTTTTTTCTGTTTTTACTTTGTAAAATATAAAAAAGCCTAAATATTACACATGAATTGTGACTAAAATCCAAACTCAGCGATCAGGGTGTTAGAGTTGACCTCATTTATGACGTTAAATACACAAAACAAGAAAGCTACTGTGTTATTGTCAATCTGAGACATTTTTCAATGTTTTGAGCTTACTTTTCACAAAAGTATGTTTCCAAATGTCCTGTGACAGTCTTCACCAAAGCTATGAGAAAAGTCTAACATACATGAAAATAGGCTAAGTCCAAAATTTATCAGAGGAGATGTGAACTTTTTATGAGTTATTGCCTCATATGCGGTTTCTATAAGATATATACAATGACCTTGGGCAGAACTAATTGAAAAGATAGATGAATATATGCAGGCTTTCAAATTCAGGACCAAAAAGGACAGGTATTCACTCTGAACTGCCTAACAGATCCTCCCCTAGGCCATCAAAGTTCCATCATGTAAAAATGGGAGCCCACAGCACAATCTGGTATCCAAAGTTTATCAACATGTAAGACAGGCTATCTTAATCGATCCAAATGTCCAGGTCATATGCTCACTGTTTTGCCCTAGCCTCACGGCTCCCTCACCAATCCTGGCCACATTTCCTGTCAACATGAAGGGTAGCTAGAAAAGCACACTGGGAGTCCTCGAGGTCTCAGAACTCTGGGAGCAGGTGGTAAAGGCAACTCTGAGTGAGCTCTCCACTGACTCTAGTGCCGTCCGTGCCTGCCCCACCAGCAGCGCCTATTAAAAAAAAAGAGCACGCACCCCACTAGAACTAAACCAAGCAGGCCTGTTTAATTAGGGTCTTTGCTTGATATCCACTTCTTCATGTTAAACACACAGCCACACAGGCCGAGGAGGTCTGATTAATTTTAATATGCACGGTCGTGACAAGTGCCTCAAGGGTAACTGAGTGAAAAACACACAGGCACAAACACACAAAGTCCTCCAGCTAGTCTAGTCTGACAAATTGGTCTCAGAAAAATGGTGTGTGTGTTCCCCAGATGAGAGCGTTACTATTCAGCAAGGGCCTGAGCCTTTCCTCCGAGGGTAAAGAGGCCTCAGAAACAGGTGGCTGGCTCTTCACTCTTGAATAAATGATATCTCCTAAAGCTCGGGCACACAAGCAACAAGAAGGGCTGGCACATTCCCCTAATGTTTATTTGTAAATGTACAGCCTGGGTCGATGGGTCTTTGTTAAGTGATCCAGGATTGAAATTTCAAAGTCTGCAACTGATGGTTTTCATTAAAGACAAGAAAAACAGGGGGATCTCATTTATCTGAAAGGTTTAGAATATATTAGAAACGTTTGGGTGAAGAGATGTTTGGAATGATTTATACAGTCTGTTAGTAGATAAACTCATGTATGAGCAGGAGTCATACAGAGCTCTGATATTAACAAATAGCCACCTTAGAAAAGAATGCTGGCTTGATCGTTCACAAAAGATGAGCTTTAAGGACATAATCTTAACTATAATTACATTTTATTAACAAAAATACAAGTTCTATTTAAAAAGAAAAACAGAAGCTTTCTTGATTTAAATGGGTTTCTTGTATAGAGAACCCTGGGTCTGAGCTCAGGGATCTGCCACTTTATATGGAGAAGACCCCAAAGGCGATCACTGAACCTTTACGATCTGAGGCAGAAGGTCTTCCAAGAAAATATAAAATACTTTTCTATAATACTTGATGAAGTCAACAGTATCCAGATAAACTGCTATGATGGATACCACTCGAAAAGGACATGCTAGTAAATAAGTTTCACGTTAGCACTGAAAAAAATTATAAGCCTTCAAACTCAGCTAACTCTGTGCTACAGTTAAAACACTTATTCCTCAAGAAATAGGCTTTCTACATTTGAGGGTGTCTTCTTGTCCTGACCTTTAAAAAATAAACTCTTTTCTTTATCATCATTTTATGAGTGTTGATTTCCATACAGTGGTGCCTTTGAAAAGGGTGCCTGGAGGTTAGACTCTAGCTTGCTCAATAAGAAGAGAGACGTTTTCCAGCGACAGGCTGCGCAGACGAACACACAGCCACGATGCATTAGGAGTAACCTCCAACAGAGGAGGGAGTGTGAGGAACAAAACTTAAAAGGGCTCAATTGAAAAGTGCCCTTGTTTGTCCTTCAGTGGAACGGCACTTACAAAGCCTCCTCAACATGTACTTTGTCAAAAGGACAGTGAGTAACCAAACAAAAGCAACTCAAACTTCTGCCAATTAAAGTATCTTCAGGCTTTTCCCCTGATCTGCTCAATTTTTATTTTTCCCACTTCATCAAATGTGGTTTTAGAACAAGAGTAAGTTCAAAGTGCCCTCTTCTTTGCCCAATTAATGGAATGCTTTGGAATTTTGAATTGAGGAAAGCCAATCTCCATAATTTCCCTATGAAAATACTAATTAAAAAGTTGGTAAAATCAGGGGTAAATCTGAAATTCTATTGCAACTTGTCTGTTAATGCAGTATGGTTCAGTTTTACTTCTAAAGGACTGCTCAACAGCAGACATGTAAGTTATAAGAACAGGCATTGTGATTTATGATGTAAATTCAAATATCAAACATGCAATGCAAGTAGGGATGTCCATAAAGCCAAATCTCATGTACCAGGGGCCTGTCTTTTCCACAGAATAATTTCATATAATGCTGCAGCACACTACAGATGAAAATATACTGCTTATAAATCTGCTTTAGGATCCCTAAAATAAATCTTGAAACAAGGAGGAAATCTTTATATCCATTTACAGGATCTAATGGGTTTATATATCAACAGATTTATAATAAAAATGAAGAGGGCTTATAATTAAAAGGGTTTATAATAAAATGTAAAAGTTGACACAATTATTCCTAGGGAAAAAAAGTACAGGTAAAGTATCATAGATGGTGTAATTGGTTAAAGCGAATTAGTTTTGACAGATATGACAGATGCAAATATCAAAAAGATATATTATGCAATAATACTGACATATATTTTAAAGTTTTAAGAGAGGATAATTCATGATCAGTAATTTATACTCTTTGTTTCATAAACATCTAGTTATAAACTTAAAAACTGTCTAAGCCAAATCCTACATATGGTACAAATGGAGTTAAGTCAAAGTTTCTTTGGCATTTGCCACTGAGAATTTGTATTGCACGGCATAGTGTCAAAGTGATATCCACTTCAGTTTTTCCAACTACAAGAACAATCTTTCCCATTGTGTCTGATGAGGGGAGAGAGAAAGAGAGGAGGTGAGAGGGAGGGTGAGACTGAGAATGAACATCTCTGTACCTCCTTCACCATGGTGTACCGTGGTGGTCTATGGTCTGTAAAGGACTCTGAGAGTGAAGGCTTGAGGGCTGCTACAATATGTACTTTTCCAAACACATTTCGTTATTTTTATTAGTTCTCACAAGAAGAGAGCTAACTCTTTTCGTGAAGTCTGTGCTAAAAGCAATGAGCAGTTTCATGTATAGTAACACTGGTGACTTTGGTAATAGCTTGTGCCTTTGGGTCTTAGAAAATGTGAACAAAGATTTTTCTGAAGATGTCCAGAAAAAATAAAAGTTCCAGTTGTGTAAATAATGATAAATTCCAGTTCTAGTAGAAACAAAATTTCACAAATAAAGGCAGTTTCTTACATACAAGGAGAACACTTATCATGGTCCAGTGATTTTGGAGGTGTGGGCGTCACACTCTGAGAAAGAAGAACACTGACAGATAAGATGCTAAATAAAACCAAGCATATGTGGGATCTGAAAGAGGACTACGCACACACACAAGCAGTGAAAAGAAAAAAAGCAAAACAAGGGAAGGAAGGAAGAACAAATAAGCCACATAAGAGAAACCTAAAATCTTAGAAAATTATGAAATGTTTGGCCAAGGGAGCCATCTATTATATTTATTCTCAGCACACATGCACATTTATTGTTGAAATAATAATATAACAAATCCAACAATCCAATGTTAAATTGCCTCTTCCAGTTTCCTCTGGGTCACAACTTGCAATTTCATCCATATGAATTTAGAATATTTTTCTTTCTTTTTGAAAAGTAATTCTTCAGGTAGAAAATTGTCTAACCGCATTTTATTTAAGGAAATTTATATAAATAAACATCAAAGCAACTACCAGGATTTTTATGAAGGTTTTTTTTTGTTGTTGTTGTTATTTGTTGTCAATGACATATCCTAAATTTCCAGAATTTTGCAGATCTGAATCTGATTTTTTCAATACATAAAAGCATCGTGCGAAAACAACACACTGGAAACTATATAATGTATCAAGCTTGCCTAAAGTAACAATGTGTCTAACCAGCCAAGATGTAATATTGATAATAACTGGTACGTTTCCAAGTTGGTTATAATTTATGAAGAACTTTCATGTGCATTACCTCATTTGTTTCCTTCAACAACTCTCCGATGACAGTAGGACAGTTAGCATGGCCAACCGAGGACAAATATTCATTACGTTAATACATTATAACAACTTCAAGGCAAGTAAATATAATGTTTTTACAATGAAAATAATTAGGTAGATGCTGAGTTTTATGCAAAGAAATCCTTATTTAAAATTAAAGACTTCCTGTCCCCAAAATGTTGCAAAATAGATAAATAGATAAAATTACATTACCAAATACTGCTAAATACTTCTAAGTTATCACCTCAAAATTGACCACAGACTAAAGTACATAGATGTTACATCATAATCACGTAATAACCAGTGGCAGAATCAGAACTAAAACCTAAACACTGATGCACAGTCTAGTTCCTTTTTTTATTCATGGATTCATTTCAAAGTCAGATAAAAACTATGGACTATGTCTCAAAAAATTCACAAATACACACATTTTTATCAGTTTGTGTATAATTTCCAGGATTTATAAGCCCTCTGAAGGAACTCATGAATCCTGCCTTTGGAAACACTACTTTGAGGGAACACATCAGAGTTCTTAGAACAATGGAGGGAGCAGGGAGGCACTGAAAGAAATCAGTTACTTTTCTTTCACCACAGACTCCCCAAACATGAACATTGTGTGTGTGTGGGGGGGAGAAGAGGGGGAATGGGATGGGAAGAGGGTTATGGGTTGGAAGATTCACAACAAGCCGCTCCCATCTTGAGCTCATCATAGGAAGTAAGAGCTCTCTCTTCCATGCTCTATACATCTAGAAATGGGAGCTGGTCTCCATTATGTTGAAACACTATTAAGGAACCAGTTATAGTACTGAATTCTGGAAAATCATTCATAGATCAATCCAATTCACTTCTCACTTTGCCTACAGCAGGGGAGGAGAATTATTATCTATGGCCACTATTTCATAGATAATGTCAACATATTTTCTTAGAGAAATGCACCATATTGGAGTCACTTAGAAGATTAACGTGAATATAAAGTTTTCATTATGGGTGTATTTTAGTTTTGCACCGTGGATCTAATAAAATCTAGTTTTGTGACTTAGGACAACACTTCAACCTCTAAGTCATGGAAAGAAGTGAAAGTAATGATCTCAAAGATTCAACAGTGATGGGGTATGCAAATGAGAAGGTTGGAGAAGACAGCATCAATGAGATAAGCAGGGAGGTTAAGGGAGAGTCTTGAGTCAGACACAAAGAAAAGAGGACCATAAAACAGAATAAAAAGACAAATGAAACCTAGCCAACTTTTAGGATGGTTTTAGCAAAGGCTACAAAATGTCAGTTCATGGTTTGACTGCCATCCACAGTTACACAATCACCTGCTAAGTGCCAAGCCCACCATTAGGAAGCAGGGAGGTGCAGATAATTAAACCAAGAAATCGTCATTCAGATACCTACTATCGTAGAAAGAAAGAAGATAAGTAAACAGTAATGACAATGGGGTGAGAACTAGTAGAGATAATTTAGTGTTAGCAGTGTAGACTAAGCCAAATTCTGACAAAGTGCAAGACAGCAGTGGGGCAACATTGAAACAGCATAAACATCCTTTGAACGAATGTGTTGAATATTTAGTGTGTGCACTACCCTCACACTGAAGGGCTTAATAAAAGGGAAGAAACTGACAGATCAATGGGATATTTATATTACAGTGAGTAAGGGTAACAATGGAAGCAAGTTAACAGTTCTTAAAAAGATGAAAAAGTACAGTGTAAATAACTAGCAGCTTAAGACTTGGGAGAGATGAAGAACAGAGCTACAGATGGAGGGAATAGGAATGAAAAACCTGAGTTTTGTTTGTTGTGTTTCTAGGAGGAAGAGACACAAATGTGTCTATAAGCTGAATGACCATTCCAAAGACATACTGAAGGTAACACAGACATTAATACAGAAGAGTTAAATAAAAGGTATGTTGTAATCTTTGTATCTAGGAGGACTTTATTTTAAATGAGATATCTAAAGTTCTCAAGGTAAAAATTATTTTCACCTGTAGTGTTAATGAACCAAAGGCCTGAATGAACATCAGGTTAGCCTGACTCTGACCTCTAAACTTAAATGCTGGTCTAGTTTGTACCTCATCCCTTGCTACTAGAACTTGAGACCAGGATATTTGTGGATACCTGATTGTCTTGGCATTATTTAGCTAAATTAGGATAGCTGGTTGCCTTAAATTTGATCAAATTTAATAAACTAGTGAAATACTCAAAACAATGGGGGGACATTATTTCTAAAACATCAAGAAAAAGAGGATAAAGCATATCTGAACACGTGATGTAACCGAACAGGGGAAAGAAATGAACCTGCATCTGTAGGATTAGGATCTGAACTGGATTCTTGTTCGGGCTTGGACAACTACTTGCTGTGTGATCTTGGGCACATCTCTGCCTCAGTCTCTCTCTCTCTCAAGAATGAGAATAGGGGCCTAAAATGTGTCTACATATCATTCCAGTTCTGAATGTCTATTATTCTACAACTGTTGTGCTCCCAGATATTTTTCTAAAGCAAGTTTTTATTAAGATGCCCTCCAAGGCATTTTTCTTTTGAGCCCTTTGCATTTAAACAGGTTAAACTGAGTTGATTTTCAATTAAAAACTTTCTGGAAATTTGATCACCACTGAGGGAGGCATCAGGAATGTACTTCAGTAGAAAGTTATTGAGTACTACCTTACTATTTGCTATTTCAAAGGAATGTAGGCACATCTGTGCTAAAGAGTAACATTAAACTGTTACTGGCAAAATTCCTAATTGGAAGAAACAGGGTAACTAGTGGTTAAAGGCCTGGATTCTAGTGTATGGTTGATTTCAGTTTGAATAATGACCCTGACGCTTAGTCATTCTGTGACATTTAATCATAGTTTCCTCATCTGAAAATGGAGATAATAAGAATCAAGAAATTTGTTAGTTCACGTGAACGGCACTTTCTGAAATTGCAACCTCGATACACAGCAGCCCTATGTCAGGGTTATAAGGTTATGTAAAGATTAAATGAAGTGTTTCATATAAATGAAATGAAACTATAGTTAACGCATGATACGTACTTCATATATGCTATCTCCCCCCGTATATTATTAGTCAGTCGATGTCTTCATATAAGAATTGTGTGTCATATTAAAAAACTTCATTGTCATTCTTAACTGCTAAGTCTAATAGCTAAAGGGCAATGGATAAAGCTTAGTTACTACCAAATATAATGTATCTGTATTACATAAACCAGATATTCTGAACTGTGAATTTACTGTGAAGTCTGGCTTTGGATGAGTTTCGTGAAACCAGACAAATAAGAATCTTTAGCACTGGGTCCTTCTGAGTCATGCAGGCAAAAATTCTCATGTTGGAAAAAGATACAAACAAAAATGCATCACTATATTTTTCTGCTATTTATCATTTTAAAATATTTTAATTAATTGCTTGAGAAAACAAGCTAGCTGCAATAAAAGAGAGCCATTTTTTTCTTTTACCCAGATGCAAACCTAATTTTTTGTCTAACCACTTCACCTCAGTGGCCTCCTCTTGTATGGACACCACACTCTCTTCTAACTTTTGAATTTCTGTTAGTTTGCTGTTGGCAGGGATAAGGTCAAAAATAACACGGACTTTCTACTGAAATCTGTTTCCGCACTCCATGAGAGGAAGCAAAGGCATGAATATGGCACCCTCATAATGATTTAGCTGGGGCTTAATGAAATTTTCATCACAACCTGCTGTTCATTTTAATGGCCTTTGAAAAACAATAGAAAAAAAATAGCTTGGGGGAAGAAAAGATTTTTCTGTGGCATGTATTTGGGAGCTTAGCATTTAGTTCCATTTATCCTCTCTCTGCTCCCCTAATCCCCATATCGCTGCTCTCCTCACAAAGCCATAACAATGCTTTTGTAGCTTTTTTGTGTATAAGTTTTGCCATTCTTTTCTTAAATTTATTCCCATTTTATTCTTTTGATGCTATAGTGCATCACAGGGCTATGGCTCACTCGTTTGTCTGTACAGTTGCATCGCCCTGGTGCTCAGATGATGTCAGCTGTTGGTGTCTATTCTCACGTCCATCCATACCTCTGAGTAATGGGGTCTTTAAAGCCAATGTAACTTTCCACTTGCTGTTGAGACTTTTACACATCTCCCTAGATAGATTTCTCCATTTTTCTCTCTTTGCAGTTAAAAAAAAAAAAGAAATTTCCTTCAACATTCTATTACTTTTCTAGGATACAATTGCTTGCTTTGGTATTATATGTTTTTCTTGGTGATTAAGATCATCACTATTCCAATATACAAAATGCTCCTGGATATATCTCTCAATTATTGTAGTTATAAAGGAACATTTTTGCCATGGCAATTTTCTTTATCAATAAAAGTGAATCTATTTACACTTACGGGTACTCAAAGCACATGCCTAGGGGTCTTGTATACATAAATACACATGCATTTTAGTGGTTCTGTATTTATACAGAAATTATCTTTCTGGAGCTCAGGCTTTTAGATGCTTGCCATGTTCAATTTATATTACTGTCTTCTAAAAAGAGTATCTCTGTTTTCTTTATATCATTCATTAGCAAGTCAGTCTTGAGCTGGGGAAAAAATGCAAAGAAAAGTTTGTGGGAAACACAATAACGAAAACAGTCTAATGTCTACATATCAATTATTCCTGGTACGGATGCTCTGTCTTTGCACTTTTACCTGTGTAGCTGTTACCAGATACTATAATTTTACCCTAATTCCCAGTACTTCTAAATGCCACCTGCTAAGCAAATTGGGGGTCACTCTCCTGCCCTCTTTTCTGTTAGGGATTCTTCATTTGGCTTCAGCCTATAATACACTTCTGAAGAGTCTGTGCATACACATAATGTTAGTTTCCCATGATACATTGGGAGAATACCAAGGTCATCTACCAAATTTCCATGGAGGACATCATCTAAAGATAACCCCCTTCAAAAAAAAAAAAAGGAATACTTTGTAATCCAATACATATCACCACAATGATGGTTCTTCCTAGACCTTAGACTTGAACCATGAACACATCTCAAACAAAAATCCATTAAATGTGAGAGAAACACTTCTCAACTCAGTCTATGAAGACAATATTATACTACATATAAGAAAACCTACTGAGCAATATCTCTCATGAACATAGATGCAAACATCCCCAATGAAATACTGAAAAATCCAATCCAACAATAGAGTTAAAAACCTATAAATCACAACAAAGTAGAATTTACTTCAAGCTTGCATAACTGGCTCAACATCCAAAAAGAAACATCACATGAATAGGCTAGAGGAGAAAAAAAATATACATCATATCAATAGGTACAGAAAATATAGTTGACGAATTCTAATAACCATTCATGACAAAAACTCACAGCAAATTAACAATAGAAGTGTAAAGAACATCTCCAGTAAAACTATAGCTAATATGTTTAATGGTAAGACCTAGAAACTTTCCCCTTATGATAAAAAACAAGGCAAGGATGTTCCTTCTTTCCATTCTTATTCAACATTATACTGTTAAGTCAGCTAATAAGACAAGAAAAGGAAATAAAAGGTATAGAACTTGGAAAGGAAGAAATAAAACTGTTTTCATTTGCAGATGACATAGCTGTCTATGTAGAAAATCCTAAATAATCAACAGAGACTCCTGGAGCTAATAAGCAAGTACAGCAAGGTCATAGGATATAAGGTTAGTATACAAAAGTGAACTGCTTTCCTATATACCATCAATGAACAACTGGAATTTGAAATTGAAAATATAGTATGATAAAATACAGCACATAAATGTAGCAAAATATGTAAAGGATATATATGCAGAAAACTATGATACTCAAAGAAAATCTTAATAAATAGAGAAATATTTTGTGTGGAAAGACTCAATATTGTTATGATGTCAGTTATTTCCAATTTCCCAAGCAAGTTATTTTGTAGATATGAAAAGGCTGATTCTAAAGTCTACAGGGAAAGGGAAAGGAGCCAGGAAAACCAACACAATACTAAAAAAAACAACAACAAACTTTGATGACTGACACTGTCTAACTTCAAGACTTACTATGAATTTACAGTAATCAAGACAAAAAGGTATTGGCAAAAAAGAGACTGACTGATCAGTAGAACAGAATATGAGGGAAGAAATAGACCCACACAAATATAGTCCACTAATCTTAGGGGAAGGATCAAAGGCAATTCAATGGAAATATGATAGTGTTTTCACCATACAGTTTTGAAACAACTGGATATCTATATTCAAAAACATGAACTAGACAGAACTTAAACCTTTTACAAAGATTAACTCAGTATAGATCATTAACGTAAATTGTAAAATGCAAAACTACAAAACTTCTAGAAGTTAATATAGGACAAATTCTAAATAACATTGGGTTAGGCAATACATGCTTAGATACAACATAAAAAGTATGTTCCAGGAAAGAAAAAAATTGGTAAATTGAACTTTATTACAATTAAAAACTTCTGTTTTGCAAAAGACAGTGCTAAGAGAAAGAAAATACAAGCCATAAAATGGGAGAAGACATTTGCAAAAAAACGTATCTGGTAAAGGCCTGTATCCAAAATATGCAAATAACTCTTAAAACTCAATAATAAAAAATAATAAATGGGCAAAGATTTAAACAGACACAAAGAGGATACACAAATGGCAAATAAGTATATGAAAATATGCTCTACATGAGATATCATTAGCAAATTGGAAATTAAAATAACTGAGATATCACTACAAACCAATTTGTGTGGATAAAATTAAAAAAAACTGACATCAAGTGCTAGGGAGGATGTGGAGCAAAAGGAACTCATATTCATTACTGGTAGGAATGCAAAACCCCACAGCCACTTTGGAAGACTGTTTAGTAGTTTCTTACAACGCTAAGAATAATCTTAGCACCTATTTCAGCAATCACATTCCTAGGTATTTGCCCAGTTGAGCTGAAAACATAACTATAGGAAACCCTGCACATAAATATTTATAGAAGCTTTATTCATCATAACCAAACACTGGAAACAACTAAGATGTCATTTGATAGGTGAATGGGTAAACACTCTGTGGTCATCTGTACAATGGTATTTTATGAAGTGCTAAAAAGAAATGATCTATCAAGCCATGAACAGATATGAAAGAACTTCAAATGCACACTGCTAAGTGAAAGAAGTCAATTTGAAAAGCTACACACTGTATGATTCCAATTATATGACATTCCAGAAAAGGCAAACTACAGAGATAATAGATCAGTGATTGAGATTCTATGGAAGGAGGGAAGGATAAACAGATGAACCGCAAGGGTTTTTTAAGGTTATAAAACTGTCCCAAACAATAATGTAATGGTGGATGAGTGACAATATGCATTTGACAAAACACAAAGAAATGTAGTACAAAAAGACTGATCCTTGATGTAAGGAGATTTTATAAAATCATTTAGGCATTTGAAAAATACCAGGAAAAAATACAGAAAGAATTTAACTGTATTACAAATGTACAACAAAATACCTCACTGTATGAGGCTGAGGGAAAGTAAGTCACCTAAGTAATTTTGGAAATGAAAACAATCTATAAAACTAAAGGCAAAAGGAACTGCACATAAGCACTATACTCAATTGATAAAAGATGTTTCCCATGGAAGTACCAGTTAATAATTCAGATACTATTACAGATGTACACTGGAACTGAACAATAAGTAAATGGATGGCAAATAATAGGATTTAGATTTCTCACAGAATGGGAATGTACACATCAAGCGATGAAGCTAGAATGATCCATGTGGAAATGAATTACCAATGTAGACATTAGTAAGAATTCATGTTCAGCTTAATATAGATATACATGGTCAAACATAGAAATATTTCTAGTTATATGTATATATTTGGCTAGTATTCACACATATCTTTCTATTTTGTCAGCTCAGAGGCTTCTAATAGAAACAATACATTAGTAGCAAAGAGTACACCTTGTATCTGGATCTAGCTTTCTAGTACCATTCTCCAATAAAAGAGACCAGGGCTGATTCTAAGACTGGAGCAGGAAATATATAACATGAGCCCAGAGCATCTTATAGTGCTGGAAAGTAAAAAAGTGTTTAAAAAAATTACCCACAATCACAGTGGTACATCAAAGTGGCACATAAATCAACAGGGAGAACCTCTCATGGCCAATGCTGGAACAATTTAAACAACAAAATAAAGTAGAACTGAATGATAACCCAAAGGTTAAAATGCCCTTGAGTTCATACTAATATAGATAAAGGATAGAATACATTAATAAATGGTGGAGAAGAGGCTAATCTCCCATGCCGAAGAATTTCAAATAAGTTACATAGAGAGCCCATATTAAAGAAGGGAGACCATAACTCCCTACTCCTTAAATATGGGTTGTGCATAGCACCTTCCTTCCAAAGACTATGGTATGGAAAGGGGGCAGGAAGTAACTTTACAGTGGAGAAACCTGACAAGCACTATTATCAGCTAGGTGATCAAGGTCAGTATCAATATTCACAAATCACATAGAAAGTATGTGCCCTAGATAGGACGTGACAAAAATGGTACTTGTAACTTCTGTGGTCTTCCTTCCAATGCCCATAAGCCCAGTTTTATTAAAAGAAAATCATCAGACATATTCTAATAGGGGAGCACTCTGCTATTTACCTGGACAGTATTCCTCAATCTATCAAGGTTATCAAAAACAAGGACAGTCTGAAAAACTGTCAATCCAAGAAGACATGACAGCTACGTGTAATGTGCTATCCTTGTTGATATCCTTGAATGGAAAAAACACACTTAGTGAGAACTAAAGGTATCTGAATGAACTACAGACTTTAGTTAATAATAATGAATCAGAGCATAAGAGATGCATAATTTCTTTAAAAGCATAAAGTTAATCATGCAAAATGAATGGAACGTGTAAAAATAAAGGTAAGAAGGAAATCTATCATAAGGCTGAATCGTTACATCAGAAAGCTACAAATTTGGGTGCTTTTTATCTTCCTCTTAATTTTTCAAGGTTTTAAAACAATTCTTAAATAAGAAGATAGTATTTTTAATATCAAGAAAAATTCCAGCATATTGCAAAAAATGTGTTTGGGTCCCCCTCAAAACCTCATTTTTATCTCCATGTGATGAGAGCCAAAAAGTCTTTGGCTGATTACATTATCTCTAAAAGTCTGTCCAACTGTAAGATTATGTGAATTACATAAATTATACCTAAAACCCATGTCCCAACTATGCATCCGGTAGGGGCCCAGAAATATTTAATTACTATATGACTCCCAAATATACTGGTTAATATACATCTTGTGCTAAATATACTCATAATTTACTGGTGTCCTAACAACAGACCAGAAATGAGCTCAACACAGTGGTCCATCACATACATGCAGTATATTTTGGGTGTCAAGTGCATCTTTTTATGTCACTGTTTTTTGTTTGTTTGAAATTTCCCTCTGACTTTTAAAAAGAAGGCATGTTCTTTTGTGCAATGTGGCATCCATGCTTAGGATGAATATAGGTCTAAGCAGGAGTTAGTTAGCATCGGTAACATAAAGGACGACGATGAGTTATGCCTAACTTATAAAATTTGCATCAGTTGTTGGACTTGTTTGCTTTAATTTTAAGATTAGTCCATGTGCATATCACCTGTAGGTTACTATCAGTGACTATTAAAGACATTTAGAAAATGAAATCTTAAAAGAAAGGCATCTTTGAAATTAGACAAATGGAAACTTCAGAATAAGAGGGAATTACGGTTTTTAAAATATACACTAGGCCTAAACTTATTAATTTTTGAACCTATACAGGAAACAGAGCTCACAGTCAAAGTAGCATAAGATGCATTTATGTAAAAAGATTATAAAATATAACAAAATTGTAAAATGGCCTTGGGGAAAAATTTGGAGATGAACAAACTAGATTGCAGATACGTGGCACGTAGGTGGTGACTATTCCGGGCTCTGCTGCCACATTCTATTCTTGAATCTTTAAGTTTCGCTCAACCGCGACTTACGATGTGTGAAAACAAGGAAGACATTACAACAGAAATTAACGATTAAAAACATTGGGATAGACATACTTAAATAAACCTAAAAAAATTCTATCCATATTCATTAGTATAAGGTTTCCATTTTGTCCAATCTAACTGAGCATAGGTCAGAAAAAGAGAACTCGAAGTTAGAATCAAAATACTAAAATCAGGAGATTGGCAACAACTTTGCTTTCTCTTCCAGCCTTTACCTTCAGGCTCATTTTTGATGAGCTCTTCCATTTTCCTCTGCTTCAAGGTATCGACAACGTCAGCTAAGCTGCCTTTGCGCCGTTCAGGGGTTCCCAGGGCTGTGCTGGACAAGGACTCGCCGCTCTGCCGCCCACCTTCTTCTGCCTTCTGAGGTGAGGTAGATGAGTTGTGTGGGGCAAATGAAGACATAACTTTATTGCCATCAACTTCCTGAAAGAGAAGGCAAAGAAAAAAAATTGTTTAAAATTCAGTAAGCTGTTTTTTTTTAATTGGTATGTGACTCAATCAGCTGAGACATTCAGAAGAGAAATGTCCCTCCTCTGCAAGACCAAAAGGAATGATGAAATTTCAAAAAGAATACATTAACTTTACAGGCTAGGGCTAGAGTGAGTCAAAGATCAATTCATAGGAGAAATACAAATATGGAGACTCTCTCGCTTAGACTGAGTCCAAATGGCAAGAGAGCCTATGTGAAACTTGCATTGATTAGACTGGCTCATTTTTCTGCTTTTGTTTAAAAGTCTTCTATTTTCCTATGGACATTAAATGTAGTGGTCATCTGTATTAAACTTTCTTAAGGCACTGTAATATTTAAACAAATAACATTATATATAATTAATTTTCATTTTAAGTAGCTGCCTCTTCTTGATTGTACTCCTAGTTAAATATTGAGTCCCCTTTTCATTTTCACGTCCCTCTCATACTTCTAAGAAAGCTTCAACCACACAGGTTATCTTGACATCAGATGAGAATATGACAAGTTTATTTATGCTTATGCTGAAAATATTTCCAATTCCAGTGGTTACTTGAAGCATTGTTTCTGTCATAATCTTTGCTGTTCTGCACTTTAAGCCTCATTTGCCCTATAAGATAAAGTTTCTTGCAGTCTTGGCCTCTTCATAATTGTGTGTGTATGAAAATAATTTGTTCTATAATTCTAAAATTTACACATATTTTTGGTATTCCTTTTGTCATTATTTTCCCCACAAATGTTAGCACAACTCTGGAACTCTTTATAATATTTGGGGTATATTCTGCAAAAAAGACATTAAATGACTTTCAGGCACTTTCAAGCAGAGTTATACTGAGATGAAATAAAAATTAATTTTCATACTTAAAGGTTTTTCTTGAACAATTTCTTACTTCCATAATCCTCTGACTTTCCACAAAACAGATCACTTCTTAAAAATAAACCTATGTCCTAAGATCTTTGAGCAAACAGTCTTCTCATAGGTGTATTTCTTAATACAACAGTTTAAAAAGTTTCCATTAAAATATATTTGAGGGTGTGCATATTTAATATTCATGCTGATAGAGTAGGGCCATGTTTGTACATTTCTTCTCTAAGACATGTTAACAGGATCTGTTACCTCAAAGAAGTGATGAATCCCATGCTACCTAATGCTTTTAAGGTTAATGCTAATATTTTTGACTAGCTTAAAAATATACTAAAAATACTTTATAAAACTGTCATTTTAATTTTTTTAAATAGGGTTAACACAATCTTAATCCTTTGATATAATTTTCTTTTGTTAATGGATATTAGTGAGTACAGAACATTAGCTGTGTACAAACATCAGTTGGGTGGGATTGAGGCAATTTGGGGAAAGGAAAATTCAAAAAATGTGTGCTAACAGAATCTTCAAAATTATTCTAAACCTCAAAGGGTTTCTATTTCCTACAAACATTTACAGAATATGTTTCTGATAATTGCTATGTCTTTACTGAATATTCTATATATAATACTTTCACACATGAACTTTAGCTTATAATATAAGTGGGTTTAGAAATCAATACACACAATGTAATAATTACAAGTCCCTGCAGGCTAACTGAAGGTACAGGTCTGGAATTATTTAAAACTAGACATAAATACAAGCAAACACATAAACACACACACACACCCTAAAAAGAGCAATCACAAATTCATTCAGTAAACTAAGGACTGTTTTTATGAATGGCCCATAAGTACCCAATTTCCTGTGCAAACCAGAATACAGCAAAACTTCTGTATTCATTTTCCACAGATCTTTTTTCTCATGTATTTCTAGGATCAAAAGCAGAAATACCCCAATTTCTGTTTTATGCTCCATTTTCATATCTTCTGATGACAAACTTTGCAAATAAGAATTTGGCAGCTGAAATCCACTTGCCATAATTGAAAATTGCACACATCTTTCACCAGCACATTGGTAAAAGGAATGACATCCAAAGTGTAATATCAGAAATATCAGAAAATAGTTCAAAATAAAGTAAGATAAAATAATACCTCACTTTGTATATCACTAATGTTTTACACCTTGCAAAGGACATATTTTAGAGTTTAATATTATTCACAAGTATTCTATACTCAGTTATCACAGTGGAATAAAAATTAATTAAAATAATTGAGCATTACTGCTATTTCACACACAGATATTTATCTTACTGCTATTTCACCTGTCTGATTACATTTCAGCCTCTAGCACTGTTGATCCCTTTAACAGATTCATGTAGTTAACAGATGTTTCAGAGTGGACTCCACTGTTCATTTGCATGGTGAATAGCTTGTTAAGGAGTTAACAGTCAAGGAAGTCCTGCCGTTTTCAGTTTTTTCCCTGGGATTACGTTCACCTGAGGTAATGGCTGCATGTTTCCCTTCATGTTGCTGGCAGGGGAACATCCAGGGAGTCCACTAACAAAAGCAGTAGTGGTTCAGCCCAGCATATATATGTGATCAAGTTTTGTGAACTCTAAGGACAAGCTCTGGTATTTTGCAGAAGAGCTCTCAGAACTGTGATGTATGACTTCTAAGGTCTAATGATTAAAAGAAGGTTCCAAACTTTGAGGATGAGTTTGATAATCTTGCCGTTATTCTTGAACAAGCTTTACTTAATCTCATCCCCTGTGTCACCTTTGAGACCATGAGACAAAAAAGGGATCTGCCAAAATGATCTGTGTATTTATCTCATTGAAGTATCTTTTGAAAAATGCATTCTTCTTAATTAATCCTAAAGACATTATTATGCTATGGGATTAATATTTTAACTGTAATATTCAAATTTTAGATTAGATAATATGGTGATTAAGGAGAATTAACTCATTTGAAAAAAGAGATTATATGTAATCTGAGTATATGTAGCTGAGTAGCCAGATACATATGTTCCTGCTACTGTCCAAACAGCATTTCATCCTTGACTTCTAGCCTCAAAAACACATTACCATGCTTACTTTTCTGTCCTATAAACTGAAATTAAATTGATATAGGATGGTAAAAACATTATATTTAATAGTCAATCTATCAGACTCCAAATGCTAAGAATAACAGCTGATATGTATTGAATATTTACTTTATGGCAGGCACTGTTTGAAGTGTTTTACATACATGAATTCAGTTAATTCTCACGGCAAGCCTAATTATGATTCACACTTCATAGCAGGAGAAACTAAGGCACACAGCCTGAAGTAAATGCCTGAGGTCCTATGATGAATAAAAGGTAGAGTAGGTAATCAGCTCCAATTTAGAGCCCTGTTTCTCCACCACAGTGCCAATACTACCTCTCTCGTAAAAACAAACAAAAAAACCCCTCTAGCTGTGTCAGTATCTATCAGTGTTAAGGGTGAATACTGTCTTCGTCTTAATAATTAAGTATGAAAATGAGAAGTTTTCATCCCAATCTGTTCAACTCATAGAGAAATGACATAAATGCATTGAAATTAATTAATCCAACTACATTCTAGAATTATAAAGCTCTCTTCATCTAACTGTCCACTGGGCTATGTATATTTAAAAAACAAACCTCAAGGTTTACATAATTATTTAAATCAGACACACAAATTTGACCTCTAAGTGGCTAATCAAAGTAATGGTGCACAGTGGTTTATGATTTTTTTATCTATCTTTCTAAAATGTGTGGGTATTTCTAGCACCCTTTCTAGTACAATAAAGTTTTGAATTTAGATAAAAAACAATTCACAAGATTTGGAGTATCTTTAACTAGATTCCATTAATGCAAATTCATTAACGTAGATGTTGCATAGAGATAGCAATAAAATGGACTGCAGATACATGAAGAAAGTGCTTTAGTGCTGAACAATACTTGCCATGGTCATGTTTTTCTAGTAATGGGATGTTCTTGTAAATGTCAGTAGGACAAGGCAAAACAAAACTGAAAAATATCATGAAATTTCTATTATTCGGGTGAAATATTATTTGGGTGAAGATGGTCAAAACATGTCCAATTATAAAGTAAATAAGTCCTCGGTATGTAACTTACAGCATGGCAACCGTGGCTAATAAAATTGTATTGTATATTTGAAAGCTGCTAAGAGAGCACATCTTAAAAGTTCTCATCATAAGAAATAAACTTTTGTAGCTTTGTGTGATGATGGATGTTAACTAGACTTACACTGATGATCGCTCTGCAACACAAATATCAAATCCTTATGTCGTACACCTGAAGCTGACAATAATGTTATGTCATTTACATCTTAAGTTCTACAGTGATGTGGTTATTCCTTAAATTCTTTAAAAATTGGACAGACATCCATATCACAAATGTTTACCCTGAAACTAAATTGCATTACTTTTAACCTCCTCTGCCAAACTTCATTTAATAATAGAACATTCACGATTACTGTGTAAAAAAAACTCAACGATTTTTTTAATTCCTTAAAAAATTTTTTTTGATATAAATTGTATGTCACTAATCCATAATTACATGTGCAATATTATGGTTATTAAACTACCCCCTTCATCAGGCCCCCACCACCAATGCCATTACAGTCACTGTCCATCAGCTTAGTGAGATGCTACTGACATTACTTGTCTTTTCTGAGGTGTACAGCCCTCCCCATGCCCCCCCACATTACGTCTGCTAAACGTAATGCCCCTTTTTCCCCCTTGTCCCTCCCTTCCCACCCATCCTCCTCAGTTCCTTTCCCTTTGGTAACTATTAGTCCATTCTTGGGTTCTGTGAGTCTGCTGCTGTTTTGTTCCTTCAGTTTTTTTTTTCTTTGTTCTTATACTCCACATATGAGTGAAATCATTTCATACTTGTCTTTTTCGGCTTGGCTTATTTCACTGAGCATAATACCCTCTAGCTCCATCCATGTTGTTGCAAATGGTAGGATTTGTTTTCTTCTTATGGCTGAATAATATTTCATTGTGTATATATACCACATCTTCTTTATCCATTCATCTACTGATGGACACTTACGTTGCTTCCATTTCTTGGCTATTGTAAATAGTGCTGCAATAAATACAGGGGTGCATATGTCTTTTTCAAACTGGGCTGTTGCATTCTTAGGGTAAATTCAAAGGAGTGGGATTCCTGGGTCAAATGGCATTTCTATTTTCAGTTTTTTGAGGAACCTCCATACTGCTTTCCACAATGTTTGAAGTAATTTGCAGTCCCACCAGCAGTGTAGGAGGGTTCCTTTTTTCCACATCCTCGCCAACATTTGTTGTTGTTTCTGTTTTGGATGTTGGCTATCCTCACTGGTGTGAGGTGATATCTCATTGTGGTTTTAATCTGCATTTCTCTGATGATTAGCAATGTGGAGCATCTTTTCATGTGCCTGTTGGCCATCTGAATTTCTTCTTAGGAAAAGTGTCTATTCATGTCCCCTGCCCATTTCTTAATTGGATTATTTGCTTTTTGTTTGTTGAGGTGCATGAGGTCTTTATATATTTTGGATGTCAACCCCTTATCAGATACATCATTTATGAATATATTCTCCCATACTGTAGGATGTCTTTTTGTTCTACTGATGGTGT
Source organism: Smutsia gigantea (assembly GCA_032199065.1). Classification (NCBI taxonomy): domain Eukaryota; kingdom Metazoa; phylum Chordata; class Mammalia; order Pholidota; family Manidae; genus Smutsia; species Smutsia gigantea. The sequence goes on along the minus strand of JAVSCE010008688.1, from coordinate 431,273 downwards.
CCTTTGCTGTACAGAAGCTTTTCAGCTTGATATAGTCCCACTTGTTCATTTTTGCTTTTGTTTCCCTTGCTCAGGGAGATATGTTCATGAAGAAGTCGCTCATGTTTATGTCCAAGAGATTTTTGCCTATGTTTTTTTCTAAGAGTTTTATGGTTTCATGACTTACATTCAGGTCTTTGATCCATTTTGAGTTTACTTTTGTGTATGGGGTTAGACAGTAATCCAGTTTCATTCTCTTAAACGTAGCTGTCCAGTTTTTCCAACACCAGCTATTGAAGAGGCTGTCATCTCCCTATTGTATATCCAAGGCTCCTTTATCATATATTAATTGACTGTATATGTTTGGGTTAAGGCTTGGATTTTCTATTCTGTTGCACTGGTCTGTGTGGGTCTGTTTTTGTGCCAATACCAAATTGTCTTGATTACTGTGGCTCTGTAGTAGAGCTTGAAGTCAGGGAGCATAATTCCCCATTTTATTCCTCCTTCTCAGGATTGCTTTGGCTATTTGGGGTCTTTTGTGGTTCCATATGAATTTTAGAATTATTTGTTCCAGTTCATTGAAGAAAGCTGTTGGTAGTTTGATAGGGATTGCGTTGAATCTGTAGATTGCTTTAGGTAGTATAGCCATTTTGACAATATTTATTCTTCCTAGCCAAGAGCATGGGATGAATTTCCATTTGTTAGTGTCCTCTTTAATTTCTCTTAGGAGTGTCTTGTAGTTTTCAGGGTACAGGGCTTTCACTTCCTTCATTAGGTTCCCACCTAAGTATTTTAATCTTTTTGATGCAATTGTGAATGGAATTGTTTTTCTGATTTCTCTTTCTGTTAGTTCTTCGTTAGTGTATAGAGAAGCAACAGATTTCTGTGTGTTAATTTTGTATCCTGCAACTTTGCTGAATTCAGATATTAGTTCTAGTAGTTTTGGAGTGGAGTCTTTAGGCTTTTTTTATGTACAGTATCATGTCATCTGCAAATAGTGACAATTTGACTTCTTCCTTACCAATCTGGATGCCTTGTATTTCTTTGTTTTGTCTGCTTGCCATGGCTAGGACCTCCAGTACTATGTTGAATAACAGTGGAGTGAGTGGGCATCCCTGTCTTGTTCCCGATCTTAGATGAAAAGCTTTCAGCTTCTCACTGTTAAGTATGATGTTAGCTGTGGGTTTGTCATATATGTCGTTTATGATGTTGAGGTACTTGCCGTCTATACCCATTTTGTTGAGAGTTTTAATCATGAATGGATGCTGAATTTTGTCAAAGCTTTTTCAGCTTCTATGGAGATGATCATGTGGTTTTTGTTCTTCTTTTTCTTGATGTGGTGGATGATGTTGATGGATTTTCGAATGTTGTACCATCCTTGCATCCCTGGGATGAATCCCACTTGATCATGGTGTATGATCCTCTAGATGTATTTTTGAATTCGGTTTGCTAATATTTTGTTGAGTATTTTTGCATCTATGTTCATCAGGAATATTGGTCTGTAATTTTCTTTTTTGGTGAGGTCTTTGCCCGGTTTTGGTATTAGAGTGATGCTGGCTTCATAGAATGAGTTTGGAAGTATCCCCTCTTCTTCTATTTTTTGGAAAACTTTAAGGAGAATGGGTGTTATTTCTTCTCTATAAGTCTGGTAGAATTCAGAGGTGAATCCATCAGGCCCAGGGGTTTTGTTCTTGGGTAGTTTTTTGATTACCAATTCGATTTCGTGCTGGTGATTGGTCTGTTTAGTTTTTGTGTTTCTTGCTTGGTCAGTCTTGGAAGGTTGTATTTTTCTAAGAAGTTGTCCATTTCTTCTATGTTTTCCAGCTTGTTAGCATATAGATTCTCATAATATTCTCTTATAATTCTTTGTATTTCTGTGGGGTCCATCGTGATTTTTCCTTTCTCATTTCTGATTGTGTTTATGTGTGTAGATTCTCTTTTTCTCTTAATAAGTCTGGCTAGGGGTTTATCTATTTTGTTTTTTTTTCAAAGAACCAGCTCTTGGTTTCATTGATGTTTTCTATTGTTTTATTCTTCTCAATTTTATTTATTTCTTCTCTAATCTTTATTATGTCCCTCCTTCTGGTGACTTTGGGCCTCATTTGTTCTTCTTTTTCCAATTTCAATAATTGTGTCTTTAGACTATTCATTTGGGAATGTTCTTCCTTCTTTAAATAGGCCTGGATTGCAATATACTTTCCTCTTAGAACTGCCTTTGCTGCGTCCCACAGAAGTTGTGGCTTTGTGTTGTTGTCATTAGTCTCCATATATTCTTTGATTTCTGTTTTGATTTGGTCATTAACCCATTGATTATTTACGAGAGTGTTGTTAAATCTCCATGTATTTGTGAGCCTTTTTATTTTCTTTCTAAAATTTATTTCTAGTTTTATACCTTTGTGGTCTGAGAAGTTGGTTGGTAGAATTTCAATAGTTTTGAATTTACTGAGGTTCTTTTTGTGGCCTAGTATGTGGTCTATTCTGGAAAATGTTCCATGTGCACTTGAGAAGAATGTGTAGCCTGTTGCTTTTGGGTGTAGAGCTCTGTAGATGTCTGTAGGTCCATCTGTTCTAGTGTGTTGTTTAGTGCCTCTGTGTCTTTACTTATTTTCTGTCTGGTTGATCTGTCCTTTGGAGTGAGTGGTGTGTTGAAGTCTCCTAAAATGAATGCCTTGCTGTCTATTTCCTCCTTTAATTCTGTTAGTATTTGTTTCACATATGCCGGCGCTCCTGTGTTGGGTGCATATATATTTAAAATGGTTATATCTTCTTGTTGGACTGACCCCTTTATCATTATGTAATAACCCTCTTTATCTCTTGCTGCTTTCTTCTTTTTGAAGTCTATTTTGTCTGATACAAGTACTGCAACACCTGCTTTTTTCTCCTTGTTGTTTGCATGAAATATCTTTTCTATCCCTTCCCCTTTAGTCTGTGTATATCTTTGGGTTTGAGGTGAGTCTCCTTAAGCAGCATATAGATGGGTCTTGCTTTTTTATCCATTCAGTAACTGTGTGTCTTTTAATTGGTGCATTCAGTCCATTTACATTTAGGGTGATTATCGATAGATATGTACTTACTGCCATTGCTGGCTTTAGATTCGTGGTTACCAAAGGTTCAAGGGTTGCTTCTCTACTATCTAACAGTCTAACTTTCTTGTTAAGTTATTGTAAACACAGTCTGATGATTCTTTATTTCTCTCCCTTCTTATTCTTCCTCCTTCATTCTTTATATACTAGGTATTTTATTCTTTGCCTTTAGTTAGTGTTTGGATGGTCTGCTTTCTTTGCTATTATTTTATTTTCTCTGCTGACCTTTAGGAGTGCTTCCATCTAGAGCAGTCCCTTTAAGATATCCTGAAGAGGTGGTTTATGGGAGGGAAATTCCCTCAGCCTTCGCTTGTCTGGGAATTGTTTAATCCCTCCCTCAAATTTAAATGATAATTGTGCTGGATACAATAGTCTTGGTTCGAGGCCCTTCTGTTTCATTACATTAAATATATCATGCCATTCTCTTCTGGCCTGTAAGGTTTCTGTTGAGAAGTCTGATGATAGTCTGATGAATTTTCCTTTGTAGGTGATATTTTTTCTCTCTCTAACTGCCTTTAATACTCTGTTTTTATCTTTGATCTTTGCCATTTTAATTATTATGTGTCTTGGTGTTGTCTTCCTTGGGTCCCTTGTGTTGGGAGATCTGTAGGCTTCCATGGTTTGAGAGACTATTTCCTTCCCCAGCTTGGGGAAGTTTTCAGCAATTATTTCTTCAAAGACACTTTCTATCCCTTTTTATTTCTCTTCTTCCTCTGGTACTCCTATAATGCAAATATTGTTCCGTTTGGATTTTGTCACACAGTTCTCTTAAAATTCTTTCATTCCTAGAGATCCTTTTATCTCTCTCTGCCTCAGCTTCTCTGTATTCCTGTTCTCTGATTTCTATTCCATTAACAGTCTCTTGTATCTCGTCCAGTCTGCTGCTAAGCCCGTCAATCGCTTGTTTCATCTCTGCATTGTCTTTCCTCACTTCCCTCACTTCCTCCCGTAGCCCCTGCATATTTCTCTGTAGATCCATCAGTATGTTTATGACTTTTATTCTGAATTCTTTTTCAGGAAGATTGTGCATGTCCATCCCATCAGGCTCCCTCTCTGGAGTTGTCTGGTCTGGGGTTGTCTGGGTAAGCTTTGTTTGTACCATATTCCTCTGTCTTTTCATGGTGATAGAAGTGGTCAGAAAAAGAAAAAAAGAAGAAAGGGAAAACAGAGAAAATAAACAAACAAACAAAAAACGCCTGCCAGGTGTAGTTTCTGTGATGATCCTGTAGGTGGCACTGCTGCCCCACTCTTCCGCAGCCACCCTGCTCCGCCGGACCCTTTGTGACTCTGGCCGGGGAGGGAACGAATGGGAGGCTGCTGATTTCTGCTGGAAGTCTCTGTTCGACTGCTTTCCCCAGCCACTGTCCAAGGGGACTGAAATTCCCCAGGACTCCCAGCCTACTTGGCTGAGTGCGCTGGGACGATTCTGGTCCTCTGTTTGGCCCCTGTCTCTTTAAGACCCCTATAAAAGCGTGCACTTTTCTTTTGTCCCAGGGAACCGGCTGAGTGGACCTGCCGTCTTGGATCCCGTACCTCTGTCACTCCATTCTCTGAAACACCGCGCGAAGTGTCAGTACTCCCGGCGCCGATCACCAGGACTGGTTATTTGGTGGGCCTGTGCTTCCACTCCTTCCGGGCTCTGAATCCTCTCCTCTTGCCAGTGCGCTGGGGTGGGGGAGTGCTCGGGTCCCGCCGGGACGCGGCTCCGTATCTTACCTGCTTCGCGGGGTGCCGAGTCCTCGCAGGTGTAGCTGCAGGCTGGGTGCTGTCCTGTATCTTCTGGTCTCTCTTTTAGGAATAGTTGTATTTGTTGTATTTTCATAAATATATTTGGTTTGGGGAGGAGATTTCCGCCGCCCTGCTCACGCCGCCATCTCCCCGGAAGTCACTCAATGATTTTTAAAGTTTTCTTGATTACAACAATTTTTCATAAAAAGTCTGCACGGTACCTAAATCAGTAAAGCTTACCCCTTTTGGATTATTGATCCTTTGATGATATCTCTAGGTGTTCTCCTTAACACATGTGCACACAACATACAGGCACACACTCATGCAAATGCACACATAATTTCACATACAGCGTTAGAGGGTTAATTTCCTACTTTTACAGTTGTAAATATGAACTTCCTACATGAAATCCCTTAGGAACTCAAAACCATGGCCTCCAGGTTAAGAAGCTCTTACCTAAACATATATCTTCTCAGAAAAGTATTATAAACCCCTCAGTATCTATAGTTAAATGGTTTTAAAACAAGTTACATGCAAAAGAGCCTCAAACTATAAATTTATTGACATTTTATTCAGGTAAACTTATCTAAAGGTATATGTGCCATTATATTAAAATATTACTCCTCCTAGGATAAGCATTTACAAAGACAGTAATATTTTTGCTATACTTTAAAGAATAATAAGCACACTGAAGAAAAGAGTACCTTATTAAGGGAATCATTCTCTTCTTACTCAGCAAGTCACCTTGTGACAATGCACATATAAATTTGAAATGGAAGGCAGAACAAATTGCTAACTTTTGTACATGGATGTTACCATTTTTGACAGATACCAGTTCATTTTTCGAATATGAATTTTCCTGAAAACAGGGTGTAAACATATGAATGATACAATGAAGCAAACCCCAAACTTAAAAAAGCTCAGTAGATAACACAACTTTCTTTGGTTAATATGATCAAATTCAGTACTCTGGAAATAGGACAGTCAGTTCCCAGGACCTATAAAATAAAAGTCAGCACATATAAAGAGATCTTTGAAGAATGTCTGTTATATCTGTGTCAACTGCTGGTGTTAAAGCCATCCAATTTAAAATATTTTTCAAACTTTTGATTAAAAAAAGAGTAGCCTAATATGTACTTAGGTCCAGTTGAATTCCTAGTGCCTAAACAACTACAGGGTAGACTGAGGTTTTAGATACTAGATGAGTGATCCATAAATATATCTAGGGATAGAACCAGCAAGCTATGTACTTACACTTAGCTTTAAGTTCCCTAGAAGGTTGTCACCATCAGATGCTGGGCTTGGATTTACTCTCGATTGCTCACAAGCAGTCGTAAGGAACCAAAGTCAGTTTTTAAAGAATGCTTGTATCTTATATATTTCCACATCTTGTGAGATCACTAAAATTCCCTGAAAAGTTGTACTCTTAAGTCCTCAAGTCATTAAATCATCACAATTTAAAAAATAAATAGAAATTCTAAAATACTCAAATATGTACTGGCATCTTTTTAGCTCTGTGAGCTATGTTAGGTTGTATTTCATATCCAGTTCTAATTGTTAAGAATGCTGCTGAAACCTTAGAGCTTCATTTGCTTCTGTAATGCAGACACCACCCTTGGGGGCAGATCTAATATTCTAAATAGTGACAGTCCTCATCAAGTTTAAGTAAAAGTTATTATTTGATAAAAATGGCTCTATTTTATTTCAAATAAAGGATGTAGCCCATATTTCAAAGAATTTTTGAATGTATTTTGGACAGTGCAAAAAAAAAATAGTGAAAGCTGTTTGATGGTTCTTCAAAGCCTAAAACTGTAGAATCTTTTAAAGAGGCCTTTGCTGTACAAAAGGATGGAAATGCAGCAAAAGTCTAACTTGGTGTGCATTTTATTGGCCAAGCATTGAGAGGAAATGTTAGCTTTGGCTCATATTTAATTATTCATCAGAAAAACTAAACCAACATTTAAAAGTCCATTCTTTCTACAATGTATTCACTAAACAATAATAAAACACAGGAAATTTGTATAAATATGATTGTCAGATGGTGGTCCAGATTGGCATCACCTGGGAACACCTTATACATTTTTCTCAAGCCTCAACCCAGAATTCCTGAATAAGAAACTCAGAGGGTGGAGCCCAATGATGTGATTTGACAAGACTACCAGGGGAGACTGATGCACACACAAGTTTGACAACCATGGTTTAGGAAAAGCGGAGAATTAAAAAGAGAAAAAGAGGAAGAGAAGAGAAGGAAAAGAGGGTGATGACTAAAAGCTACAGTGGTGAAGAAAGAGGTGATGGGACTTCATGGATTTGAAGGGAGAGCAGAAAGGTAATATATTCCAGGGAGGAGAGGGGCAGGGAGAGGGAAAAGAGTCAGCAAACATACAGGGGTAAAAAATGACCAATACATGTTACAGGAAAATGACACTGACAAAATTTCTTTTTATCAGTCACTTTGGCACATATTAAAACAGGTTTATGTTTGACTTCTTACTAACTGTATAAATCAGAGAACCTGAGATTTATGTCAAAATTGCATTGTGGCAACAGACCATTTTTAGAAATCTACTAATAATGTAGTTTGGATTTGTAAATAGTTCAATCCTATTTATAATATGATAATAAAACAGTGATAGTATGTTCCCTTTGTTTTTGTAAATCAGTATCATATTTGCAATCTAACTTAATTCCAGTGGGTGAAACAGAAATTTCAGGGCAAATTTTCTGACTCAGTAAGAGACTGCACAAATAGGAAAATCAATATTGGGAAATATCTTCATTTGCATGTGGATGCTATATGGGCAGATGTGTCTAATGGTTGTTTTTTAAATACTCTTTCAGAATCACATTTCCTAAGAATTTCAGAAATGCTGCATTCAAGACTAAAATGTATGTGTTCATGTGCTCTCAAAACCACTTAATAACCAAAAGAGGCATTTAGAGAATTCTAATACATTAACTCATAGAAACTGTAAAAACAAAGAACATTTTGTGACAGCCTCATTACCTTCCTGCTGATGATTTCTGCAGTGTGTCTTAGGTTTAAACAATCTAGCAAATACACTTTAAGATACTTGATGATCTCTTCCCCAAGGGCTCAAAGGTCAACAATAAGATGTTTCTAAACAAGAATTAGACTACACATCAGAATACTTTCCTCTAACACTAGCATCATGGATTATATAAAAATATTTTAAGAAATAAAAAACATTCCTTGTAACTAGCCACTAATCATATATAATAATTCACCTGCCATTTTTATATAGAGCCTCTAGAATGTTCTTACAGGAGTTGTTAGAAACTTGACCAAATATCTTTCACTCTGAGCATGAAGGAAGAAATGAAACTTGAAGAATTCCTACACTGTTTGGGAAATGACTTCGTTTTACCCCACAGAACAACGAGCAGTTTCTTATACAGAGTAGAGACTTGATAAGACTAATAAGCTAAGTGTTTGCTAGCAACACTTATAGTTGGGGACTGACTACATATTCAGGGCTAAGTGAAATACATTGTGAATCCTCTATGTAGTAAAATGCGGTGTCATCAAAGAATATAAAGCAGTGGTTAAGAAAACTGGAGTCAGAACTCAGGATGCCTTGGTTCAGGTTAAGGCTCTATCATTTATTAACTATATATAACCTTGGGCAAATTATCTATCAAACATCAGTTTCTTTATCTGTAATATGGGATAATAAGTGACAAGTAATTTATATGCACTATTACGTAGTATCATTGATCTCCAGAACTTAACAGCAGTAAAAATAATTATTAAAAAATAAGATATATTATTTATTCACTTAATTTTCTCTTTCACACATGCAATAAAAATCTTTGGAATGCTAACTTGTGAGGCAGCATAATGATGCTGGCAGCTAAGAGAAGGGAATCCAAAGCCACATAGCTTTGGTTCAAATCCTGGTTCCACCATTCACTAGCTGTGTGAGCATGAGCAGGTTATTTAATCTTTATACCCTTCAGTTTTCTCACCTATAAAATAGATGATACTATTACCTACTTCATCGGGTTGTTAGTGGAAAATGACTTATGAATAATGAGTTACAGGAGTTAGGGGATTCCAAGAGTTAATTTCTGAATTATACATTACACAACTCATAACAATTATAACTGGATAATGGCAAGAACTCTATGAGTATTTGTTAAAATAAGTATGTTCCAGGCATCATATTAGAATACAATGATGAACAGAACACAGAATACATAGAAACAAATGAGGAAAAGTTAGCCTGTTTACCAGGAAAAGTGGAGAAGATATTGGCCAGAGATAACCTCCCTCCTCCAACCACCCCACCTCATAGTCCTTTCTGCTACAATCAAACTGCATTCATAGAATCAAATTTTTTGGTAATTTAATTTTTTTAAGGTGGCCCATTTTTAAAGATAATCTAATACAAAATTTTTTAAAGAAAAAAAGTAGTCCACAAATTGTCATGTGACATTAGTGTGCTTTTATCTCTGTTGCCCACTCAATTTTCAAACTTCACAGTTTCATGGTCCTCTACAAAGTGATAACTCAGGGAAATGATCAAAGAAAGAATGATCAATTACTCCTCATTACGAAATAAAACTTTTTAAAGTCAAAGCTTGAAAAAAATTAGAGTAATGAATTATTTTTCATAAATACATGACACCAATTACCTATTATGCCATATTTCTACTTTTCTTTCATATTTCTCTTTCTTCTTGTGAGATAAACATATCAAGATTTTTCTTTCTTCATGAGAACATTAGCACCACAGATCCTCTTGCAAACAAACCCTTAGGTTCCTGCACATCATAAATACAAAACAAGAGCAAAGGTGGTAGTTGGAAGGGGTTAAGTGCTAGGTCTCCATTCTGGCTAGCTTCCCTCCTCTTTGCCCCTAAGGCACTGTGAATGCAGTCCCTTCCCGGCAGTGGTGTGTCCTTGCTAGAAAAAGCTGATTTCATTGCCCAGTGTCAGTCAATTCTTTTATGTCATTAGACTAATCCCATCTTCCTATTTAAAAAAAAAAAGTTAAAGGCTTATTTTTTTTATACTAATTAAGACTTTCAGTAGAGCACTATGTTTATAGCAAAAGTAACACGTTTTTCTTTGAAAGGGACCATTAGCATGAATTGACATTAAGTAGTTAAAAATGAGATTTAAGAAGGACAACTTCAGTTCTCATTCCAAAAGTAATGATAAGGCATCAAGCAGTTCACACACTCATAAAATTCCCCAAGTAGCTAACTAATTATTCACAGCATAGAGCAGAAAGTCCTCAGCCTGCTGCAGCGGGCAATCTAAGGACCATCCTGTAGCACACACAGTCTCTGAGACGCTGGCATTTTTTAGGTAAAACACAGGTTCTCTGCAAAGATTATGTCCTTGCAGTTTATTTTAGTAACGCTATATATTAACTTTATTATTTTGCTCTTAAAGTTTTGAAGACTATTAAATATTTCTAAACTACTAGGCATTTTTCTGACCAAATATACAAAATCTATTTAAATTCAGTAATATTTCAGTAAAAATATAGCTACCACTCCTGGAGTTCTTCAAGGAACTGTTGTAAAAGTTTTATGGACATTATCTCTATTAATTCTCAGAGAAATTCCATGAAGATTGTTATTCCTATTTAACAGATGATAAAATTAAGCTCCTAAGAGTAATTTATCCAAAGTAATAATAGGAAACAGTAAATTGGGGAATTGAACCCAATATTATGGAACTTTAAAATCCATTCTGCTCATCATTAAATTATACTGCTTTCCTCAACTGATTCAGGTGCTACAAGAGATGCTGAAGGTGTGAAGGAATAAAGCTTGGTCTCTCTCCTTAAGAGTTAAAAATAAATTAGAGAAACATTTGATGCTAGCCATTCTGACTGGTGTAAGGTGATATCTCATTGTGGTTTGATTTGCATTTCCCTGATGATTAGTGATGTGGAACATCTTTTCATGTATCTGTTGGCCATCTGCATGTCTTCTTTGGAGAAACATCTGTTCAGGTCCTCTGTCCATTTTTTAATCAGACTGCTTTTTCTTTGGCATTGAGTTGGATGAGTTCTTTATATATTTTGGATAGTAACTATGGAAAACAGCAGGGAGGTTCCTCAAAAAATTAAAAATAGAAATACCATATGATCTAGCAATTCCACTTCTGTGTATTTACCCAAGAAAAGCAAATTTGAAATGATACATTTGAAAAGACACATGCACCCCTATATTTAGTGCAGCATTATTTACAATATAGTATGAAAGCAAACTAAGTGTACATTGATAGATGAATGGATAAAGAAGATGTGGTATATACAGATATATATATATATACATAAATATATACACATACACATACAGTGGAATATTACTCATCCACGATAAAGTAATCTTGCCATTTGCAACAGCAAGGATGAACCTAGAAGGTAGTATGCTCAATGAAATAAGTCAGAGAAAGACAAATACCATAGGACTTCATTCACATGAAGACTCTATAAAACAAATGAACATATATTCATAAATGACATATCCGATAAGGGTTTGACATCCAAATTATATAAAGAGCTCGTGCACGTCAACAAACAAAAAGCAAATAAGCCAATTAAAAAATGGCAGAGGAGCTAAACAGACACTTCTCCAAAGAAAAAATTCAGATGGCCAACAGGCACATGAAAAGATGCTCCACATCACTAGTCATCAGAGAAATGCAAATTAAAACCACAATGAGATATCACCACACACCAGTTAGGATGGCCGCCATCCAAAAGACAAACAACAACAAATGTTGGCGAGGATGTGGAGAAAGGGGAACCCTCCTACACTGTTGGTGGGAATGTAAATTAGTACAACCATTGTGGAAAGCAGTATGGAGGTTCCTCAAAAAACTCAAAATAGAAATACCATTTGACCCAGGAATCCCACTCCTAGGAATTTACCCTAAGAATGCAGTAGCCCAGTTTTAAAAAGATATATGCACCCCTATGTTTATTGCAGCACTATTTACAACAGCCAAGAAATGGAAGCAACCTAAGTATCCATCAGTAGATGAATGGATAAAGAAGATGTGGTATATACACACAATGAAATATTATTCAGTCATAAGAAGAAAACAAATCCTACCATTTGCAACAACATGGATGGAGTTAGAGGGTATTATGCTTAGTGAAATAAGCCAGGCAGAGAAAGACAAGTACCAAATGATTTCACTCATATGTGGAGTATAAGAACAAAGAAAAAACTGAAGGAAGAAAACAGCAGCAGACTCACAGAACCCAAGAATGGACTAACAGTTACCAAAGGGAAAGGGACTGGGGAAGATGGGTGAGAAGGGAGGGATAAGGGGGAAAAGGGGCTATTACAATTAGCACACATAATGTAGTGGGGGTGGGGATGGGGTAGGGGGAATCGGGGAAGGCAGTATAGCACAGAGAAGACAAGTAGTGATTCTATAGCATCCTTCTGCGCTGATGGACAGTGACTGCAATGGGGGTGTGTGGTGGGGACTTGATAATAGAGGGAGTCTAGTGACCATAATGTTGCTCATGTAACTGTATATTAATAATATCAAAATAAAAAAATGAACAAACAAAAAACCCCAGAAACAGACTCATAAGTACAGAGAATAAACTGGTGTTTGCTGGGGGGGGGGGGGTGAACGGTGGTAGGATGGCAAAAGAGGTGAAAGGGATTAAGAGGCACAAACTTACAGCTGTAAAATAAGTAAGTCACAAGGATGAAAAGTAAAGCACAAGGCACACGGTCAGTAATATCATAATAATTTTGTATGGCAACAGGTGTTATCTACACTTATATACATTACAAAATGCTCACCACCATAACTGTTGAATCACTATGTTGCGCACTTGACACCAACATAATATTGTATGGTCGAGTATACATCAAGAATTTTTTTTAATAAATAAATTTGACAGGGATTTAAATACACAAGCAACAACTAGTAATTATAGCAACTATAATAATTACTAAATTGTATAATAGTAAGTTATACATGCAGAAGTGTAAAGAAAAGAGAACATTGGAAATCGAAGGTGAGAACTTCCTTATAGCATTAGCACACTGTTTTGGGATCACTTAACTTTCTTTCTACACCATGAAAGTGGGAACATGTCTCATTACTCGCCATGTACCCTGGACCTTATTATGCATGTTTAATAAATACATATGGAATTAATTAATTTATTTAAGTCTTTATGTATAGATAGTATTTTGGTCTAAGCCTAGAAAAAAAACAGTATAGAGGAAAATAGAGCATTCCCAGAGTTATCATCAAGAAAATTTTATAGTGCACATGCACACACACACACACACACACACCCAAGAGGATAGTAGCTTACCCCAAAGAAATGGAGAATGATAAATAAGGATGTCTATCACAGGAGGGTCATTTTATGAGGGGTCAAGGAAATCAAATCAAATTGTTTACATTTGACCTGACAGGCAATGGAAGACTAGTCTAGATTCTGCACTAGGTGATTCTCATTAAGTAGGTTGTTAGGATGATTAGTCTAACTGTGCTATGGAGAATGAACTGAGTAGACGAGAAAGATCTCCACATGCTACATATATGATGATAAAAAAAAACTCTCTACTCAGTTGTAGTTGTGAGAACTGAAAAGAACCATGAAATCTTAGCAACGATTTGAAGCAAGTAATGATAGGATTAAATATTTTGAAAATAAGGGGCTAAGAGTCAAAGATAAAAGTTCTTATTTAGGAGGTTTAAATAATGATTATGGTATTGACAGAAACAGAATGGCGAGCAAACAGAGATGATTGTTAAAATAGAATCAGTATATCTAAAAAAAATAATAAACCCACCTAACTAAATTAGTCTGAACTTGAGAATTAGCCCAATTTCTGACCCCAGAACTGTAAATAGTAGATTCCTTAGATTCAAATGATGGGTTTATTGTGTGAGATCTTTAAATTTGTATGTGGAACATCCAAATGTAGATGTGACTCAAAATACAAGATGCAGGTAAATAAATAAAGGTTGTAAAATAATGACTTATGAACCATTTACTTCCAGTGAATGGTTAAATCCATTTTATAAGCTTTCAGTAAGTGTCCACACAGGGAGAAGAGCAAATGGCCAAGCCCTGTTCACATTTGCCTAAAGATGAGTTATTATTGGGTATCACTTAATCCTTCAATAACTCAGGTTTATCCTGTAAATTTTTGAAATTTTACCATTACTTACATTAGATTTTGAAAGATGAAAGATGTTCTATAAGGGAAAATGCATACCTAGAAATAATAATCAGCACCTACAGAATATGCAAAAGAGAGAGAGAAACTGGGAAATGAGAAGGCTCTAGAATAAAAATGTCAGAATAAAGGATTTTTGTTATCCCAAGAAGTAAGGTGGAAGTATAATAAAAAGCACTGTAAAAATAAAGGACAAAATTAGAAAATGACACCTCTTCCCCTTATTGACAATGAATGGGCTCTCAGAACACTGAGTTCTTGGTGCCATGGGTTCAGCCTCTAAACTCCTTGCTGTGTAGATGTCAGAGTTAGAATGGGGGGTAACAAAAATGAAAATTATCAACACCAAAAAAAGTGCAGAAACCTAACTGCCATAAGTACTTTATTGAGCTGTGACCAGAGGATCGCAGGTGTAAATGAGAGATGGTGGTGTTTTCTCCCCATTAATAAATTACTCCATCAAGAGAACTCAGAGTATACATATAAAAAATGAAATTGTTTTTCAATCATATTAAATCCTATGGCATATGTTTTTCAGTTACGCTAAATGAAATAGTTTGGATTTTGGACAGATGCATTCTCTCCTACAATTTTACTTGAATTCTGGACTTCTAAATATTCATGGATGTTTCTGATATCCCAAATTGATCCTGGCTTGGTGCTCAGTAACACACAAAAACGCCAAATCAAACTAAAGGCATGTGTTCTTTATGTGCTGCCTACCGAGAGAATATAGGCTTTATCTGTGCTATAAAGCTACACTGTTGGACTACTGGAGCTTCTAAATAGTCCTCCTCTGTAAGCCTGAAATTTATTAAGACTGACTGTCAGGATGGGAACCGAACAGGTATCTATGCTTACCAGCTCTGAGATGACACACCCCGCCCTCCCTGGTGCGTCACAGGCTTCTTACAAAAGTCCTTTAGTATCCATTCATTACACTTAGCAACATCAAACAGGGAAAAAATAATTAAAATGCTCCTATGGAGCACTTAGAGACCTTAAACATAGACAGAGGGTGAACACAAAGACAGAATATTTGGTTACAAGAGTCACACTTCATCTCTATAATTCATTTTTTTATGGTACATTTTTTGGTGGTTCCATTATTTTTCTGCTACTCCCTTGGTTCTAACAGAAGTATACATATCCATGTATATATTTCATTAAGAGGAAATAAAAGGGTTGTCTTTAGTTAAGATGTTTCCATTCACAGGCACCACACATTTAAAAAATAAATTGGCTGAATAAATTCAATTATCTAGAGAAGCAAAGGAAATCACATGCAAATGACATTATATGCAGAGGCCATTCTGACAGTTTCATGTTTATTTTTATTGTTTCAGTCACTGGAAGAGAGAGGCTGTCAAAAATTTAACATCTCTTCCTTTTTAAAGGTCCAGTGTCTCTGGTACTGAAATTTCACGAACAATAATATTAAGAGAATGTGTCTACTACTGAAAATAAGAGAAGGCTCAGACTCCCTTCAACTTAGTGCCAGCACACAAGTAGGCCACCATACACCTTGGTTGTATTTTGCCTACAAAAAACAAAAGATAATATTTAACTTGCAAGAACTCAGGTATCAAATCAGCCAATGAAGACTGGCTTAAAAAAATGGCATATCCAAAAAAAGGTTAATAAATCTACATATGTTGTTAGCCCACAACATGACTGTTAGTCCTGTCTTCTGATAGGAACCTTGTGAAGAGGAGGTGCTGTATATGACTTTCTCAGGAGACACTCTTGGCTTTTATATACCAATGAGCAGTAATTCAGTGATATTTCTGCCTTGTTCTTTGACTATAACAAAAATACATGGAGAAGATTAAGGCTGACTTTGTAACTGGTTCTTGCTGAAAATCTCTGGCATTTTACCCAGAATTTATGCACTACCTGAGTTCTCTTGAAGCACGAATGTACCAAGTCAATGTGGCATATTGGCATATGTTTGTATTTTCTTGCCAATTCCAAATTCATTCATTCAAATCACTCACTGTTGGCCAAATTCTTATCCAGTTCCACAGAGCCACCGATTTTCCTGGAAGTGAAGAGCAGCTTTATGCGTGAACAAAGGGAAGTCAACAGCAAGTCTGGACATGGGAGAACTATGGGACTAGTGAGAGGATGAGGATTTGACCACAGGATTTCTTGAGTGTGGTAGAATCTAGTCTGAAATGACTGAAGTGACGACACTTTCAACATTTTCACTGAGGGTCAGTTCCAAAACTTGACAATTTGAATAACTGAACTTTTACATGGCTGTCTTACATGATTGCAATATGAATGAAGATAATTCTTTACTCATATGTATGTATATATATAAAAACACTAGATTTCATTCAGAATCTGAAGGTACATTCTTAGCAATAAAACAAAAGCACCATTTATTAAACTTAGAACTGTGCCAATCACTATATTAGGGTTTTTAGAAGACTATGATTCCTCCTAACAAATCTTTGGGGTAGGTATTACCTCACTGGTTTTACACATACAGAAATTGAGTTTAAACTCAGTTTAAGCCATTCAAGTTATGTAAGTTTTTTAACCCCTATGTCTCTGATTCTTTCAATTGTACTTTTAATCATTATATTATACAGCTTCTCATAAGACTGAAAATACCTAATAGTTCTAATTTTACTAAACTTCATCTAATTTTCTAGTCACAGTTAATGCCATCTCTTACTCCCATACAGTATTTCTAATATACCAGTTAGGTTTCATAATATACTTTGTTAACATATTCAATTTTCTATACTATTTTCAACTATCTACATGTCTTACATTTCAATTTTTTTGACTTGTATTTCCAAATGAAAATTAACAGTTTTGTCAAACTTGTCAAACATTTTCAACAATACTTGCCCCCACACACACACACACACACACACACACACAAACACTTATCTACCCCCCAATGAAGAATACACACAAAATTTATTTAGCACACATAATTTTTGAAAAATATTATCCTTGGTCCTGGAGGGAATACAAATAATTTTTTATTAGTCATGCCCAATATCTTCCATGACTTCTTCAAAATATTTGAGACTATTGAATAATTATTTTCTTAGCTTTCTGATGGATCACCATCTGCTCTCTCTTCTTAGCCCAAGCACTGCCTGTTTTGACCTTAAATCCTCTAAAACATATTCAACAACCATAGTAAGTTCCTACTTCTCTTTCTAAACTCTGTTACCAATATGATGTTGACATTGTTTGTTGAAGATCTTTCAGTTTTCAGGAAAAAATTTAGAAAGCGTTTGGCTGACACACAAACTTGGTCACCTCTCTCCACTCCACTTAGTGATATAACCATTGTCTAACTCCCTGCTTACCCCAGGCTACGCACTCCGTATTTTCTCACTTCCCTGCCTCTTTCAAGATGACTTCAAGCTTTAAAATTCAGCTTAGGTTTGCCTCCTTTGGAAATTGTAAATTCCCAATAAATATTTGTGGAATAAATGACTGCTGAAATTCACATTTCCATCTCTTCCCAGAGATGTTTCAATCATGTATATCCAATAGGCAGTTTTCCACCTAAATATGTCAGTACTTCAAACCCAACATATATAAATGTGAACTCAGAATCCTGTCACCCAAAATGGCTCGCTTTTGTTTTTCCTCCTTACAGTGGATTTTGAAGCAAAAATCACTACTATGATTTTAAGCAAATCTCTTAACTTCTATGAACTTTATTTTTGTATCCCAAAATGAAAGATGCAGACTAAAAGACCTCTAAGATCTAATGCCAGGTTTACAATTATATAAGTCTGTGAGTGGTACACATATGAAAACAGAGCAGGTAACTGTCTTACCTGGAGTCTTTAATCATTCTAAACCTTTATCATATTGTCTTGCTTTTCATAGTCCACATAAAGAAAATCTGTATTTACAGTAAGGTAAATTCAGAACTTGTATTAATTGCCACCACTGAAATGGATTAAATGGTCTGTCTGTCGCTATGGAAAGGAACAGGCATTTCCAAGGCACTATGCCACCACCAAATGGACAATGGTATCTCTTACTGTGAAAAGCAGATCTGTAAATCAAGCTCTAGCTGGGTATAAATAACAAAGGATGCAGTAAAAACAATTCTACATACAAACATACAGTAAATATAAAAAGTGTGAGTTTTAGCTAATAATATAGATATATATTTTACATAATTACATATGTATTATACACACACATATGTTTTAGCTAAATACAAATCAGGTATTTTTAACTTCAACTGAAAAGAAAATGACAAATGACATTTTGAGGAAAATGTGAAACGACAAAAATTGAGTGTCATCATTTAAATTGCCTTCCTTCTTCATTTTAATTTTGTTATTTTTTTCAACAAATGTGTTACAACTTGAGCTACTGTTAATATTAAGTGGTTTCATCTAGATTTCATAATTTGCTTTTTCTGCTTTCAGTAAACTATTCTATTCACTTGTAATGAACAGTTCTCTTTCATGGCTCTACTCAGTATTTCTAAAACAAGACAATTAAGATTTCTTTTTGCTGATTTTTCTAAAATGCTTAATTTTTCATCTGATTTTGTCACATTCTCACTGGTCCAGCAGATTAAATAATGCCAAGATTGGGAAGAAAATATATTACAAGTACAGCTGACCCTTGAACATCTTGGGGGTTAGGGGTGGTGATCCCGACACAGCCAAAAATCTGTGCACAATTTTTGACTCCCTAAAAGCTTAACTACTAATAGCCTATTGTTGACCTGAAGCCTTGCGGATAATATAAATAGTTGATTAACACGTATTTTTTATGTGACACCTATTATATACTGTATTCTTACAATTAAGTAAGCTAGAGAGAAGAAAATGCTTTCTCAAACTATTGCAAATCTCCAAAAAATTGACTAATCTATTTACTGAAAAGATCTGTGCATTAATAAAGGCTTGTAGTTTAAACTTGCATTGTTCCAGTCAACCGTATTTTGAAGCAACTGAAAAATATTTTTTTTCATATTTGAGCAAGAAAGGAAATACGGATACTTCTGGTTATTTCTCATACTCAATAAAATCTGCTCACTTTTGCTTTTTCGAAGTCTCCATATAATCTAATCTGGGTTACATGTAACAGTTTCTTTTTCTTTTTCTTTTTTCTGATACAGAACAGACAAAAAAATGGTCTAATTTCACAGAACTTACTTGACACTTTATAAGTTTCTCTAAACTACAAATAAGCCAATTACCAGCCAAAATATTTGAAAGACACCCACCCATCTCCCCTCATTCCCACTCAGTCTGGCACTAAACCCCTATTCAATTTTGCTTCCGTGGACATAGTCTGGAAACAAACCAGAGTTAGACTTTTGAACTTTTTTTCCCCCCTAAGGTACATATGTAGAGTTTAAACTAAATCACTAATTAATATTTAGTTCATGAGCTAGGCTTTTTATAAATCTGTGCATCCATGACCTTTCATGGTCCCCCTACAATTATAAATTTATAAACTCCAAACTTCTGAGAGTATTCAAGGT
Organism: Smutsia gigantea; assembly: GCA_032199065.1. Taxonomy (NCBI): domain Eukaryota; kingdom Metazoa; phylum Chordata; class Mammalia; order Pholidota; family Manidae; genus Smutsia; species Smutsia gigantea. Next base: position 411,779 of record JAVSCE010008688.1, on the reverse strand, counting down.
CCTTTACAATCTGGCCTTAATCTACCTTTTTAAGTTTTTCCTGTTAAAATGTGGTCTCTAGAGTTGGGCTCATGCTTATTGATGTGTTTATTTTCTCCACTTTGGTATCCATATATCAATAAAGTGGGAATAATGATTTGCAGACAATTTTACAGATTATATGATATAATGCATACAAGAGCTTAGCATAATTCTAGTCCATGTTTACATTTTTGAGAGGTGTAGTTCCTTTTTACTAGATCCCTTTACTAGATTACACACTCCAATCAAATAAACTAAGTTGCTTAAAATTCCACACACAGAAATCCCCTGAAAAGATACAGACAATAGAATGGGCTGTGTAAAACATACCTTTCACAACCATATTTGGATCTGTTCATTATTGCGAGCTCTTTTCCCTTGGACTCCTTAGAATTTTGCTTCCCCTCAATTTCTCTCCACTTCATCTTGTGTTTTTAAATTATAACTATCCTTCAAGCCTTAGCTTAATCATCTTTGTTTTACAGAAGCCTTCCTTCACTTCTACCCTCTCAATGTAATCCCTGCAAGAACCACTCTTCTGTCCCACTTTTAAAATTGATCCTACTTCTGATTTATTGTGGTTTGTACACATGCATTAGATGTGTACCACACTCCCTCAGAGAAGTGGTCCTCAAAGCACCAGTCCACACAAGACACGGAGCTACCCCAGATGGGTATCAGTTTTATCGGTAAACATGCTATTTACTTCAGCTGATGTTCTACATAAAAGACTTTCTCAGTGAAGAAAGTGGCACAGACCACATTTTTAGAAGCACTGCTCTACAACCACTTGCCCAGAAATTTCCTTTTCTCCTTTAGTTAGAAAATGTTGTTCTTCCCCCATAAACTCTGACAACGTATCATAAGCTCCTCCATCTGTAACACTCACCACAATATTATCAAAACTTAGCTTTATATGCATATCTGTTTTCTCCACCAGGCAGAACTTTCAAGATAAAAATGTGCCTTTTTCATCTTTGCATCTAACTATTTTATACAAAGGAGATATTCCATAAATCCTTGTTTGATCGAAATGACTTCTTTTCCCTGTCATGACACTGAAGAATGAGGCATTTTAGATTTGGGTAAAACATGATCTCCCTTTTGTGACATCTCCTATCATACTGTTACTCATAAGGCATCTAGGGTGCAGACACTACTTAGTGCAGACACTAAAGAGTACTGAAGTTAAGGGCTAAGTGTAGAAGGTGCTTTCGGAATGAGACAAAGGTTGAGGAAGTGAAGGAATGAAAAAAACACTGAAGAAGAAAAGAATATACTGAAGTCTATGCCATAAGTAATAGGAAAGTTGAACAATTTCACATAGACTTAACATAGTATTGAGAAACCATCTGTAATTCAGCTATAATATTATGGAGATGGGGGCACAGGACAGAAGCATAAATATAGGAATAATTATACATGATTTCCACACTTTCTTTTTAGTTCTCCATTATAAACCTAGAGACCTTTCAAATGCTCAACACATTTTCCCAAAAAATACAGACTCTAGTTCTACCCATTCCAGACAAGAAAGCATATAACAATGCATATTGTAAGTAAGGAAAATAAAAAGTTCATCTGGAATTCACATATATATTTAAAACTACATATAGCTTTAAAAATTTTTTAAATGCAGAATTTCAAACTACTCAGGCTACCCCAGAAAACCAATGCTGATCCCTTTATATAGTCCAACACTGAGCCTATTTGTAGATAAGCTACAAGGTCTAATGTTCTTATCACAAGCCCACAATACCTATTCAACCTACTTTTCCCCTTCAACTATGTAGACAGGAGTTTGAACATGAAAGGAGGACTTGGTGCTAAATCTTATTCTACAATGGATTTGGGCCATTCCCAGTGGTTTCGCTGTGTTCATATTTCTTAGCTTTCGTTTTGGGTTTTACCAATCTTTTAATTTTTTCACTACTGCTAGTTATGTAAGATTTACCATGCTGTAGGTTTTTTTTTTCTTTCAGTACGTGTGCATAAATGAGGCACTTCACTCACTAAGGAAATCTCTTTATAATACAGGATCATAAAAAAAATCCCCTCATCCATAAGGGAAATCTGATAGCTATTTGAATGTAACAAAAACAGTTAACTATTCAAAATTAGATGAAGGGACTACTGTGTCTTTTTTTTAGCTTTAAAATTTCCATTATATATATTTTTAAAGTTTCTGATTTCACAGCCTCTGCATGCATTTACCATAATCACTTGAGGATCTTTTTATACAATATTTTTTTATTAAGGTATTATTGATATACACTCTTATGAAGGTTTCACAAGAAAAACAATGTGGTTACTACATTCACCTTTATTATCGAGTTCCCCCCATACCCCATTGCAGTCACTGTCCATTAGTGTAGTAAGATGCCACAGAGTCACAACTTGTCCTTTCTGTGCTACACTCTTCCGCATGATTCTCCCCACACCATGGACTACTGTGTCTTTTTTTAATTATTTTTAAAAATTGAAGGCATATATTTTTCTTCAAAAAGTAATAAACAATATCTTTGAAATAAATATTTTTTAATTTAAATTCCTATTTATGTCTCATATATGAAACTAAAAGCATCTAAATTACAAATAATCAAAAGTTTTCTTTTTCATGTCAGCTTTTGATTGCTTCATAAAGTCTGAATGAACTTCCCAGCAAGAAGAAATAAAAGGGTATGGGAAGAAAAAGAGTACTAAATTAACAATTCTTTGTTTCCCATTTTATTTGTTTCATTGTTAATTGTATTAAATAACAATTTATTTTATAAAATAAAAACTCTCCAACTCACTGTAGAACTGTTGCATTTTATGCAACAAACATATTCATTGATAACATGGATCTAGAGAGAAAAATACCCAGATCTTTGTTTTGGACTGGGCAGTGATGAATACTTGAATCAATCGGCCAGTATCACGATTCAAGCAATGGAAGCATTATGATAACTAAGTAACCTGTGATGAGAATGATATTCTAACTTCAGATTCCGAATTATAAAACATGGAATGTAAAAGAATGGTTAAGATGACTGGAGAGGAGAAAGAAGGGAAGTGGTAGCAGCTCTATATAAAATTGTGTAACATTAATAAATTATAAAATATTTCACCACCAAGGCCCCCTCGTAACTTCCCTGGGCCCTAAGAATCACTGCCTTTGTAAACACCTTTATCCATAAATATAAATCAATCAATATAAATATAAATCAATAAAAAGAATACTTAAATTACATTTTATGACTCCACTGGTAAAAAAACAAATACATTAGTAATATTAGCATTAAATATTAAAATATTTTCTTCAAACTAAAAGTTCACTTTTCTTTCTGATTTTTAAGTTAATCAAAATATTTTCATGGGCCCCTGAAAGGATTGTGAGTTTTAGGAATTGTGCCTGTAGTGCCTGATGGATGAGATGGCTCTGCCTATGACAACAGGTTTTCCCCGACTATTTTTAATTTCTTCTGATTATTCTAAGGACATTTGGCAGAACATTTTACAAAGCTTGGTTTAACACAAGCATTGAATTACATTTATCCTCACAGAATCTTTCATACATGTTACATTTATCTACTTCAACTTACTGACTGATAGTTTTAGGAGCTTCCATCATAAATGTTCAAAAATATAAGCACGAACACACATATTACCAGACTGCTTCTCTTCCTCCAGAACTTAGAATATCTATCATTAAAAGACAGATTATATATACTGAAAATATAGTCTCTTATAGTTTGATACGAGACAAAATATTTTTAGAAATTGAAAACTGTATAGACAATATTCTATTATGAACTTCAAGTTCTCAGAGAATTGATCTTAATTGTTCCCACCATAAAAAAGAAAATGCTAATTATGTGATGTGATAGAGATATTCACTAATACACTGGTATCTGTTGCAAAATATAAATTATCAAATCAACCAGTTGCACATCTTAAACATAATCAATGTTATATTTCAATTACATGTCAATAAAAGTAAAAATGATAAATAAAAGCAAACACTATATATTTATTCTGGGCACAGACTGGCAGTAGAACTATAAAAACTGGTTAATTAATTTACATTTAAAGGATGTTTTTTTCCCCCATGATTTTCTTGGACTGTGAAATCAAGATAGTATACACTTTTTATGATCATATTACTATTTAGCTGGACTATTTGGTCACTATTTGAAATACAACTTAGGGATTCTATTATAAAACTTATTAATATATGTTTAATTTTAGAACAATTGGGAAGAAGGCAGTCTGCAAAGGGATTCTGAAGACTGCCTATGGAATCATTCAAGAAAAGGAGGCATAAACCCAGCCAGCTATGTCAGCAAGGAGCACCCAGGAATTCAAAGGAATGATAAATATTCCTGGTAGATTACCTTCAGAGTGACCAACTAAAGCTTAACCAGTGGAATAAAATGTTTTTATCAAATGCATACACAGTCAAAATGACCTTTGCTCTCAAATTCTCTAAATCTGTAAAATATTAGCAAAGTTTAATATAGTATCTTGTCTCACATGAAACAAATTTGGCAAATGAAAAAGAATCATTTTTAAAAGTTACATTATTTTTAGCTATACGCAAAAAGGTTTTTTCTTTTCATGGTACCTGAGGTTTTACATTTGTATTTTTCATTAAATTCATATCTCTAACATTTGATTCCAGAGCCAAGAATTAACTGCAATGTCACTGCTGACACCAAAAATAACCCACTTATTTACATGTTAATGAACCTTTATTATAAAGTACCAGTTTGTATGTCTGCCAGCAAAGAAAGCATTCTCATCAACACCTCAATTGCAAATTCTTTGCCTATACTATAATTTCCATACTATATTTGTCCTTATATCAAACAGTCTATTATTTCTACTTTAGATTATATCAATTTCTTTTCTTTGCCACAAAAGGATATATAGGAGCCAACTGGTAACGTATTACTACCACTGTAGGAAGGGCTGTGTAAAGCATGTGGATGAATTTTGTTTAAGAGATTCATGAAGCAAGTTAAAAAAGCTACATGTGGCTAAATGGTCGTTGCACTACCAATATTTAACTTCTTACTAAAAAAGAACTTTTCTATAATTTGATTATCAAAGAATTTCACCAAGTGGACTTCACTATTGAGCAAAAGGGTGTTTGGTAAAAGTATAGTTAACTGTGAGCCTCTTTTCAGTGGATTTTTCTGAATTAAAAACGCTGAATATTAGGTTCTTGAAAGAAGACATTCACAAATCTAATTACTGTTGTGTAATATATCAGGGGGTGAGAAGCAAGCATAAGAAAATGCTTAAAGCCAAATCAGATCAGAAAGGAAAGGGAAAGATGAGGATAATTCTTCTCTGGCTAAGAAACCAGAGAGACAATTCATTTCCTGAAGATTCAAAATTGTATTTCCCTGTCTAAGTTCTTAGGTGAACAATCTCATGAAAATGGTATTTTAGTATTCATTGATTAAAATGGCATTTTAGAATTCATTTATTTATGTTTAATAAATTGGCACCATAGCTCTTCAAAGAGAAAATCCATCCTAGCGCTGCATGCTGTCCTGGGGTGGTCCCTGCTAGCTGGGGACTCCTGACAGCAGCAAGGAGATCACAGTCAGTGGAGCCCTACAAGACAGAACACTAAACCCTAGCTGCTCTTAGAAATCTTTATGACATTTAAAGGTGCATAATCAAACTACTGCCTTTTAAAAAAATTCACCTAAATGAAAGGAAACAGGGAAAGAACTTAGTAAAGACATGTTAGGTTTCATCCAGTAGCTGAAGGCCTATCTTGTAGAAGAAAAATTTGAAATATTACAAGTGTCAATTTAGAGGAAAATTTAACCTAAAGCTAGAGTTCTGGGAAAGGAGAGAGTAAAAAGATGCTCCTAAGATGATCTCGATGACAAGATGAACCTGAAGAGGCACAAGGTGAGTCCAGGCACTCGGCTGTGTAAAACACACTCTCCAGGGAGACTATTTAAACCTGAACCAAAATTGAAGAGACCCTAAGGGAAAGGATTAGTCTTAAAAATCCTGAGAAAATGCTTAGATTGCCCCTAAAAGCAAACTCCCTAAAGTTCTGGATCCAAACTGTTTTCCAACTTAAACCACTACTCAAAGATGGAGGAAAAAAGGCAGTAAGAATTTCTTGTGTGCATGCTCATTTATAACACCAAACATTAGGCTTTCCATGCTCTGTCTGGACAGTCATATCCTAGGAACAGAAAAGGGTTTAAGGGTAAGCCACCCATCTCCATTCTACCTCATGGTTTTGGCTCAAGGCTATGACCATAGGACAGTGGATATTCTTGGCACGTTCTAAATTGAAAATGTGTAGCTTTCCTAATATTAGACTTGTAACAAATGGTTAAGAGAGAGTTTTACTCTGTCCATGGAAGCGAGAAACCTTAAAACAAAGCAGGAAGTTTTTGTTCAATGACTAAGAAGTAGAATCTTTTGACTTAAAAACAGTAACACAGAAGGAGACATTATCAAGAGAAATTTTAAACTCATTTTACTAAAAAAAGATATCAAATTGTCCAGAGAAACCCATTTGTTCTGCATCACTAAGAAAGTTGTGTGCTTACAGGTTTTCATCAGGATACCTAAGGACTTCAGAAGATCACTTTTAAGTGCTACAATTCTGGAAACATCCCCCCACTGTTTTCTTCTCTGGGAAAATTCCTCAGTTTTCTCGTGAGTAAAATGTTCCAATATTTTTTCTTGATGAAAGGAAGGAAGGAAGGAAGGAAAAAGGGAGAGAAACAGTGAGGGAAGGCAGGAAGAAAAGGATGGGAAGGAAGAAAGGAGGTGGGGTGGAGGCATGAGGTAGGAAGAAACCTGATGAAGTAGTGAATGAAAGTAGGGATAGCGAGTCAGCCTGATGTGTTCCTGACTTGAAAGAAAAGTAGAGAATTTTACCATTAAGTTTGAAGCAGCTATTAGTTTGAGATTGCATAAGTATTACTCTATTATTTACAAAGACTATATAACCAGTGCATGTTGAATTTTATGAAACACCCTTCTGAGCATTTTCATGTAAGGTTTCTCCTTGAGGATATATTCTCCAGTGAGGATATAGACATGGGGTTGGTAAAGCTTTTCTGTATGAGGTCAGAGAATAAATATTTTCAATTTTAGGGCCACAGGGCCTGGTTACAACTATTTAAACCTGCCATTGTCGTATGAAGGTAGCCATAGAAAAATAAAGTGATGGGCATGGCCCTGTTCAATAATACTTGTTGTTTTTTATGAATACAGGCAGCAGGCCAGAGTTGGCCAGCAAGGCAGCAAAGAGTATTTTGTTGACCTCTACTATAGATTATGAGAATATATGTTTCTCTCCTTGCATCCCCCAAAGTAACTCTTTTTAAGCATGATCTATTAAAAGTCTAGTAAAAGGGACTGTTAAATATCCTTAATATTCTATTTAGAATCTCTGCATCTATACTCAAAATGAGATTAGACTTTTTATTTTGATGGGGTGCTTGGTTTTATAGTTATGCTAATAACAAAAAAAATTTGTTTGCTCTGGAAAAAAGTTTTACACATCATGAGAGTTCTCAGTTTCTTTCAAGTTGAAAATAACCTGGCTGGCTATAGATGCCATTTCTGAAGATTATTCTTTGACTTGAAAAAAATAAAATCTCTGATGCATAGTGTCTGTTTAGGTTCCTACTTTCTAGTAGTCCTACAAAATCTACATGTCAACAAGATACTCAAATGTATTGATAATTTTATATAGACACATTTGACAGTATGTGTTCAATGGAATATTACCTCCCATGATTGATTCAAGAGGCTATCCAGGTGCACCTCAGAGATACTGCCGTTTGGGTTCCAACCACAGCAATAAAATGAATACCAAACTGAAGTGAATCTAATGAATTTTGTTTTTCTAGTGCACACAAAAGTTATGTTTACACTATGTTGTGGTCTGTTAAGTGGGCAACAGCATTATACCTTTAAAAAAATGTATATACCTTAACTGAAAAATACTTTATTGCTGAAAAATGCTAACCTCCACCTGAGCTTTCAGCTGCTTACGATCTTTCTGCTGGTGGAGGGTCTTAACTCAGTGTTGATGGCTGCTCGCTGATCCGGGGGGTGCCTGCTGAAGGCAGGGGTGGCTGTGACAATTTCTTAAAATAAAACAATGAAGTCTGTCCTATCAATTGACTTCCTTTCATGACTGAGTTTTCTGGAGCGTGTGAGGTTGTTTGATAGCCTTTTACCCACAGTAGAACTTCTTCAAAATTGAAATCAGTCCTCTCAAACTCTGTTGCCACTTTATCAACTAAGTTTATGTAATACTCTAAACCCTTTGATATCATTTCAACAATCTTCACAGCATCTTCACCAGGAGTAGATTCCAAATCAAGAAACCACTTTCTTTGTTCATCCATAAGAAGCACCTTGAATTTCTTAATGGCACCTAGAAGGGTGAATTCTTTCCAGAAGGTTTTCAATTGATTGTGTCCAGATCCATCAGAGGAATCACTATCTATGGAAGCTATAGCCTTCTGAAATGTATCTCTTGAATAAGATTTGAAAGTCAAAATGACTCCTTGGATGTATGAGCTGCAGGACAGATGTTTTAGCAGGCATGACAACAATGCTGATCTTGTCCATCTCCATCAGAGCTCTTGGGTGACCAAGTGCATTGTAAATGAGCAGTAATCTTTGAAAGGAACCCTTTTCCTGATCTCAACAATGAGCTTAAAATATTCAGTAATCCATGTTGTAAACAGATGTGCTGTCATCCAGGCTTTGTTATTCCATTTGTGGAACACAGGCAGAGGAGATTTAGCATATTTCATAAGGGCCCTTGGATTTCAGAATGGTAAATACGCTTTGGCTTCAACTTAAAGTCTCCAGCTGCATTAGCCCCTGACAAGAGAGTCAGCTTGTCCCATGAAACTTTGAAGCCAGGCATTGACTTCTCCTCTCCAGCTATGAAAGTCCTAGATGGTATCTTCTAATAGAAGGCTGTTCCATCTATATTGAAAATCTGTTTTTGAGTGTAGCCAACTTTATTAATTATCTCAGCTAGATCTTCTGAATAATTTGGTGCAGCTTGCTGCTTCACTTTGAACTTATGTTTTAGAGTTTCTTTCCTTGAACCTTATGAAGTAATCCCTACTAGCTTCAAACTTTTCTTCTGCAGCTTCCCCACCTCTCAGCCTTCATAGAATTGAAGAGAGTTTGGGCCTTGCTCTGGATTAGGCTTTGGCTTAAGGGAATGTTGTAGCTGGTTGATCTTCTATCCAGACCACCCAACTTTCTCAATAAAAGGCTGTTTCACTTTCTTATCATTCATGTGTTCACTAGACTAGTGCTTTGTTTCCTTCAATAACATTTCCTTTGCATTCACAGCTTATCAAACTGGTGCAAAAGGCCCAGCTTTCAGACTGTCTCAGCTCTTGACAAGCCTTCCTCACTAAGCTTAACCATTTCTAGGCTTAAAGTGAATGATGTGGGACTCTTCCTTTCACTTGGAAAACTTAGAAGCCATTGTAGGGTTACTAACTGGCTTAAGTTCAATATTGTTAATTTTCAGGGACTAAAGATGCCAGAGGAGAGAGAGAATGACCTGGGAACAGCCGGTTGGTGGAGCAGTCAGAACAAACACATTTATCGATTAAGTTTGCCGTCATATGTGGGTACAATTTGTGATGCCCCGAAACAGTTACAAAAGTAACATCAAAGATCACTGACCACAGATCAGCATAACACATATAATAATAATGGAAAAGTTTGAAATATTACAAGATTTACTAAAATGTGGCACAGGAACATGAAGTGAGTGAATGTTGTCAGAAAAAATGGTGCTAACAGACTTACTTAATGCAGGGTTGCCATAAACCTTCAAGCATATGAGGGCAACTTGGTAGAAATTTTGGTCATTTTTCTTCTTTGAAACCATACCATGTGTATGACAATACTGAACATAAGCAAACTGCAATTTCTGATCACAAAATACATGGGATAATAACTGTGACTATAATTAGTGCCTTGGTTGCTAGACATATACATAGTCCCACCATGAGGTCATACTCCAGTAATCCCCTAAGGCGGAACTAGGCTCTAGTCAAGCAAACTCTACATTGGTAGCTCCGGCCCCTTGGAGAGTAGAGTTAAAGTTACAGACACTCTAGAAAAAAATGGTGAGTATATCACACAGTTTGTTTTAGGGGGTGCACAGATTTCACAAAGCTCACCCCAGAATCCTCAAAATGATTTAACACCTAGGTGGATAACACTTGTTCTAGAGGTTAGTCAGGAAGCAATTCACAGGGTTATAGTTTAGGGATGGAGAATCTTCAGCTGGGGGCATAGAAGACAGACATTCACCTAGTATTTTGAAGTTTTACTTTGCACCTTCCTTTCATTCAAATTCAAACAGCATGAACTGAGCAGAGAAAAAAGTATATACTGGATTTTGATTGATTTATAAACATTTTGAGATAGGCAAAAAAGAGTAAATAAGTCCTATATGTAGGACTTATAAGACACATGAAGTGAACAGCTGCAGGTTGGCCAAGGAATGAACAAATCCATCTTACGACCTCTCTCTCTCCCTCTCTTTCTCTCTCTCTCCCCTTTGCATAAAGAAATAAAAATAATCAGAGGATAAAGCAATACCTGGTAAACTCTGGGAAAAAGAGGTAACTTAGGTGCTTCTATTTAAGCCATAATCCCCTTGCTAGTTCTCTTGGGTTAACCTCTACTTGACTAGTGGGAGAACTCATGTCTGAGCCATATTTCCCCTGATCTCTTTACCACTGATCAACTCTTGTGGAAAGTATAGAAATTAACTTTTACACAAATTAATAGGCTACTTGTAGAATAACAAGGGATTAAAATGAAAAGACAGCAAACATGGTTTTAATTCTTATGTATAAAGATGACATGTTATTTTAGGAACATTGGATAAATAAAAAATTATTCTACCCAAAGTGGACACTTGCTCTAACTGTACCATATCTGTTATCACCTTAATATAAAAAATATCTTGTATAATGACTTTAAAATGGCTACAGCTTGACCCCCAAATGATTTAAGGGTATAAGGAAAGAGAAAGAGAAAGAGAGAGAGAGAGAGAGAGAGGGAGGGAGGGAGGGAGGGAGGAGACTGACTTAAATACCATCTCTCTTCTAGGCAGCAATTTCCCCAGATGAAGAGGTCACCAATGTTTAACAGTGCACTGCCATGTTAATTTAGTATGACAAGATAAAGCAGTAATCTCAGCTCGGGGAGGCTGTAAACCGCCTGCTATCCGGGGACATGCTCAAGTCGATTTGCACTGTATATCACTTTATACAATTGCCATGACAAAGCCCCCTGAGTTCTCACATGTAAATCTCTCCACCCTCTCTTCCCAGAGCCCCCTCTTTCATTCCCTCCCAGTTTCTTTCTCCCTGCTTCATGTCCAGGTAGATGACATCCACTCAGCACTGATCTCTGAAAACGTAAAGCCCTGCACGTGACAAGGGACACATAATACACACCCTGCTCACAACCACTCTGTCAGGTCTGCCAATTTAAAAGACGATGTTCAGAGACTTAGATAATCCATTGATCCCACTTGCATTGGCTTTTATATTTCAGTCTGTCATGTTAAATTGTCAAGGGGAGCGATTAAACTGATGTTTTGTGATTTGAGATTTACTTTCCTAGGAATGATAGTTTTCAAAGCTTGTCTTACTAAGTTGTGCTTAAAGATTATCCCTAAGAAAGCAGATGTATCTTTACTGCTATCAATCTAGTAATAAAACTATAAAGTGTTTTAGGTAAGGACATTTTGGAGATATTCAGGGTTATAAACATGAGAGTGTAAAACTGAATTAAATTTGGATTTTTTAAAAGTGTTTTCTGTGCAGTTCTCTCTGCATGAAGCAAAAACACCATATATAAAAAAGGGGGAAAACGTGTTTCTATCTATGTAAAACAAAGATAATTATGGAGTCACTGAAGATGGCATAACAAACTGGGAAGAGTTTGTATGATAGGAATAAAAAGATCATATGAAGCGCATGGGAAAATTGACAAGTTAAAGTTGTAGCCAATAAAACAAAGGCAGAGATGCATGTTTAATCATCAAGAATTAACTGCTAGAGATATACATGTTTTGAATAGGTGTGTTAGTTTAACACGTCAGATTTCTGACTGGTCGAGCTGTTATGTTATAAAAACCCATTTGTATTGTACCTTTTCTGCACATTAGAGCCTTTTTACAACATCTCAAGCTGCCCTTATGGGTACACAGAAATGAGAGACCAAAGGACTGAAAAGCAATAAACACAATACTAATAAACATAGGATGAATCCTCCACAAGTACTAATAAAATTCCTAAAACCAAATGGAAATTTTTAAATGTATTTAAATGCCAAAAACAACAAAGGACAACAAAAAGTCGATATGCTAATAAAACTGCAGTAATAAATATGAACCTCATTAAACAGGTCTAAAAAGGAAAATCATGATGTAGCCTTTAGGATGTTTGAAAGAAAACCTAGGCAATTTAAAAATATACTCTGTTCTAAAATATTTTTGCTGATTTATTTTATGCTGATGTTGCTTTCTTTTGACAAACTATTTGGAGAAAAGTAACATATGAAACTACAGAAAAATGCTGTGATCCATGAGCATCCATGACCCATGATCCATGTGGAGAGCCACTGTGGCTGAGAGAACTGGAAAGGTGACGGAAAGGGAGCTAGGTAGTTATTTCATGTAATTGTTGTATCAACTATCTATGAGTCAAGTACCATTATTTCCTATATTATTTCAACACATAGATAAAGTTATACTCAAGAGGGTCTTCTATGACCACAGATTTTGGAGACCTTCATTCATTCAACTATTTTGATCTGACTTGAGGGATACAGTGCTGTACAAGACAGACATATTACCCCAACAGGACCACAGAGCTTTCTCCTTTCAATGAATTTGCATCTCATGTTCAAGGCGAACTACATCCAAGACATTGACAGAGCTTACAGGTAAGACTACTCAACCATTTAAAGTGGGACAGAGTAATATGGATAATATTCCTCCTGGTTATTAAAAGGAAAACATGCCTATTGGGAGCCCAAAAGAAAACACAGGGTTTGCTTGTTTTTCCTGGCAAATAATAGTAATTAGTTAACAGAGTACAAACTATTCAAGCGCTATAGCATTTATTAAGTGACTGCTATGTGTCAGGCATGGTTCAAAGCCAATTATGAGAATTATATCAATCCTCACAACACTGCTCTACATAGGGAGCTTCTTCTGTGAATATCCCCATTTTCAGATGAGAAAACAAAAGCACAGAGATGCCACCAAGCTTAGACAAGATCGCACTTCTCATGAAATGTGGAATTACGATTGGAACCCAAGCAGTTTTGAGGACAAGATTAGGTTCTTTTACCATGCATCCTACATCTCAGAATCTTATCAACTGCAGTTCGGACGTGGCTTGGGTAGATTTTTGTGGTGGTGTTGAGTAACAGCCTTAACAACATGAAGCAAAAATGAGGCCGCCAATAAGCAATATTTATGATAACTGAATCTGCCACAAATATCTGACAGAGACAGTATCTCAGGCTGAATGAGTGATCTTTTACAGTAGTCAAAAATCCACCCCCCCAAAATAAACCTTTTAATGACAACTGATTGAGGTTCCTATTGGATTTCTCATTTCAAAAGTATTTTTCCTTAGCTTAAGATTTTCCTGTAGGTTAATTAAATGTAGAAGAAAGCATCTGACATTTAATACAATGTACCATTTTTCTGCTAGATCACAGAACTTAAACATTTCTTTCAGGCACTCGTTTAACTGGTAACTAACATTTACAGAGGTCCTGCTATATCCCAGGCACCACAATGCTCTACGTGTCTTGACTTTTTTAAACATTATAAGCACCCTCTAAGTTAGATACTCTTCTGACTATCCCCATTTTACAGATGGCAAAAATAGGTACAGAAAATTTCCGTAACTTAGCAAATGCCATACGGATATCAAATAGCAGAATCTGGAATTCATTAACTTTATCTCTAGTGGTCATGTGCTAAAGCCCTACACCATGCAGACAGTCTTCTAGCCAGAACACAAATTAATACTAACTTTTATGTGAAATGTTTAGCAAATAATCCTTTGGAATCCCATGTATTGACCAACAGACTATGTAGAACTTCTAGTACATGTTCTGAAATTGTTAAACCTTCCCTGTGTATCTGAAGGCAGCTAAAAAGACAAAAAAAAAGTTGCCTCTGAGTTAAGATGGAATAATCAAGCAATGACTGCTCTACCTGCATTCCCTGAAAGCATTTCTAAAAGGCTTTACAATTATTTATTCTGATGAATTACAAAAAATGATTTCAGTGTTTGTCTAAGTGGAGAGGCAGTAAGCACAGTTATTAAGTACTTAGGTTTTGAAGTCATGAATCCAAACTCTATCACTTCTTTATTAGGCAAATCACTTTACCCAAGACTGTTTTCCATCTGTAAATTGGGGATAATTACAGTTGTCGAACTCCCTGGGTTGACATCAGATTGGCTGAGATAATAAATATAGGGTGGCTGGTACATAAAAAACACTGAAATATCACACATTCCTATTATTATTTATTATAAGATATTGTATGCTAAACAACATTGACTGAAATCTCCCATATTTAAGTTGCAACTATCAGTAGATAGGCTGTAAGATATATATATTCACACAGGACTTTCTCAGTTGCTTCTTATGTTCTATTGATGACCCTGGGGAAATCAGAATCGCGGATACATGAGAAGCATGTTCTCTGAATCCTGTGTCCCTAGTGTGCAAACACACCAGCCACTGCCACAAAGCCTAAAGATGGATATTGATAACAGCCCAGCGATCTCCCCATTTCCAAATATATGTCTACAGAGGAAAGGGTCCAGTAGTGGCAGGAGAGATGGTTACCAGGCTTAGTACCTTATTACAAGTTGTGCTGTAAGTTATTGTAACTTATTTTCTGTTACTCATTAATAGAGGTTTTGACATTTTATGTATCTATTTTATATCTACACAAATAGAAAGCTACTTAATGGTATATATTTTTAGTAATATCCCCTTTTCATGGCCTACCTCCACTTGAAATTTTTTACTAACCCTTAGAAAATGATTTTCTCATTTAGGGATATCGGCCAATAAGATGAAATGTTTTATCTTGAGACAGGCTGGATTTTTAAGAGCTAAGAAGAGACACTGAAGTAAACACTGCTTCTCCATATAATGACAATATTGTTTGCTCTGCTGCCACAGAAGCAGCCTTGACTAAATAAGACACAAAATCCAGTCACTTGTGTTCATTTACTTTATCATGTGATGTCAGTATCACAGAGCTGGCCAAGGCTGCTCTCCTTACATTCACACCTCATCTGCTCACATGGATCATTCCTAAAAATGGTAAGAGAAATTTTTTAAAAAGCATTCGCCTTTGTACAAAGAAAATATGTAATCAAAGGGACCAGTTACAGTTGTCAACTTATATTAGCTTTACATTTGTTTCCCATTTCAAATAACAAAGAACTTTCTTCCCCTATCTAGTAGAATAGAGGAAAACATAGAATTTATTTTCTAAAACAAGAAATGGGGAAAAAAATGGCACAAGATGATCAAAACTGGTAGCATACTGAAATACTGTCATGAATTCAGTTTTAATGTCAGTGCAAATTATGGGCATCTCAGACTTTGTGGAGGAAGTGAAGAATTTAAATGCACTTGCTGTTTTTAAATACACCTAATGTGGCACTGAGAGTATTCTAAGAATTTTGAATCCAGATTGTCATTGTTATAAGGAATCATCTCTTGGAAGTGCTTTTTTCCCTGATTTTCCTATCAGAGTTTCTATACTGTTGCATTCCTTCCTGTTTTTTTTTAACTCATCTTTCCCAATTCCTGGCATTTCCCTTTGTCTTACTTTTAAAAGAGAAAGCTATATGAGTATAATTGCCAAAATATGTGAGAAAAAGAAATCACAATGCAAATCCAATACTTAAGTGGTTTTTATGATTTCACTTTCTGAAAAACCAAGTTAAGTGATAATGGCTGTGGTTTTTCAGGAGGCTGCTATACAATGATCACATTCTTCTTTTTAGGCACAGTGGACAGCTGTAACTGACTGATATAGCCAAGAGGAAATATGGAGTATTATTTGAAATATTTTGAAGTCCCACTGGCAATTCGGTTACTGAACCTTATAAATTTCATTCCAATTCCTACAATTCAGGGACCAAAACTACAAAATTCCTACTTTTTTTCAATCCCCTTAGGTGACTGTCCTTTGCAAGTAAAAATGAGAAATAATAACAAACTCATTGCTGTTACTGGTCATATTATGTTAAGACAATGATACTAAGATCAAAATCATTTTCTAGTTATGCAAATAACTAGAAACTGTTTCTTTGTTTGACCAGTATTTATAAAATCTCAAATTTAGAAAATAAATATTAAGACAAAAACAGTAAACTGAAGTAAAGAAGCAATCGAACACTGATTGAAAGACAGTGATGGAGGCTGTCAGTTTTACATGGAAGCTAGTAACAGGCAAAGAACATACATAGCTGAAGCTCTAGGTCCCAAACACTTGGATTCACAATTAAGTACAATTTTGAAAAATAAAATGGA
Organism: Smutsia gigantea; assembly: GCA_032199065.1. Taxonomy (NCBI): domain Eukaryota; kingdom Metazoa; phylum Chordata; class Mammalia; order Pholidota; family Manidae; genus Smutsia; species Smutsia gigantea. The sequence continues at coordinate 395,129 of JAVSCE010008688.1, read as the reverse complement.
CACTAATGTAGATTTCTGTCTTTTTTTCTCTAAGTAAGGACATTAAAAATAAAATTGCAATTTACTATCAACACGGGGTCATGGAAGAAGTAAAAGAATATAATTTCTGAATATACTGAAGGAATATACCACATAATTTTGTGAAGAACTGACTACACTGTACCTGGTAGCTAAAATTCAGTGAAAACTTTATCAGAAAACCAACTGATCTTTATTAACCACATACAGTAAGAGAAATGTCGGCTAAATGCAAGAAGGTTTGGCAACCCCCCAAGAAGCAATATATGTAAATAAGAAGGAAGTATATATATCAGAGTACAATGGTGTTGACTCTCTGACCCGGTCTTCCTTCCTGGGAATGGCTCCACTGAGATCCACAAGAGGACCCATTAAGAATGTGTTCTGAGAGAGACAAATTGAAACAGAGGAAGGAGGGGCAAACAAGGAAATGAATCAAAGGGAGAAAATGCAGAAAAATTGCAAACAAAACATCTAAGATACAGAATGAAGGTCAGTTCTCAAACTTTTCATGATTTTTAACTTCCAAATACAAATGATCCTATTATGTAGGTCCGGGAATAACAAATGAGATAGAGATGAACGTCTATTCATTCCACAAAAATCAGGAACACCATTCAAATAAGTTTCCAGCACGGCTTCTTGAGTCCTTGCTATTTCTTAGGATATTTCCAGCATCCTAGACAAGCATCTCATCATTCTTTCCATTTCCTCAAGGTGCTCACCCAGATAAAGAAAGGAAACATTTAAAATTACAACAATCAAAGCAGTTGTTTTTATTACCAGTAATAGGATGTACATATTTTACAAACTTCCCTACATTTATATTAGGACCTTTACAGTGACTTCGGTGTTTTTTTTGTTGTTAACTTGCTCTTTATTTCCTTCTTAGCCATTTTCTCTGGGGGGAATGGGGTATTATGACAAAAACAAAACTATACTCAAGCATAAAGTAAACACCTTGCATTAAGGACAACTGACCCATTGTGCATATTTAATATCTTGACATCTAGTAATTCTTTTGTGGAAACAATTTCAAATTAATATATATTTGACCCTCACAAATAAGATCTTTCAACTGTGAATCTCTTTATCACTTGTTGCCTGTACCAGGGTTCTCATATTTTATATAATATTAAGGTAATTTTTGTGTCTATTTTACCTCCATCCTATTAAAAACCTGTGAGAAGGAAGACATTATTCTTATTCTTATCTCTGCTGATAGGTATTCATTTTACATATTTCAGGGGAATCTTTCCACAACACTCCCTGTTAAACGAAAGCCATTAAATTCATTAGGTCAAATCTCCTTATGCAAACACATTCCCCACCCCCCCCTTACCACAGCATCAGAATTTCTTATTTAATCCCCTGTCACCGCATAGCGCCATGTTGGGGACGCTAATGGTAGACCGTCATTAAGTGTCTGAACTATCTTGTAACTCTCATAGAGTTTTTTTTTTTCATGCTAGAATACATTCATTAATTTCTTTCACTTTTAGCTCAACAGTAGTATTTCAAATAATGTGGACATCATAGAAATCAAGGTTTCCCCACTTGATGTTAGACCCTCCCCCAACCAGATGGAGCAGAACTGTATAGCAACAGGAAAAAAGGATCTATTGCACAACTATTCCAATGGCTTTGATGGACCCCAACTGATTGTTTTTTCACAGGTCCTCATTCCTTCTGGCCCTGGGGGTAATTTTCAGAAACAATGCAAGTGTAAAGATTGAATCATTTTCATTCAAACACAAGCCTGGCATTTTATCTAGACAAACAGTTTCATGTAGTATTTTCTGACAACATTTACAGAGTAATGTTTGTAGCAATGTAATTTAATTGTATGATAAACTTCAATTTACCATAAAAAGCAAATACAAACTGGTCACCATTTTCACCTTGTTTCAGTTGAACTGGCCTTGTTCAGATAAGCCAGCCTATCTCTGACAGAAACAACAGTTTATAGATAAACTGTGTGAAATAGGGTATATGTGTGTAGCATTATACTGCCCACTATCATGATTTTATACTGCCACAATGCACATATGCCTTCCAAGCTTACTTTATCTGAATCTTTCTGCATCTGTCCTCTGTGCATTAAAGTAAGCACATTCCACATCGTTCAAAAGTAATTACACTTTGGTCGAGACTGTAGGAGACTGCTCTCCCTAACAATGAAATTCTCATTATTAGAGCTGGCACAATAACTACACTGGTGCTAACAACGCTATGCATTATACCATCACAATAACTTATGCTAAGTCTGATGTTCAAAGGTAACCACAAACTTAAGAGCTTATAAAAACCATCATAGGAAAATAGGAATCTCTACTATACCATAATTAAGGTCCAATTCTGTGGGATTATTTTTAAATAACACACACATTTTTCTCTTTTCCTTCTTCAATCTTCTGAATAGTACCTCTCACATAACAATATCCTAGTCAAACTTGAAAATAAATTTCTAATGACTATTAGGTGGCCAGCAGATTTATATAAAGGGCATTTGGAGACACAGCTATACTTATTAAAATTATTTAGGGGTAAATAAAGCATCCCAGGAGTTGACCGTGAGCCCGAGCAAGTGAAAGCCTCTCTCTGTGTGTGCACTGAATGAATTCTTTCAGTGTTTAAGGTTGGGCTTCACAAGTTGGAGCCCTGCCATATTGTTACACTTGGCTCTCAGCTATACGTCCAACATCTATAGACGGTCAGCTTAAAAAGATACCTTTTCCTTCTTTTGATGGGCATCAGGGGGAAACTGACTCACCCTGATTATTGCTTTATGTAATTAGTGTCCTTGCAATATTTAAACATATTGACATCAAGATACATCAAATTATTAAACCCAAAACACATAAAACCTAATAATGTACCCAGAGGTTTTTACCAATTCCAGGAAAATATTTTCAATATTAACAGGAAACGAGATACTGAATTTTGACATATTTCCAAATCAAATGGATCTTTAAATATTAACAAAAATGACAAACATAGCATTTATTTCATATGAAATTCATCTATCTGTACAGTGAACGACTCAAGTTATTTTTTAATGAAAATATTGTATTCTTAAAATAAAAATACTATGTTTTAAAAATCAATCTTGGAAGGCCACCACTCTACAGGCATACAAAATTGTTCACTTAACTCAAGAGAAACTTAGGAAGTCAGAAGAGAGTTTGGCTGAGGTAAGAGCATTCTTCTTGTTGGGTGGGGGGAAGACAAGTGATTATTCAGTAACCACAGGTGGTCGAGACTTTCATTTCACATCACATTTGACACTAGAACAACAATCTAACCAACAGAAGTAGCATGCAACCAGACAGAAAATTAGCGCCCAAATGGCCATCCCCCGCCCTGGCTGCCAGAGACACTGCTATTTGATTTCTCTTCAGACTGCTCTATTCCCTTCTGGTGCTCATAAATAATCATATTGATAAACAGGAGGATATGTTCTGGATAGTTCTGTGCATCACGAAATAAATCCATTTACATTGGAACTATTATTAAAAATGACCCATAAATTATGTCTCTGAAAATCTTGAGTGACAAACTCCAAACCCCTGTTAAAAAATCAGAGGGAGGGGACAAAGGTAAAGATTTGACCTTCAATAAAAATAAAGCCCAGGACTGCCTTCCTACTTATGTCAGAATCAGACTTGCCAACCTTGCCTTCTACCTTTTGAAGATATATGGGAATCGTATTTTGCTATTAATTGCTTGGCAAGATTATGAAAGCTTCAAGGAAGGAACCAATAGAACCAGTCCTTTTCATACTTAGAACTCTCTGTGTCTCAATCCTATACTGTTTAGAAATCTGACAATAGTTTATAAATATATGTGCATAATCTATTCACACTGTTCATCTATATACACTCTTGAGTAGTGAGCAAAACCTTCCAAGAATAGATGGACTTAATAGTATTCATACCAGTTAGAGCTTTGTGGGAATTGCTCTTAGCTAGGCACTTTCTCCAAAATACTAAAGCAATAAACACAACTTAGGAAAAGAAGAATTTCATCTTTATCTGACCCAAGTCCAAACAGTAACACTGTATACCGTGAATATGAACAAAGGCTCCTGATTACTCAAAATCTCTATATGGTGACAGTTATGAAGTGAAAGGAACTTTTACCTCAGGAAATATTTTCCAACTTAAATTTTATACTGAAAGCATCTCTATAACTTCTAGCCAATATTACAGGGATTACTCAAAAAGATTTACTTTGTCTCTGAACTACATGGGCAATGCAAAATGTAGACCTTTCAACATCTCTTTTATATTTAAGAATGGAGTATGAATGTCGCACATAAATGGGCAATGGAATCTGGAAACCTTTTTTTTTTCTTAAACTGAACTCTATGATATAAAGACCATGAAACATTCTCTCTGTTTTCAAAGATATTGAATAGGGAAAAAAAAATAGAGAATGCATTTTCCCACTGAAATAAAAGAGACTGTTATGTGAACATGACAATTGCCTAGTATCCAGAAAAAATTATTTGTGTTGAAAAACAATTCTATAAATATATTCAATCATTCTTACAAATAGGTAAACTGTATCTTAATCAGCTTAATGACTGAATATATCATAGATATAATGACACACCTTCTGAAATTACATAGTAGATTCTACTTTAGTTCTAAAATTTCTGGAAATCAGCATATTTACCATGAATACTGTGTTAACAACTTTGCCCAAAACATATTTATTTTTTAATCATCCAGATAACTCCACCACTTAAACAGTAATCATAAACATACATCTATTGTATGCTAGGTAACAGAAATACAAATTTATATATGACTGTGACTTCAAGAAGAAATACAGGGCATAGAAAGGCAGACATGTTAACACATAAATTATAACATAGGCCATGAGAAAATATATGAACAAATGTCATGGATAGAAGAATAATGCAGCCACCTTTCCAGCACAGTGAAGAAGCATTATGAACTCAGTCTTACAGTTAAAAACACAATTAACCAGGAAAGAGAGTTTCCCAGGTAGGAAGAATAAAGCTGTGCCATTCGAGGTCACATGATAGTTTTTGAACATGTACGAAAAGCTTGGCGTACCTAGAGCATTGGGAACATGGAGGGATATGGGAGGCAGAGGCTAAAGCCATCGGGTGGTGCTAGTTTGTATAGAGTTTTATGCTATGATAAAAGGTTTAGACTAAATCCTGTAAGCACAAAGACACACATTAATTTCCAGATGGGGTAAATAATCCAACTCATTTCTCAGGGAAACAAGCCTAGTGGATACTGAAAGAAAGACTAGAAAGAGGGGAGGCTGAAAACGTAGGATCGCACAGAAGATTCTTTCAACTGTCTAGTCAAGAGATGAAGAGCTGATGGGGTCAAGGAGCACATTTAGAAACTGATGAGACATACAGCAAGAGAAAAATATCAGTGCTGACAACCCTAAAACTAGGTTAAATCATCCAAACTGTATGAACTTCCCGAACAGTAAATCTTAACCTTTTGGGGTTTCAGATCTGCTTGAGAATCTGATGAAAACCACAATTCAACTCCATTGTATGAATATACAGAATTCTCCATTGCTTTTCAAAAGATCCATAGACCCTGCTTAAGAACTCCTTTAGATGAAATTGGGTCTTATTCAAATCTATTTCCATAAGTGCCCCCACCCCACCCCAAAAAAAAATTGGTGCAAAGGAGGCAGTTAATAGTTTTTATTTAGTTGACCTGAATTCTCCATTATACACTGAATGGTTTCAACCTTCACTACCATCCTGCCGCATGGCCTTCCCTCATGCCAACTACAACATATGTGATTTAATATGTTTCTTCTATCCAACCTGGAGTATACTTAAAATAATCTCTCTTATCTTTGTGGTATTCTTCAAGTCACTGTTTATATTCACTCATCAAATTTATGTGTTTATATTTGTAGGAGGGTCACAGGAAAACCAAGTCAAGACACAGTCTTAATAGAGCCTCTCTAAGAGAAGGCAATGGCCACAATATTGAGAGGGAAAAGGCATTGGGAGTAAGACAGGGTCAAAGGGTGGGTCTGCCCTCCTTACCCTGCTCTACTACTACTGCCATTTCTCCCTTGTCTTTTCCTAGTTTGGACCCTTTCGAAAGGAGGGCAAAAAATTATCATTGCACATAAGTAACATAACAATTCAAAGTAGAGAGAGAAGGGAAGAATTACAGATAGTGTGATTTAATCCGCCAAAGAAGAGATCATCAGAAAATAGAATATATGTGCTCTTCGGGAGAACTTACAAAAATGTATAAGCCCAAACTCTAAAGCCAGATTGCCCGGTTAAGCAGTGGTTCTTCCACATATTAGCTGTGATCTGGAGCAAGTGATTTAACCTCTCTCTGTGACTTAGTTTCCTCATCTGTAAAATCGGATTAATAATAACACCTCACTGAATTATCGTGAAGACTGAATGAGTTAATATATGTAATATGCTTAAAACACCACATCTATATGAGTGCTGCATGAGTAGCTAAGACACTATTCTTGTGACAAAATATTGGCACACAACACCTGAGAAATTTTGACCGATAATGCTGACAGTGTTGAATGGGAGTATTTAAATATAATGTGAATAATAAAGAAGAATGTCTATTTCACAGCCATTAAAAGATTTCTCATTCTCAATGATTTAATTCTATAAACATTAGTGCAATAACATAAACATGTAGGGATATTGCAGCACCAAGCACATCTATGATGTGTAATCATTTCCTAAAGAAAGCAAAAAAAAAAAAGGATTTCGCACACTCTTTAAAGGTGTGAGACTGTGTGATGAGACATACCTTTGTTGGTGTAATCTGGTTCAAATTACTAGCACTGGCATCTTGAAATAGAAGAGGAAGAAAGGTCACAAAAATGTGACATTCATCCAGCAGCCATCTTACAAAGGCAAGGGTGGCTTTAGTGGCAGCTAAATGCCCTGGTGATGAGTCTTATGTATTCAAGTTCCGAAGTGGACCTAAAAGACTTACTTGTGTTTGTCTGCCATTTAAGCTTCAACTAACTATGCTCTGCTACCTTCCTCCCTCTCATCCACGAAATCAGTTTCCTAATCTTCTATAGTGATCCAAACCCCAAGATGAGGGGCCAGATAAATTTTCCTGAGTTGCAAATTCTGCAATCGGATGCATGGGTAATTAACGAATTATCAAAACAACAGCATGAATGGGACTAAGTTTGAAATTAGGGCGGTCACATTAGAAAACTATAGTCTGTATGAAATATCACCTTCTATAATATTTCCAGTGCTATACGGAATAACAGAGTCCAATCTGGTCAAAACAAAATAGTGAAAAGCATTGATTTATCAGGGTGGAAATGTTCAAATCATGTGATAAATCTATCTGAAAAAAACTTCGATTAGAAATATTATGACATCTAACTTTCATGCTGATTTTAATTGTGTTACTTTAACATTATTCTTCTCTTTATGTGTTTTGTCCTTTCATTAAATGGTAAGTGTCTCAAAAGCAGAATTCTTAAAAAAACAAAAAAGAAACAAGAGCAACTCTACTCTCTATGGGAATCAATTTACTTGCAATGAAGTCTAAGATGTTAGGAGTAAATCTTGTGTGTGGCTATTCAGCAGATGACAATTAGAAAGCAAAGGACTGAAGCAAAACTATATCAGGAGTAGACTGGTCAAAAAATGAGTGTAGGCACAACCGACCAGAGAAACCTACCATTGTGTTGTGCTGAGAAGTGGGAGTCCTATGGCCACAAGTCTCTTGCGTCAGCAGAGAAACTGGCTGAAACTCCTCAGAGTGAGGCTTGTTGGGAAAACTCGCACGCAAGGGAAGGTGAAAGGCTGGGATCCCGTCACTCTCCTCTTCTTCCACTTTCTGTCTGCTTGTCACCATGGCTACCTCTCCATCTGCTTCCCCATACGGAGAGGCTGGTCGCTTGGAAGACATCCTGGAAGGAACAAAAGAGGAGAAAATAATGAAACCTCCACATAAATCCTTAATGCCGTCATTGTGTGGTTAGGGGCCATTGTAACAGAAATGCCTTTTTGTGCTGGGAGAGAGCAGGAAATCATCCAAATACCACTGCAAGGCGCACACAGTCAGAAACAATGGCCAAGCAGGTAGCAACAGAGCAAGGCTTGTTTGTTGCGAGAATAATACACTAATATAGCACTCTCTTGCATTCTGGCTTCTTAGACAAGAGAATTCACCTAAGAACACTGCATAATGAAAGACCATTCCATTTTGACGGAAAGAAAAAGACCCGTCTAGTTTTACACTTTGATAGACCTTATTGAAGACAGAACATCTATGAAAAGCAAATACTGTTGGCAGTTAAAAGGAGGGAAATAACTAACATTTCTTTCATCAAAAAACTAAAATAAATGAATGCTTGCCATTGCAACAAATGTGCATTTTATTAAAAGTAGGATTACGGGGAAATGTAGAAATAATGGGTAACAAGTAAACCTCAGACCACAGGAAAGAAAGTTTGATATTTGTTTAAAGCTTATTAAACACTGAATACATTTTACAACCATTGTTAATCTTGAAACATTTGAGAATTTTTCTTCGCTCATCTCCCCAAATCACCTAAATTTGGCATTTTGTTCTAATTATCAAATTTGCAAACTAGTTAAAGAAATGTGAGAGTATACAAATATTTAAATTTTATTTCCACAATTCTATCAAAGATTTAGATGTGGATTCTCAGATTTATTTGCTCCTAGAACACCTCAGTAAAAGAAAATAATCAAATATGGATGTTTTGTTTTAATGAACTAATACCTATAATGCAATAATGCGTTAAGAAAAGTGAACAAAACTAAATATTTTTTTTGTTCTTGAGTCTGAATATTATCAGAGGTTAAAAATACGTGAAGTATTTTCAGTTAAATAGAGAGTTCCTTTCCTTTCATTAAAAGTTTAACATAGAAGCAGTATAGAATTCAAATTCAAAAAAAAAAAACCTCTTGTATTTACAACTTGATCTGCCCTTGAAAAGGCTCTGATTTTTTTCGCTCAACAAACAAAGTGTGTTTACAGGATCATCCTTTCTTGTTCTAGAGCAGTAGGACAGGATGCAGGAAAGTATTAACCGCCACCACTTCCTTCATATATATCACTGATTTTTAAATTTAAAATATACTACACCAAAGAGATGGCTCTAATCATTGTTGAATAAAGCTGCTCTTAGTGTTAGCAGTTTCAAAAGAAAAGTATATTTGAATACTGAAGATATTCTATTAAGAATAACAAAGTAGAAAAAAAATAAGAGCTTTGGAATCAGACAAACATGGATTAAAATACTGATTCTGCTACTTAGTAGCTGTGAGACTTTAATCTCTCTTAATTTACTCATCTTTAAAGTGAGGTGTAATATCTATTTGTAATGCTTCTTGAGAATGAACTGTTTACCATACGAGAAAAGAGTTATAGACCATTTAGCACACTCAAAAAAAAACAATAGCTGTTGTTTATTTTACAAACTTTCAAACTACAGTGACTCACCCTCACCCTCAAAAAACAAAAAACAAAATAACTCCAAAATGAGGATAGCAGATTGCCCTCTAAGAGTTAAACTGCATAATCAACATGAAATACAAAGTCTCCCAGTAAAGAAATGCTTCCTGTCCAGTCAGACTTGACAATAAACTCATCAAATATATTAGCAAATGTTAAAGAAGAAACTAGTAGTAGGGGTCTTGATTAGCTGATCAACAGAAAGAGGATGAACTTCAAAGATGAGGAGGAACTACCACATAATAATTTTCTACAGAAGTAGACCAGCCCATCACATTACCAGTATCTGACTATTTCTGATCTCTTTATCAAGATTTACTCCAAGCATACTCTGAGCGTGCAGAGGGAAGTCAAGGGCTGTAGTTAGAAGAGTCTTAGTGTCATTGGCAAACTGTATCTATTACCAAACTGATACATTAAATTATACACAGTAACTCTAAACCCTAGAGACAGTTAATTCCCACTAGTTTGCTTCCATGCTTTCCAAGCAAACTTCTGATTTCCATATAGAAAATGGACTGACAGAACAGACTTAAAATGCTGAAGTTTTGAAGTGATTTATCAGAGTGCATTAATAAAGGAACTTTTCATTATTTCTTGAGTTTCTTATGTACCTTGACTATAAGGAGATTCTGCATTTATTACACAAACTATAGTATTTATGATCCATGTGGGCATTATCATTTTTTCTGGAATTAATAAATTGGTATTCTAGTGTCTACTTCAGATTTATGTAGTCTCTTACTGCTTGAAAATTCCAGGCTATTGGCAAGAGCTAGTGTCTGGATTTTTAAAGCAGAAAGCTAGATCAGCTGGCCATTCCTAAACTGATACAATTCTATGACTTTCAGAAGACATGGCTTTTTTGCTGATTTCTACTCTTAGTATTATTATTATTGATTATGAAAATGTAAATTTCAAAAGTAGACATAAGGTAGTTAAGACATCACTACTGTTCTCAAAACTTCTAGCCATTTCAATGTCTAAATTATGCTTATTTTCAGCTGGATAAATATTTTCTCTTTCTCTCTCTCTCTGTGTATATATACACACACAAAATGTAACAAAACGTATAAGGTTTAAAACATTGAACATGAAGGAGTCACAGTGCCAGAAGGCAACTGATCCTAAAATATTACATATTTCTTGTTTATTCCAATTACATTTTCAGAGTTACACAGAATACTCTTAATGTGTTGGACTTGAGATTCTTATACAACTCAGGAAAAATACTTAAAGATTTTTTAAAATTATCATAAAAATGATGATGGTTATAAGAGGTTACTAATAACAGGTTACTAAGTCAGAAAAAATAAAATTTATGACAAATTTTGTAGAGGGCCATCTATCAACCTGTTGGTTGTATTATTCATATTTAGTCTGACTCATAGTAATTCTAAAAATATTGATAACAAAATCACCATTAACATTAGATTCTTAAGCTTTTGTTTATCTACCAAAGGGTTTTGTTTCAAGCAGAGGAGAGTCTCATTAATTAAAAAAAAAAACAAAAAGGCATTAAGAAATCATTGCAAATTTTCATATATTGTCTATATTGAGTATGTAAGGTTCCAATTTCTGCAGCTGATACCATCCAGCTGTGTTGCAATGCAAGGATACCTTGGAAAAATCTGAGGATCTAGGCTGGGGTACACTCTTGTACATTCACTCAGAGATGATTTTTGTCATTACTGTGGTTAGGTGCTAGACTTGCCAATGGACAAAACTCAAGAACTTCCAAGAAACTGACATGAGAGACAAATATTATTTAGTGTGAAACTAACTTGTGGAGCTGTGATGACATGATAGTAGTCTTTAAATCAGTTTTGTGTATGGACAAGAAGATCTTGAAAGGACTGATGTCTAATGTCAGGTCAGAAAGGAATCTTCAAATCATCGAAACCATTTACTGACCACTTGCCATGTGAAAGAAACTTGCTGAATGGGAATAAAAAATGTAATTCAGGGTATCTGCTTTAAAAAGCTTATGAACCGGTTGTGAAGATGTTAAATAAAAAGAGACATACTAATGAAAGATAGTATAGGTTAAGGGCCAGATGACAGAATAGCAAAGCACCAGAGGGCCAGATGACCAGTTAGATTTTGGTGAGAAGGACAAATAGAAATCCTTGGATAAATGGAGAGAGAATTTCACACAGAAAGTAATAACAAAAGGAAACCTGCAGAGATACTTTCAGAAAGTACAACATAAATTTAAGTTTCAGGCCTACTTAGAAACAGGGAGATTGAGGAATATAGATCAAATCCCTTCTCTAATCTATAACATTTCTGAAATTTCTGAGTCCATGAATGGACTAGATAAGAAACAACCTCCCTCATGAGAGGGCAGTTTGCTTTTACAAGGACACTTTTCCTTTACTTGTCCCTGTAGCAATCTGCACAGTAAGGCTACTCTAGTCCATAAGGGAAAGAAACTACTGGAGTCCTTTGCTATTGGCTAAAGGCTCGCCATGTGTAGTATAATCACTCTGTAGGTAGGCTGTCCCTGGTTGTACTCAGAATGTATAGCAAGCTTAAAGGTAGAGTAAGAGTTGTTAAGTGTGGCTCAACTGTGACTGCACATTGGAATTATAAAGAGGGGTTTTAAAAAATACTGTTGCTGGGTTCCACTGCCAGGCATTCTGATGTTATTGGCTCTGGAGTGCAAATGGGTGACAGAATTTTTTAAAGATTCCCAGCGAGTCTAATGCACAGTCAAGGTTGCAAACTATCTGTAGTAGTCATAGTCATATAATGCCCCTCACCCAGGAGGTCCAAACCCTGATCCCTGAAGTCTGTGAATATGTTACCTTACAAGGCAAAAGGGACTCTGCAGATATGATTAAGTTAAAAAGCAGATATGATTAAGTTAAAAATGATTAAGATGAAGCAATTATTCTGGATATTCTGGGTGGACCCAAAGTAACCATAAAGGACCTTATAAGAGAGGCAGGCAGGGGGATCAGAGTTAGAGTGAGAGACTGGAAGATACCATGTATCTGGCTTGGCAAATGGATGATGGGGCCATGAGCCAAGGCATGTAGGTGACCTCTAGAAGCTGGAAAGGACAATGAAACAGAAGCTTCCCTAGAGCCTGTATAAGAAGTTGTGCTAACACTTGCTAAGTCACTAAACTGGTATTTCGTCACAACAGCAGCAGGAACGTATATCACTACTTAAACATTTCCTCCCAGCTGGTATTTTCTCCATCTGAAGTCCTCCTACCCCGCATACACTTGCCTCTTCCCTCAGTTCATTCAGCTCCAACCAGTGACCCTCCCTTGATCACTCTGTGCCAGCATCTCCCCCTTTGACATATTTCATATTTATTTCTTTGTTTACTGTCTCTCCCATTATAATTTCCAATAGGGCTCACTTTGTGTTCACAGCTATTTATCCAGTACTTTGAATACTTACCGAGAATAGTAGTCTTTCAATAATTATCTGTTACATGAAAGCTACTAACCCAAACGAGCAACTCTTACTATTCTGTAACGATGGATTAGTTATAAGAGCTAGTTTTGCTGGACAAGTATGCTCAGAAAATGTCTTAATATTATCAGAGAAAAAGGAAATCCAGCTCAGTGATAATATCTTTCTTCTTAAAAATTTCCAGGTAAAGAAACTGGTAAACCCTGTTTAATTAGGTTTTTAAAGCACTTGTGGAATCTTATAGTTCTTTTTAAAATGTGAAAGTAAGAGACTGTAAAAGTGAAGTAACATTATAAAAAAATGTTACACAGTTACTTATTACTAGACCTGTTACTGAGGAATCAACTACCTAACTGCTTTAAATTTAACATTGCTTAGGTTATGTTCTTTGCTGAGATTATTCTGGAAAATGATGACAGGTAAAAAATCAAACAAATTCATATATGGAGCAAACATGAAATGGAAGACTTTGACTAGGAACTGCTTTCTTTATATAACAGTTTCTCTTTAAAGTTTCTTTCTCTAAATATTGTAATTTTGACTGGTTAATTCAGAGACAAAGTCCTAAGAAGCAATGCCTTCTACTAGTTATTCTTTTAGAATGATAATATTTTTTTAAGGTTTGCAGTTATGTATAAAAATTCAAAAAATATATATACAAAATAAATTCAAAGTCTTCCTGTACCACCATCACTGAAGTGACTTTATCCCTCCTTCACCTCAAGTTACATCCACTCTTGTTAGTGGCCCATATGAAAAAAGTAAATATCTGTATATAACCTGTAATGTTTATTCGATAGTTTAATTTTTAAATCTTTTTCTTCCTATTAGTATTTACAGTATGTAAAACTAGAACACAAGCAGTTGGGAAGCAAGAATATCATTTTTAATGTCTTTAATTCCCCATGACACACAGCACATCTTGGATTTAATAAGATTTCAGCAAGTACAGGTCCATTTTTGACCATTAAACCTGATTTTTACAAGGTTCACCCTAAAGTTATCACTATGTGATAAAGGTCTTCCCAAAGTGTTCTGTATTTCCCCCCATATAATCCTCTATGATGAATGAGATACAATTAATTATATGGCATCACAATTCCTAGCACGTGCTTGGCACTCAATGTATTTTTCTATGAATAAATACATGAATTGAATGAATGTCTGTTTCATGCCAGGCAATTTACCTTTGTATTATGGAAGATACAGGCAACTTAGATATGAAGACCTTTCCAGTTTACCCTTCAGGAAGTACAGTTTAGATGGAAATAGAAGAGATATACCCATTCACACATTTATTAACAGAAAAGGTCTATTAAAGGACTACCATGTACCTATAGATAGCAACATAATTAAGAATTTAGCAAGAATATTTTAAGTAAATGACTTTTTATAAATATGAGTACTGTGGGAGACAGATACAAGAGAGATGATGTCTCATTAAAATAATAAGAAAATGCTTCTTGTAAATTATGAGAATTCAACAGCGTAATGAAAGATGGATCAGATGGCAAAAGACACAGAGAAGAGAAGCCTCCAGCCTGGAAAAATGATATTTGCAAGTTAAGGACATTTATAGAATGATACTGGATAGTGAGTAGAGTGGCTTAAAGCAGTAGATTCTAGGAGGAGAACATGCAGGTAAGGAAGAAAGGCAGGGGCTAGACGATAGTGATTCTGGTTAAAATCTACTAATGTTGAATGGTTAAACCAAAATTTGAAGTTGATAACTAAAGGCAGAAGGGAACTGGTGATGGTTTGTGAGCCACAAAGTAATGAAATCAAAATCGTATTTTAGGGGAAAAAATCCCTCAAAAACTAGTAACTGATAGAAAGGGGAGGGTGGGAACCAGAGGAGGGGAAGAGTGGATGAGGTAATTCAAAGATAGATTACTTGTCTGTATAATTCATACAATAATACTGCTAATAAGAAAAATACAAAACTTAGAAAGGCCTACTGGAGGAAAATATGAAATTCAGTTTTAGAAATAAATCTTTGCTGATTGCAGGATTTTGAAAAAGAAATAGCATGTAATCAGTAATGCAGGACTTCTGTGGAACTAAGGCAGTCTAGTCTTTTAAACATGAAGAGAGCGTTAAACAAAAATTGTAATTATTTCTCATTGACTTTTCCCACAATGCTCTGTGTCAGTATTCTTATTATTCTTGTTCTATAAAAGAGGAAACTGAGTCATAAAATGGTTAAATATCTTTTGTTACATTACTTGGTCTTTGCACTATAACAGACAGTAGCTCAAGATTAGAATTGTTTCTCCAAAGAAAAAATGGAAAATAAATTGAGGGGAGCAACCTGAATCCTGCAGTCCACCCAACTTTGGGGAAACAGCATATAAAATGTATTGAGCAAAGAAGACAGAGAAGTCAGTGATGTGTGAAGCATCAGAGGCATTCTCTACATTGTACAAAACTAAACATTCTGAATATGAACTTTTGAAATTCTGGGCCATTTATTTCACATATAACTCTTCCATTAACTGCTCTCCTAAATACTTGTTTTTAATATTCACTCTCTCATGTTAAATTTTAAGCACAGCAGAACATATTTTTTAAATGACTGAAAATATTTGAAAGGTTGCATCTTCTTAAAGGAACAACAAATACGGGGTATTACAAAGTAAATAAAAATTGGCCATCTTTCATATTCAAAGATTACACTACTTTTCTGTAAGTTATGTGCCTCAAGTTTTTCTAGTAATAAGACTTTTGTTCAGGACATTTGCATTTACTTTTCTGGTTCCTTTTGTAATTAAGGATATTGTAAGAAGGCTAATCAAGGTTAGGAATTAACCTCTACTGCTATCAGAGATTTTTCACAATAGAATATTAACTATCCATATGGGGAATCAACATAGATATTCAGCAAAAATGGACAGGTTTCAAATGAATCAAGCAGCCAACACTTCTATGTGACATATAAATAAAATTACACAAGCTTAGCATATCATTTCAGCTATTATTATTCATATTTTATGCTTTACTCTTTTTCCTTCTTACATGTTTTAAATATCTTTACTTTCCTAATAAGTTTAGAATCAGCTTTGTGTTTACTCTGTGACTATTCCATGTAAATTTTATAACCAAGTCTATCATATATAATATTCAAAAGTCTTTTAAATAGAAAATTTATTTATGGTAAGCATGTAGTCTTTCAACCTTTTATAATATTTTTCTTTTCTGTAAATCCTTTCTGTGATCAGTTTCTGATAGAGAACAAGCCAATCTCTATACTTCTGTACATTTACTGCCCACATACAAAGACCTCATTCATTATATTGTTATTTAGAGGCATGAACAAGTCCATCAGGTCCTCGCATAAACTATAAATGGAAGTAGAAACAGATTTCATAGAAATATAAAACAGACAACAGAGTAATAACTAAGAATAGATTCCCTTGTAATCCTTACTGTACATTTCACCTGAGTTTAAACATATTTCTACTAGTATTTATAAACAAAATTACCATAATACTGGAATCTGAAAATGGGAGTGACTTTTGAGCTACAGCTATTCAGAGTAAATTTATTATTGTTCTGAAATGTAATTTGAATCGACAGAAAAATTTTAATAAGTATTACAAAGGTTTAAACTGTTTCTAAAACTGTGTTAATTAAAAATGTTGTATTCACCGTGAACTTTCAAAGTGACCTTTACCAAGGCTGATTCCTGTGTTCACCTTGTCATATGTTTAGTTTCTGACACGTTCTCTGCATTGAGATCCAGTAGTTCATTATACCATTCCTTCTTTCTGATAAGAACGGCACCACTGTTATAACTGCTTCACCACCTTTCTGCCCTTCTCTTCACTAGCATCTCTACTTTCAACAGCTTTCCTCAGATTTGTCCAGCTCACCAGAGTCAGAGGTGGAGGTAAGGATAAGAATGGCAAAAAATGAGATAGAAAAGGAAGAAAAAAAACCCCAGAAGTTAAAGAGAGATAAGGAAAGACTCAGAAATAGAACTTAATTCTTGCCAGTACCTGAAAGAAATCAGTGCCTATTTATTAGTTGCACACAGGATATTTCAGAAGTGCTTGAATGAATGTGCCTGAAGTAAGTAATAAAATTAATTTTAAAATATCCATTTGCTTTTGTTTTCTAAAGGAGGAGACAGATACCAAAGGTAAGCCTTTAGAATGGTGGCAAAATTCCATCCTTCAATGACTTAGAAATGAAAATTTGATTTTTTCCCACATTCCTTTCTTAGTGTCTCACTAATAATTGTAAATCATTAAGGGTTTACTCCAAAATGAGACTGTATGTTATTGGATGGAGACCATCAGAAACTTTTCTAAATAAGATTGCTTTATTGTGAGTAAAAAATAACTGGATTTTAGAACCAAAATTTAGTTAAACAAATGTATCTGACAGCTACCACTTTTCATCTTTGTTTTATTGTATGATTTAAAAATTAATTCATACTTAAGTGCCTAAAGCAACAGTATTTATTTATAGTATTCCTATAAAGATGTAAGTAGAGTATTCAATTTAATTAGACTCTTATAATGTTCTAATACTTAGAAAAGTTAAAATTAAAATTCATTGTCTGTCTGACAAGACTGAATTCTGACAAACTTGTTAGGGGAACTTTTATGATTCCTAAATACAAAGCCACTTTCATAAAGAGAACTAGTAACTGTTTTTACAAAACTACAGGTTTTCTTGAAAAAAAATTTTTCAAAACTTCTCTTGTGATTTACAACACAAGAATAGAGCAATAAGCTCTTTCTAGTTAAAAAAACTAGCTTTATTTGATGTGTTCAGTAATTGTTTTAATTGTATTCATATCAAAAACAGAAACATCTATATTTGAGTTATTAAACATTTGATCACAGGATCTTTTTGTCAAATACACTAAATCTCAACCAAACATACTGAAGAAAGCATAATAGAAATTACTGACCTTTCCATGTTGAAGAGAAATTTATTTTAAGTTGTAGGTAAAATGACCAAATGCAGGAGTTCGGAAGAAAACAATACAAAACCATAAATAGTAATTTGTTGTGATTATTTATTGTTACACATCTGCCATTAAACAGAAAAAGAACATTTAACCTTCAGCCATCTATGGGTTAAAAATGTCAAAGTCCTTTTGTTCTGATCATTTATAAATTACTTTGAATAATCTAGCATAAAGATTTGTGGTTCTAAAACTTATTATAGTTAGAAAGGATATACTTTTTAAGGAAATAAACGGCTTTTTCCATTTGAGCATGGGTTTTGCCTCTCTGACAGCTCTAAGTCCACAGGATGTGGAGGGACGATTTAAATTTTACATCAAAATTGTGACTGCACTAGACTTTTTTTTCCCTCTTCTCAAGGGAGGCATTGTTCTTGTCTTTCCATAACCAGGCGTGACAGCGCCAGGCTGGAGTCATACGGCTGCTCTCTGAGTCCGCGTGAAAGTGCTCACCTCCTGAGTTCCCCCAGATGCTCGGCTCCTTTTGAGTCTAGAAGCTGAGTACCGAGTAGCCGCACACTCCAAGCCTGGGACAGACAGAGGGCTGGAGGAAGGACTCAAGTGCTAGCAAGACCAGTCTCCTCCAAGTACATGCTGTCAAAGTCTTTTATTAGTAATAAGAAGTAGCTACAACAAAAACACCCTGTATTTAATATGAGGACCTTGTTTCTGAACCAAACCTAGGGACAAATTGTTCTACAAATAACGGTGCTTCTGAGTGAAAGAAAGCCTAAAAAATCAGAAGCCTTTTGGAATTTTCTGAGGCACATGGTTGCCACATGCATGAATTTCAGGTTATAGACGGCTGGATAGATTAGTGGAAGAATATTGCATGAAATGCGTCTCAAAAAATCTCTAAAAAGGTGTATGTAAAAACTGTACCATCCCTGTAAAAGGACACTCTTTCCTCTTTATCAGAACAACTGGTAGTTAAGTAGGGATGAAATCCATTTGTATTGGTCTCTCCTTGAGTGAACTTTTCAAGGAAGTTTGAGGTATCTGTCTCGTGTATATGTGCGACCCTGTGTGTGTGTGTGTGTGTGTGTGTGAGAGAGAGAGAGAGAGAGACAGAGAGAGACAGAGAGAGAGAGAGGAAGATGACAAGGAGAGGAAGTAAGAGAGAAAACTTTTACTGTCTATTGATATGTTAATGTTCATCAAATATTCTTTCTTTTTTTATGGTACCTCTCTACCAAGGGTTGGACAGCACCACCCTAATTTAATCATAATTATATGCTAACAACTTTCATTTACTTTATAATTCAGCACTATTTGGCTGTAAGTTTTGTGTATTTTTAAGGAAAAAATAAAAAAGTAGAAGAAAACGTCTTCCAATTTGTTAACACATAAAAATGAGGGAAAAAGGCAAAGGAAATGTAATTCCTAAATACTACTACAATAGGGAGTACTATAATTGCTTGTTGCTTTCTAAAATAATGCTAGTCAATTGTTGTCACGTCATCCTCTTAAGGATATATGAGTGTCTGCAGTATGTTCTCATGTGTATATATATGTGGGCTTATTTGCAATAACCTATGAAAACAGCTTACAATATTCACAGTGAAAGCAGACAGATTTTCATTCACAAACATCACAGGCCAGGTGAGGTGCACATGTTTAAAAAAAAAGACAACAATGGTTTTAAGTAGGAAAGGATAGCTACTTAGGCTTAATGATATAGACACCCTTCTGTAAAAATGCCATATGACTTATTTTAATGATTTGGTCATTTGATTTTCCAGGACTCTCCTCTATGGCAGAACTGCAAATAGGATATAAAACATTATTTTCCAAAATAGTGTCGTTAAGTACTTATTTTGAGCCTGCCTCCCTATATTTTCCAAGCTGCCTCTTAAAAGTGCCCACCCCCACTCTGGCTCTCTCTCCCCTCTCACATTACTAGCTAAGTCTAAATAAATAGCAAATTGTTCCATAATCAAAAGTGACTTATTCTTAGCATGGTGTATGTCTTGAAATAAAATCTGTGGCATGTTTAATTTATTTAGGATCTAATAATGATGACAAAAATAATTAAGTAACCAGTCTAGTTTTAATTTCTTTTGTTTTCAAAGGTCACTGTGAAATCAAGCAAGTTAAGCCTTCAAAAGCAAACCTCTAGAGAACACTGTTTTCTTCCCCCTAAAAGAAATGAAAAAGGAGGCTCCTAGCTAAAAGGAGTACTAAACATCATTGCCAATTTTGTTGAGAATGACTGTCTAAGCAGCCCAGTGATGAAAAATATTATGTCCCTCTACCCTCTTTGGAACACAAATATCTCTGACAAGGAAAATCTTTATACACTGCTAAATTCTGGCCAATTTAGGGGACTCACTCTTCCTTTCCATGCCCCATATAGACTTGGTTGCAGCCTGTTCCTACAACAGCTGTTGAAATGAACAAAGTAGAAAATATTTATGTTATATTCAAAAGAGACAGCAAAGAACATATAGACAGTACACAAATCTTTCCTAGGACATCAGCTTCTGAGGCGAGAGGTAGGCATGCTAGACAAACACATTTTCTGAACTTTCTTACAAAATGAAGAAATTTCCATTATAATAATGAAAGGTCCAAAGGTAAGGGTGCAGTGCCAAAGACGATGAGCATCTATCAACCCAAACTCCAAAACAGCGGGATACAACTCTGGTTGATGTTATAAGAATGCTGAGCCTCTTCATTGGCTCCCTTCATGCCAAAGCTTCTCTGCTTGGATGAATATGAATTAAATCCATAAGCTTTCTTATTTTTCTAGCTTGACCTCTAAACTCATTTTACGTCTTAACTGTTTATCTTCTTCCCCCATTAATCTTTCTGGTTTTAGCACATTCCCTGTTGTTTTAGGGGGAAAAAAAAAACAACTTGAAAAGCATGGTTTATTCTGCCACTGTGGACCAGTTAGGAATGTTAACTCTTTTCTATAAATGAGTATGAACTGTTTGGTACTAACTTAAAGGCTACAAGTTCTTGTCCCTGAAATAATACTTCAAAGGATATGACATACATTGTACAGAAGAAACCCATCATACTCTTATAAAGGTATGACAAGCGTAAAGACACAAAAAGATCCCACTACAATGTTTACACTAGCTTTTAAGCAGGGCTAACAGTAATATCAGTATCAAATTTCCATTACAATTTTTTAACTATGTCATATAAACTTCAAAATAGTTTTTCCTATTTGCTTTCACTCTTATATCATGTGTTCTTAAAGTACTCTGTCACTGTACTAGAAATATCTAATTTTACATTGTGATTTTAGTCAGTAATATAGCTGAGTTCTTCCCTATTCTATTAAAATATAGCTGGTAAGAAAGTCTACTGATCAGCACAATTTACCCATATCATCATAAAATCTGTCAGTTCAATAAACAATACATTTTAAACGTGTTCAGTTTCCATATCCATAAAAGAAAAAGAAATTAAACAAAAGCAAAACTTTAAAGTTGGAATCGTGTGCTTTCAACGGAGTATTTACCCTTTACTATTTCATAGGTGCTCTGCCATATTTTCTGCTATTCTGTAGTATTTTGCCCAAAGCTTAACAAAGGCCCAGCTGTATAAACCCGTCCTGTCAAAGAACATAGTTAAGAGATGGATAAAACAGGGAGAGGTGACTAACATGCTGACCACTGTCTGAGCTTAGGAGGATAAAGGAGCCTTGGTGGAGAAAAGTAATCATACATTGCTGTTTTTTTTTTATAACCTCATTACCACATGCTAGAACATTTTTTTCCCCACTACCCAAACACCCCCATTCCAATCCCCCACACTGAAAGACCTTTATGTTCCAGAAGGGACAGATCCTCCCCAATGTCCTTTTCCCTCCTTTGGTTTTTTGTTTCTTGTTTTTTGCTGATGGTAAGTTTCTGGAGGTATGTTCATTAAAAGACTTCCTAAAAGACTTCCCATTAAGCCATCTACACAATTCCCTGAAAACATTTTTAATGGCTGTATAAACTTACTTGCTTCAGATTCCTTTTTGCCAAAATATTTTCAATAGCTTTTGAATGCAAGATAGTCATTTCTGCTAAAGACTCTAGAAAATGACACATTCCCTCAAAAGACAGTAAGGCATACATAACTGAGGTAGAATGAGTGCTAGGATCAAAAGTATGTATCTTACATTTAAAAAGAATGGTTCCTTAAAAAAAATGTAGAACCTGTTTTTCAAAAGGAGTTGGCAACGTGCACTTAAGAGTGTGTAGCCACTCTGAGATCAGAGTCTGGAGGACAGTTTAGACTGAGCTAATTAATCCTTTCAAAACCTAGCTCTCATGTGTCCAAGAACATCAAACCATGGGGAAGATTTTCCAGAGATTTAAATATGCATTTCCTATTTTCAAATTTGTCATTCTTACATATTATGCTGACATTATTTATAAAGGACCAAAGCCAAATCCTATTCCATGAGAGCTACCATAAGCTGCATCGGTTAGAGTCAGCAAAACACGTTATATGCCCAAGGAAACCCCTGGGCAAGAGCCACCAGAACCTGTAAGGAGAGGATGTATAGTCTGTAAAGTCAGTGCCATTTCACGGTGTCCTTTGAGGTTGGGACAAATATTTGACTGTTATTAAATCCTCTATTTATTCGACGACTGCTACAGCTGCAGTGCAGAGGCTCCTTCGCCTTGCCATGTTGATGACCTAAAGGGATTATCCGTTTTTACATGGGGTAAAACGTGATTCCTTCACCAATCTGTATTCTTTTCTATTTAACATGAAATGTATATTTACAATACAAAATGTAGTTTCTTTAGACTACGAACGACAGTTACTTTCAGAATCTACCTCGTCCCATATGCGTGGCTGCGAGGGGTACGAGAACAACAGCCACTCAGAGCCAGCTTGCTGCGTGTGGCAGTCTAGTTTCAGAAATAATTGGCTCATTCGCTTCTAGTAAATATTTGGCTCTTATGAAACAAGGTGAACGTATCAAAGTGTATCAAAACAATACCACCAATGTCATATTCAAATCATCATCCAAAAGAAAGTAGGACACAGAGAAAAAATATATATACTCCATTGCAAAAGGGAGCAATGTTTCAAAACTCACTTTACAGTCATAAACTTCTAACCTTGCCTTTCTTAAGATAGTTACAGAACTCCAGAAATACTTGTGTATAATCTATTCAACTTTTACAAAAGAAAATATTATTTAAAAAAAGAAAACCACACCACTAATGATAGCAACATTCGGTGACATCTAAAGAAAATGAATATTAATTAAAATGATTATTGTATATAAGCCAAATTTCCTTAATTTCAATATTTTTCAAAGAGAGTATTTTGATTACACTATAACATATCTTCATGTTTACAAACTCCTTCACATAAATGAATAGTAGAATCTTAAATCTACTCAAACTTGTTCCATTTTAATGTTTCTCTTCCACCTCTTTGCATTGCTATTTTAAATGACTTGTTAATAAGAACCTATAATGATTTAAATAACTTTAGAAATGTGTTTTAAGAAAATGTGTACCTCTTATTATTTATATCTCCTTGCAAAGAACAATAGTATTGTGAGAGGAACCTAAAGGTATTTTCAAGGAAGTGTTCATTCATTTTGGTTTCAGAGAGGTATGAATGACTCTCGTTAATTATGCGTTGATATGTTCCTGTCACCATGCTAGATGCTTTACGTCTTTTATTTCTGGTCATCATAAAAACTCTCTATTGGACTACAGACTTAAATGTATGAGCTAAAACCATAAACCTCTGAGAAAGAAACACAGGAGTAAATCTTCATGACATTGGGTTAGGCAATGGATTGTCAGCTTCGACACAAGTACAAGCAACAAATGGGTACCGGATGGCTTTTGGAGTGGTGAAAATATTCTCAAATTGTGACAGTTGCATAACTCTGTGAACATACTAAAAATCACTGACTTACAAACTAAATGGGTCTATTTTTGGTGTAATAATAAATCTCAATAAAGCCTTTGTAAAAAAACCAACGAAGTAGACATTATTGCCTTCGTTTTACTTACAGAAACTGGTTCAGAGCTACTGTGTAAGTTGGTTAAAAAATCTCAGAAACTGGCCACACTAGAATTTCGAGTGAGACCTGATCCAAATACTATCACATACTCATTATAGAACATCTTTTTATGAACAAATTTAAATATTACTTTAAATCAGATTTTTTTCTCTGAAGAGTCAGAAATGTATCATTTCTGCTGCTTTTATTTGGATACAAGCTTTTCTTGAACATTGTTATAAGACCTATACTATGTAAATATCCTTTTCTGATCTCCATATTTTTTATCACTAGGTTCTTATTTTTAAGCATGATCTTTGCAACATCATCTTTTGGGAACTATGATAAGCAAATATTTAATGACTGTTCTAAAAGAAAACACAGTACATAATTACAGCTCATTCCTGATGGGCATATAGGGCAGATGATATCCTGTTCTCCCATGATATGTTCTCAGGGGTAAGTTATCAATTTTTACATTGATTCTTACTAATTTCTTCATTAATGCTTAGAAGAGATAGTATGTGTTATACTGCCAAAATAGTTCAGTCTAGCGCAGTTTGATCCAGTATTTCAATCTTGCTAACACAAATAAAGCTTTAGAAAGCTTAACTTAACCTCCCATTTATCTGAAGAAACTTCTAAAGGAATAACAACCTTTGTAGGTAATTTGTGGAATAATCTCCAAAATAATTATCACTAGGCATTAAAGTGTGTTTTTTCCATCTTCAGAGCTGAAGATTAATTCACTTCCTATAAAATCAACTGTCGTTGGTTTAGTTGTACAATCAAGTCTTAAAAAAATCATACAGGGGATGTAGAACAGATAAGCTGACTGCATTTTTGTTTCTCAGTAGTTTATTTACAAATACAAATATATACATCATATATTACAAGGCACTTTCCACTTATGAGAATAATTTGAAATGATTTAGCTTAGTTCAATAAATGCTTGAACAGACACCGGTTAAGCCTGTTAAGCAACTTTAAACCAATTTAGAACACAGAATTTCTTTGAGGTATATCTAGAAGCAGTGTTTCAATTCTTATTTCTTTGAAAATAATTTAGACTATCATGGTGGAGAACAAAGAAATGAATTAACGGGCAGAGGCACAGAGATTGGGTAATAGCAACAATAACTAAAAATATGTAAATGGGAGCAGTAAAGCAGAGAAGCTTATTGATTCCTAAGGACCCAGATATTTTAAAAAGTCAATTACTATTGTCATTACTAATTAAAGAATTGTTTTTGAAATCTGTGCTAGTGGTTCATATTTATTCATATTTATCTTTGTTCAAATTTAGCATAACTTTTGTACTACAGTAAATAATCTACTTGAAAATTCTATATTTAAATACAAAAACCTTACATCCTGGTCTTTATCTTCATTACTGAAACCCATCTAACAGACTTCTGAATCCAGAAGAAACTTTTTAATCAAAATTAAAGTGAGTTCACTTACTTTGGACCTTGAACTTCGTTGAGCTACTTTGTGAGTTAACCA
Source organism: Smutsia gigantea (assembly GCA_032199065.1). Classification (NCBI taxonomy): domain Eukaryota; kingdom Metazoa; phylum Chordata; class Mammalia; order Pholidota; family Manidae; genus Smutsia; species Smutsia gigantea. The sequence continues at coordinate 369,697 of JAVSCE010008688.1, read as the reverse complement.
CTTTTGCCATAAACTCTTTGTGCCACAAAAATATTACCCCATTTTTCGGTTTAAGGCAGGATCTAGCATAGGGCATGATGACCAAAGTGGAGGCACAAGGGTCCTATTTAAGAGCTGTGATTAGACAGACGGGTTGAGTCTTAATTATCTATTTCCTAGCTTTGTGACCTTGACCATGTCACTTAACCTCTGAGTCTCTCTCTTTCCTCACTAGAGGGGATATAAGTAGCCAGTTATTTATGCATTTTGAGGAAAGTAAATGAGTACATATGAAAGAATGTAGCACTGCACCAAACACATGACGTGTACTTAATAAATGTTATCTATAATTATTGTTGTTCTTCGGAATTGCGTTGAATTGAATCAAATTTAAACCATTCAGTTGTAAAGCACAGTTAAGGTTAAGGTGTGGCACAATCTAATTAGCAATGAGAGGCTATCTGTGCTTAATATACTGGGACCTATGCAAAAGAGCCAAGAGTTATTTTAATATTTCTATACAGCCAAAACTTCAATTTTTAATAAAAAATAAGACTGAGGATTCACTGCACAAGGCTAAGATTCCTGAGTCGTGCTGGACAAGTGAGTGATCAAGTCCTACTATCTGGCACTGCAGCATTTCAGTCTTTCAAATAATTTTAGTTTCAAGCTAAGTTAAAGAAATCACCATTGAGTGACACCAAGAGTCAGGCCAGCGTCTTCCTACTATCAACATACCAAAACCTCATCTCATTGCTGGAAATTCACAAGGTGGTTTTTGCTGCATGACATTTATTTCCAAACAACTTCTATAAAATAGGGTCCCTCCGCCTGCTTTTTGAGGGTAAACAGAATTTCCTTTGGATACAGGAGAGTCGGACATGCTATTTTAAGATTCAGTCATTGTAAAAATTTCATTAGAAACTATTCATAGAAACAATTTCCTCATTCTGTGTGTAGGACTTGAGACTGCAGACAAAAAAATGGGTTTCTACTCTACAGGATCCAGGTGGAATACAGGTGTACTGCCTCACTCAGCTTGGCTGAACTTGCACGTAAGAAACTCACAGTTTGGCTTAGACTGATACTGCCATTTTGAACAGCCATCTGAGTGAGAAACATAAGGTTAAGTCCAAAAAAGGATGATTTTTGACCAGAAAAATCAAGCTATGACAAGAGTGAAAAAAAACTAGTAAAAATTTCCTTTTCAATCTATATAACTACTCAGCCGTTAAAATAGTTGATTAACATTGTTCTTTCCTTGTAAATGATCACCAATAATGTCAGCCATACTCATTCCCAAATGGCCATGTAGTTCACGTAAAAACATTTTGGACTTGTAATAAAAATGTTTTAAAACAAAAGAATATAACCATAAACCCTCTAAGACAAAACAACTGAATTCAAATGCTCTGTCAATCATTCAGCAAAAGTAAATCAATCAAAAATGCGCAATGCCAAGTAGATTTCTCCTCGCTGTCACCAAAAAGCAGACTGAAATAAGAACCACTTCAAAATGGAGTAATGTCAAGATAGTTTAAACACTACCAATTACAGGCCATATGGACTATATCCCCTCAGCTCATGGAGTATTTAGAAACTATTCAGAATTAATAAGCACTGCTGTCATGGTACTGTCAAGAAATATAAACCTTCATTCATATTTTAGAGGGACTGTGGGCAAATATAAGAAACAGCAAAGAACTATAATCTAAGGGAAAAGAATACATTTAAATTACATTGCCTCTTGAACTTCAATGTTAGCAATACTGTTTTAATTGCAAACCCTGGGTAAAAGATATTTTTTAATAAATAATCAAGGTAGCCTTCCTGATTCTTGGAAACCCACAGAGCATTATCAAGGAACGCATTATTAGAATTCCCATGTCAGTGTTAACATGGGCATCTATACAGTGGCCACCACTAAAGTTGAGGTCTTAAATATTTTTACCAAGTTGTGTGGCAATTTCTGCCTGTGGAATTTCTATCAAGGATTTCTGAGTACATAAAAAAAAGTGTTAATTTTCTAATATTTTATACATGGATGTTTTTTTACTATATCCAGCACACACAGCTCGCCCTATAGATCAAAGAAAATTACTGAAAGTAACCTTCTGCTATGGCAGAGCTATTTTTTGGATTTATTTTATATGGTTTTAAAGGACAGAACCAGAAGTATTCATTCATTCATTTAATATTTATTGAGCATCTACTATGTGCCAAGGTGTCCTTTCTTGTGGAAACTAGCATATAAACAGATAATCCTAATGCTATATGATACACAAAGGATGTACAAATAGTGACAAGAGAATAAAAGAGTTAAAAGCAGAAGTTAAGAGAAGGTACATTTAGGCTCACTGTGAAAGAGAACCTTCTGTCAGAGCCAACCAAAGAAGAAAGTGCTTGTCTCAGGAGATAATGAGCTCCACACTTTAAGTATACAAACAGAAGGCAGATCATGTACCGGAAATACTACAGAGAGGACTCATGGGTACCTCTAAAAGTTTGGACTAGATAACCTTTATGGTTCCTTCCAAAACTGAGATTTTATTCTTCTTTAAAAAGAGTTAAGTATGATTTGCTAACATTTCTATTATGGTGTTTATTATGGTGAGCACCAGAATTTAATGGGTCTAAGGTGAAAGTACAAGATGTTGGAAAATGGAAATTATAATGGTATATAAATAAGAAGTTTTATGAGAACCAATCAACTGGACATCTACTATGTAATCATGGATAATTCCTCATGATATGGTAACTGATAATGTGAATATCTTATAAATCATACAGTAAATGTTCCTTCATTTTTAAAGATAATACTATAAAAACTGATTCAAGGTTATATGAGTAATATCTAAGACTGGTGGCAGACCTGAAATGATTAATCTTTCCTCATTCTTCTTTCAAACTATTAGGCTGCACATATGTTTAATTATAAATATAGACAGACATACGTGCATATTATATACATATTTTATGCCTACTAACAATAAAAACTCTAGTATTTCCTTGACCTGTTTCTCCATTTCCTAATGAATTTTGATGGTCTTTTATCTAGGTTTTTTTCTTTATTCAAAATATTTCAAAGCATATAGTTCCTAGAGATTTTTAATTTGGAGTAAGATGGGCATGCAATTTTCACATCTTCTCGTTCATCCTGCTGTCATGTTATCTTCTACTACAAAGTAGGACTAATATTAAGTCAGTTAAAATACCTGAAGCTAGTAATTATCAACAATCCTAGGACTGACCCCAAACTAAGAATAAAAATGTTACTCTACAAGTCATTTCAGGTACTAAATCTGATTCTTCGTTTGGTGACTATATTTCTAGGTGTAAGGATTTAGTATATACTAAAATTCTGCTGCATTTCATCAACCCTTTTAAATGTTTTATCCTTATTATGTCTCAGGCACTTATATAGAAAGAACAAGGATACCTAAATCATCCGTTTTAACATTTTGCCTAAAAGAGTCAACATTATTAAAAAAAATCAACTGAAAACCAGAATTCATTGCAGGAAGTCACAAAAATCTGGAGACAGGAAGGCACTGGACAGGTAGTACCAGTGAGCAGAAACAGGGCTGGGCAAATGGCTGCTTGTGTGGGGGTACTGGTGACAGGCAGACAGTAGAAGTCAGGCCAGCATATGTCCAGACCAGAGTGGCTGCTGGGACCTCCCTCTGGCCCCTGGTTTTCATGGGGGATTTCTGGTAACCAAACATCCTGTTATGAAGAGAACTCCCAAATCTGGATTTTTAGGAGAAAGCTCCAAATTTACTGTTATTAAAATTAAAAGAAAAACAACAAACAGGGCGAGTCTATCAGTTTGTGACCTTTGGCTTAATGCAGATCTAACAGTGAACAGCACGTTCGATATTAAAGTGGTCCCAGAATGTATCAGTATTTATTGTCACTTCCAGTACAGCTCTATTTAAATGGTGTAATATCACCAAATGCAGCTAATGCTTCTGCAGTACCTATCACATCACACCAAGGGAAATCCACCTAGCTACCAACCTACCAACCTATGTGATCTTCCCAGCCAAGCAAGCAGTTAACTATTCTTGTCCCCATTTATGGCTCAGGAAACCAGGGGACGGAGAGGGACTTGCTCAAAGTCACACAGCTGGTACGTAGCAGGGCAGGACTCAACCCTGAGCCTTTGGCTCCAGAGTCCACTACACTGTATCTACTGCAGGTTTCCAGGATGTGCATTAAATACAGAAACTATTTTTCACAAAAAGAAACCTACTAAAAAATGACATATCTTCTAGCAAATATATTTGGACCAATTATGGATGAGTAAGACAGTCTGGAAAATAGAATTTAGACTCCAAAATGCTAAGACCTTTGGATGACTATTATAATATTTGACACTAAAATTGTACCAGAAAACTCTGTGCACTTGATTAGCAGATTCTATTATAAATCTAATCTATTGTCTGGTAGCTTTGTTGCCAAATACCAGCAGTTATCTAATCAGTATTCCTTTTGCCTACAAGTCTATTCACTTACAGCATATTCTCTGAAGTTTTTCTTACCTCTGCTGCAAAAAAAAAGTTTTAAAATAGTAGTTGTCATAAGCTTCTAAATAGAAAAGTTCTAATATAATAAAAATTAATAAAAATTATTCTTCCAAAAGCAATATAAACAAATCCTTACTTCTCATGATCTGCCATTTGTTTAATGTTAATTTACCTGGAGTACAATTTCTTCATTCCTAGATGTTGTTTTATTTCATTTGGAAGATGGCCTTCTGGGTTATTTCAAGTAAGAGACAAGCTTTGAGACTGCCTACTCTAGTTTTTAATGGACTCTGGTAGCCTAGCCAAGTAATTCTCTACATTAATAATCGATTAGATCTAAAAAAAAACTCCCAGCATGGATCAATGACATTTCTGCCTCTGCTGTCTCTTTTCCCACTTTCATCTAGGTGTCAGCTGATTATAGAAATCACAACTTCCACACAGATTACACATGAATTGGAAGTAGAGACCTCTTGACTTGGTTTCCACCCATCTTCTCATGACGGTCAAAAAGAAAGCAAGAATACCACTGGCTTGATCCAAGGGCCTATCCCCTTTGAGATATGCCTGCCAAAAACTTTCTGTAAGTGAGAGAAAAAAGGTGTAATAGTGGACAAATCTGAAAAGTCTTCCTATTTCTAAATTCCCATAGTAACTTTGAGGGCCTCAAAACAGGCAGTTTGTAAAGTATATGTACAATAGCATGATTAAAAACAAAAAAAACTTGTTCTTTAAGATAAGGTCTAGAAACATGCGGATGAAGGCTAATGAGAGGAGTTGTTTGAAGGATATATAATTTTTTTAATAGATAACTAGGTAGAGCTACTATTTAGATTGGCAAATTTATGAGGACAGAGGCCATGTATATTTCTTCATTTCTATGTACCTTGGGCTAACACAATGTCTGACACATAAAATATTTGTTGAGAGACTGTCCAAATAAGTCTTCCACCTATATTGTTTAAACAGTGACTAGTAAATAATCCACCTAATACACCCTTTCAAAGGGAATGTACTTTAAAATAGGCTCTGTATTACCAACGAAACCTAATAAAGATGTACAAAAATAATCAAGAGAAACAGTGCATCAATCAGAGGAGGTCTGATCATGATTAAATAAGAGCATTTTAAAAACCTCAAATTTCCGTTCATAAGTAGAATGCAAAGCAGCTGTCCAGCACTAGCACAATGTCTGCCTTAAGAATTGAAGGAAAAAAACAAAAAAGCACATGAACCATGGCAGCAGCGTATCTATTGCTTGAAGACCTCAAAGTTGATATGACCTTTAAAAAAAAGTAAAAAGAAAAATCCAGAGGGACCGTTTTACATTTTCATATTGCACTGCAGACAAAAAAGAATCTGGCATTCTAATGTTGGGGCCTCTGTCTTTAAACATGAAGCAGAGGTGTTTCTCTTAGAAGCAAAGGTCTTAGGGGACATGTCTGTCACAGCAGTTATTTTCTGTTTCACTTGTTGGCAAACTTACATTTCAAAACAACAACAAAAATGAGCCTCCCCAGCTCCCTATAAACCAAGGAGGTAGAAACAAAAAATATTTCAAAGCCAGAAAGCAACCAGACTGTGAGGACTGAAACTCAGACCAAAGGCATCTGCTCTCCAGCTCACACTCCCCACAACCACTCAGTCTTCTTACGATCTTACAGATTTTCCTAAGAGATGTTGCCATTTTAGCTTTGTTTTTCCCTAAGTTCTGGCAATACCCATCACTGCAGGCAATGCAGCAAAGCCATGAGCAGAATCCAAACCGGAAAACAGAAAAGCTGTTCTGTCTTTTCTTCCCCACCACTCCATTACTAATTTATTTTTTTTCCAAAGTAAAACTCCATTCTATCCAAAACAGCAATCACTAACTTCCAGCATATAACAATTATTTCATTAACAGCAAAGAATACAGAAATGATTACAGTTTGCAGGGCAAAAAAAATGGACTATTCAACAACACACCGGGCAATTTCCCCTCAGGCGCCCACTTTTTTTCAGAAAGAAATAATACCATAAACCAGCTAGTGTGCTCCGCCTTAAAAAAGGACCAAAGCAATCTTTGTCTTCATTCCTTCCTAGTATACCTCCTCCTGAAACCCACCCAATGGTGTGGTTGCCAACACAGCTTCCTGCTCTGTATTGATAAAAAAAAAAAAGACAGAAAGAAAGAAAAAAATAATAGGAAAGAACAAAATGTCTAATGCCATGCCACCATTGATTATCAACACATCATTTAGAATAAAAAATATTACTAAGATTCCTCAAGAGACACAGGTTTTGAAATTCTGCCCACATGCAGTATTTAAATTTTTCCCCTTTAAATTAAAATTAACAACCTACAAAATAAACCCAGGGTTTTGTGTCAAGAAAAAACCTCTCTATTTAGGTGGAGTACAGAGAACAGGAAATCCGCCTGCATTTGTTGGATCACTTGTGCCTTACAAATATTTCTATCTGTGATTTACTACATTTAGTTTCACATGCATAGTTGAAGCTCAAACCAGTCTTTAGATGATATTACAGAGAAAACGAGATAATGATCATTTGTACATCATATGCAACATGTGTCCCATATATCCTATGTTAAAAATATGTAAGTTCAACTGTCATGAAATCTGTATTGTTTGAAAACTCAATCCAACTCTACAAGCATTTCTGGAGTGTTGATACTGTGTTTGGTGTTCAGAAATAAAGATGAATGAATCTTAGCTGATGTACTCACAATCTAGTGACATCACAAGCTAATAAGGAGACACAGCTGTGGGAAACACTATAAACAGGTGGAAAGAAGATCTTACGGAAGTCATAGAGGGAGAGTACATGACTCTCAGTTGGTCAAAGCAGGATTCAGAAAGCAGACAACTCTCAAAGGGAAATTTAAAGGATGAGGTTATACAAAAAAAAAGTGCAGAATTGAAAGAAGTAGAGAGTGATATACAGGGCTAGAGACTTGCCACTGGGAATTGATCGATTAATATCTACATAAATGGTAGCACAAGTAGCCAGAAGGTCAGATTAAGGTCTGTGAATTCAGTAAACATCCCTTAAACTCCCAGAATGTACCCTACACTGGCATGAGGATACTGCAGAGTTATGAGAAGTTATTACACTAAGAAGTGCCATGACCAAATAATACAATGGCCTAAATCCCATTATGCAATTCTCTTCTCTAAGCACAAAAGCAATGCTTTTCCATTGCCTACAGAATTACAGCCAGTCCTGGGGCCCAGGGCCCTCAACAGCCTGTCCCCAGCCTAAGTATTTTATTCCCTGTATCTGTATCACACAAGAGTCTTGCCATGTACAAGGACTGAGCGTGATTATATGACTTGGTTCAAGCCAATGCTCAGTCTTTCAACTCTACACCAGGTGCTCCAAGAGTCTACACAATGTCCAGGATCCAGTTCAAAAACCAGCACCTTTATGAAACCTTTCATCTCCACAGTTTGAATTTATTTTTCCCTTCTTTGAGCTCCTATGGCATTTTGTGAGTATCTATTGTAGTTGTCATATAATGTAGTCTTGTGATGTTTACATAAACTTTTCTACTGTCCAAATGAAGGCTGTTCAGGGAAGCATTTTTTCCCAAAATGTTGCCTAAGAAAGTTTTGCATTTAGTAAATGTTCAGTGCATATTTATTGAATTGCACCAAGATAAAATATTTAGGTGTGTTTACATTTTTTAAAGTTATCTGAAGAGTTTATGAAGGTAACAGAAATAATCAAAAAATCTGATATGGATCTCACATCAGAGATGAAGCCACATAAAGCATGTCATAGCATTTCTTCTTTCATGAGACATATGATAGGGTCACTACTTCCTTAGCCTATGTAATTGTCGTGCTAAGCCTTCCCAATCTCTTTTTACCCAGAATCAGATTTTGACATCACAAAATTATACAAGGTGATGTGTACAAAAAATATTTGGATCTAAATTTACAAATCTTATATAATTTGACATATTAAGGTGAAATTTAGTAGAAATACCAAAAGTGCTGAGGTCATATTTTCTTCCTGCCCAATATTCCTCAGTTATGAGTAAAAATGATACATGCTTAAATCAGCTGCAATGGAGAAATGTTACAACATTTGTAAGGGCTATAATTTTCAGGCTATTAGTATCTTATCCTATCCTTCCATTTGCTGTAACTCTTAGAGAATAAATGAATATTTGGTGAGATGTTAAATACAAGGGAAAGAAATTTTGAAAATAAAATGTATCAAAGAATTTCCAGAACAAATATAACAGGGAGTTTTTTTTAGATATTTATATTATTGACTTGAGGACATCTAATAATTGATACTTCAGCAATAGGGCCAACATTTTCAACTTAACCAAAGCTTGTTTAAGCTCATATAATTAAATCCATATAGCTTTAATTTTAAATTTTTTATTTTGGGGTCATGAAATGATTTAATAGGAAAACCAAGACATGGAGTGTTTTTCCATGTATCATGCCAATATATTATCACAAATATGTTACCATTAATTTTTGCAATTATCATAGCTATATACTGTTTTCATAATATGGCCAAAAACTACAATTATGATCTCATACATCAGCACAGTATTTTGGCTATTATAGGTAAAATTCAATGGAATTTCTCTCACACACTAAAAATGTATATAATGTCTTGATAATCCAAAGAGTTATATTTGAATTAAATTACTGAAAGGATTTAATATTTGTGGAAAGCAAGCACTACATCAGCGTGATATTTAGCATCTCCTTAATATTCAAATTATACTAAAGTGGTTCATAGCTGGTCCCTGACATCATCTTCTGTAATACATCTCTTTCTTATGTAACAAGAAACACTTCACATGCAATTTCAGAATATAATTGGTAATTTAGTGATAGGTGGAGGAAAAGTGTTTTCCCTTGAAGACTCCATCTTAAGATCCTGTTAAATATGAAGATGAAAAGTAAATGTAATGATGAGTAGTAATTCGTATGTAGGAAACTTATTACAGAGCTGTTTTTAAATGTTAAGAGTTTTATAACCACATTTTTTTCAAGGTGAATATTCAATACCATTAATGATCTTACAAAAATAAATTTGTTTAAAATACAATAACAGTTTTTGGAAGTAATGGAAAATTTTTGTTCATACAAATTTGCCTATAAATAAATGCATTTTGGAAGCAAATCGGCCCATGTTAAAACTTGTATATACTGCTGTGACAATATTATATATAATATTTTATTTCATTTAATCCTCACAACAATCTGTAAATATTATAACTCAAATATATCTGAGTAGGGTTTCAGTCTGGACTACATTTATCAATTTTATCAAAAATTCTTATAAATTAACAAGGTCCCTTTTCACTGCCCCTAACCATTATAGCAATTATTCAAATTTTCCTAAAGGAAGCTGCATAGCCTTCTCAGGGAAGGCTCCAGGTGCTATGACAACTTTTTTTGTGTGAGAGAAAGTGAGGTTATCCTTTCCACTACAAGCATATCACTTCTGTGAAGAACTCATGGTGTTTTACTAAAGACACTCCCTCTCATTTTTCATCACTTTCTCTATATGTCTCCAAGTTGGCACATCTTTCTCTCTCTCTCTCCCTCCTGCTCTCTCACTCTCTTTCATTTTCCTTTTATATGCATACAGACATACACACATACATACATGAAAGTACTGTTACAAGACCCAAGATTTGAGACAGCATATTTTCCACGATTAGTGGAAAATACTTAACCTTATTACAATGATGATCAATACAAATAGTCATTTTAATTTTCCTGTTTTACTTCACAGGCTATATCATACCTACAAATAATTCCCCATCATTGTTTAATGATGAGTTATATCATCTCTATCTCGTTCCAAAGGGAAAAAAATTCCATGGTATAAAAATACACCTCTGGCAAATGCAAAACAGTACTTCTCTTTGGTTCCACTTGATCTTCAAGAACTATGGATAGTCTGCTGTAAGTGGGTTATATTAAAGGCCATGAGTAAAACCAAATGTTATTTACATTTTTAGGTGTTAATATCATACATTCTACTACGAAACATAGAGATCCTCACAAATTCACAAAGAAGCTCACCTTGAAACTCACTGAAATGTCTCCAAAAGGGGGTTACATTTTCCAGAATCGAAAAGATACAGTGTCCACTAAATGGCTGTGCTACCCACTCCAATGCAGCAGGAGCATCAGGGAGCAGCTGGAGAGGATGGAACCAGGGCATCTAACAGTCATGGAGCTCCTCAGTGACTATCCGCTGGGCAAACGAGGAAGGACATGGGGCTGTAGCCTGCATCCCAAGAGAAGTAGGCAGCAAAACCTGAAGGGAAAGCACATCAGCACCCCAAAATACAGAGTAAAAGCCAAAAAGTGTGAGTAAGGCCAGGTACCCGGAAAAACACAGGACCTGTAGTGAGTCCAAGCAGCCAGAAAGAAGGTATCAGAGATTCCATATCTATTAGCATAAGGTCCTTTTGAGGAAGAAACATGGGTTTTTCCTTTCTGGCCTTAATAGAGCTCAATACTGTGTGTGCCCAGGAATTTTATGTGAATCAAACAGTCACACTTTAACTGAACTAGAACTCTTTCATATTAAAGCACAAAAAACTGACATTGGGAAGATGTGTATCTTCACCTCTATTATCCTTATTAGACACGTGAATGTCTAGACCTTTAAAAAATGCTTTTATGCATGTTTGTTCATTTCTAAGTCAAAATTGGTGAAGTACAGGAAAATATATATTTATTTATTATAAAACAATATAAACACTTTTTCCTTGATTTTTCAATACTCATTCCTTATGTAAAATACAAATGTATAAGTAAGGAAATTAGTGTTTGCTATTTTGGAGTACAGTAAGACAGACAGCATTTTCACTTGCCTCACTTTCAATTTGAAAAAAAAATGTAGTTGTCCTTCTGACAATGATCTTTGAGCATCCTAGACCTTATAACTAATAAAAGTAGCAAGTAAGAGTGAGTAAAAATTAGGATGTGTAAAAGTCAGGACCCAAAAGAAAGTTGTCTATCATATAGGTGTCTGAATTTCTAATACTCACTGCTATGTTAAGTTGTCTATTCATAGTCATTCAGTTGTGTTACTAATTTATGCAAATATAATTATTAATATCCAGATAGAAATTACAATAAATTAATGGATTTTTCTGGTAATACTTAAAAATAAACCCTAAAAACAGAAAACAAAAACTACATTAAAGATAGGATAGCATTTCAAAGAGATACTAACAGTTGAGAAACTGTTAAAAAGGTAATGTTGCCTTTACATCAGAACCTTATTTTATTTTTTCCTTAATAAAAAATTCAGTTCTGTATTGTGAGCTGAGTAATACTGGATAACCAATTAAATTCAGTGGTCTTCACAATACAAGTCAAAGTTCACACATCAAGGGGCTGCCTTTATCTGAGCATTTGCCATGAAATATCCAACATAGAAAAAGTGAAATTAAGACCACTATGAAAGAAAAGAAAAACTGTCAAAAGACATGAAATCAGCTGGTCATTAGTAAGGTCACAGAGAGAATATAATTAAATAGCACATGTCAGGATAAGTATAATGTAGACTTGTGTGAAAATTTTTAATTTTTATGAACATACGTGTTTTTACCTGAGGATATCTAATACCTTTGGAAAACAATTTTTAGAACTACTATTTTTTGAGCCCTAACATAACATGACAGCTTGTATTGAATCAACAGAAAATGTTATATTTAGAAATTCGGCAGTTAAAAAAAAAAGCATTGGAGTTATCAGACTCCATCAATGAGCAGGATAACAAAAAATTAACAGTTTCATCAAATTAAATCATTCTTTAGCATTTCCATGTAATAAAAAGGAACAGTCAACAGGCTGTTCAAAATGAAAACTTCCCTACAATTTCTCCACTCATCCTCATTCTGGCCACACAACCGTCTCCCTTCAATTCAAACCATGCATTCTGGAGCTCCCTTTCTCACCCCTCACAAACCTTAGTGGAATGAAGGGCATTAAAAGTAAGTAAACAACCAATAAATGTAACTATGTTACTGAGTCATGTGGGGAGGAGGGCAACATGCAGAGAAAATGGCTAAGTTGTTCACATTGGTAAAGCAGACTTTGTTCCATAAACTTTCCAAGAACACGAGTAAAATGCTTCATTTTTAATTCATTTAAACCCATTTAAAATTCACCCAACTGCAGCAATTTGACCAGGTTATTTTTTGCTCTCACAAAATGCCATTTTTATTAACACACCAAGGAAAAATATAATTATGTTCAGCTTGCCATTCTAATTTACGTTTTGAAGATCACTCATGTAACTCTACAAAAGAAAGCTCTGTAACCATTTATAAGGGAAAGAGGATGAAAGCTGAAGGAAATTTTTAACATAGGATCATGGCACAGTTACATCTGAGAAAAATTGCAGGCACTTTAGGTCCCTTTGGTAGACTATACTAGTGTTACCAGACTTTGTATAAGCTGAATCCTCTGATAATAAGCCAACATGTTTTGGTTACTTATTTACAATATTAAAAGGAAAGTTCAGAATCATCTCTTTTAATTCGAAGACCAACCCTATAGGGAAGGTACTGTTATCTCCACTTCACAAATTAAGAAACTGAAGCAAGCACAGACAGGCTGAGCCACTCACCCAAGGGAACACATCTTGCATATGGTTGACCCAGACTTGTAAACTAGGCAATTGACCCTAGAGCCTACACTGTGACCCATATGACTGTTCAGGTCTAGAAAATTCTACCATTCTTCATCTTCGATTCTTACCCCTCCTAAAGGTTCTCTCTTACACATAAACCAGAATTAGGTATCCTTGAATTCTCACAGAACACCTTGTACTTACTTCTCCACTGACAATATTTGCCTTTATTTACTGCAATTGCTTGCTTAATGTCTGTCTCCCTATCAGACTATAAGCTTGATGAGGACATGTGCCATATGTGCCTTGTTCATCATTAAATTTGCAGAAGCTATCCCTGTCTGGTACATACATACAAAGTATTCAATAAATATTTCATGAAGGAATGCACAAACATTTTACTGTTGCTTTAAAAATCTGTTCTTTTCAAGTGCCACTCAGAAATTTCTATTACTAACTGTAGATATTGACAATTCACCACCAATAATAACAGCTAATATGTATTCAGTGCTTACTATCCTAGGTCTAAGTATATTATTTATATTCAATCACTTAATAGCCACATTTTTTTTTACATAAGAGGAAAACTAAAGTCAGAAATGTTAACAAATTAGCTCCATATCATACAGCTAGAGAAATATGCAACCAGGACCTGTACACAGGCATCTGACTCTAGAGCTGTGCTATAAACCACCTCCCAATAAGGTCAAATCATTAAATTCTCCATTTGAAGAGAACTGGAAAATGTTGGTAACAAAAAAGATGTCCATTCCATAATCTCTTTTTTTCTGTATCTTAACATATGTTCATTAAAAAGTAGAGTGGTAGAGTTAAAATGGAATATAATAGCCTGTGGTTGCCTCTTTTTTCAAAATTTACAAAATATTTTAGAAATGTTACAAAAATTATTTGTGATTTTCAAACTGTGAGAAGGGTGAATGAGACATGAGGAAGAGTTGTTGTAACTGAGGTCACTGACTTCTAGAATTTTTTCATAAAGAACAAACCTTGCAATTTTAAGTATGAATTCCAATCTAACAAAATTTTACCGTGCTATGCTATTACATAGTCTTTGCAATCAATATTTTTAGATTATTACCTGCAAAAATTTTGGTATTTATAGCCATCTTCAGAGTAGACTTTATGGATAAATTGTGATGGTTTTCCTGGATTAAGGAAGCCCTAGTTTCTCAACTAGTATCAAACAGCTCTCTGTAAAATAAATACCTGTGATTCTGACAGCTTTCTGATCACAGATTAGATCTCTTAAAACAAACCAATAATGATAATAATAATAAAAGTCTCCATGAATTCAGTAGACCAAAATTTGTACTTGGTAGGCATCCACTCTAACAGATCTAATTATAATCTTAAGTGACTGAGAAAAGGACAATGGTCCAACAACTCTCTTAAAACCGGCATCTACCTTGGATCTAATCATAAGAAAGCAATCAGACAATCCAGACTGTGACATAGTATATGAGACAAGTGGTTGGACTCTTCAAAATCGCTCATGTCAACGTCAGAACAAAAAGGTAGAGGCTACAATTTACAACTAAAGGAGAGCTGGGGAGACACAAGAGGTAAATGCCATACCTGATGCTTGACTTGATCCTCCATTGGACGAGAAAAAAAAAAAGCTATAAAAGGCATTCCAGGGACAATTAGAAATGTGGCTACGGGCTATATCAAATAATATTACTTTATTAATGTTACTTTCTTAGATGTGTTAACATTATTCTGGTCAATGAGGAAAATATCCTGTTCTCTGTTAGCTGGCAACTTATTTGCAAATGAACCAGGAAAGAAAAAAGAGAAAGAGAAAGCTAAGGGCCAAATAATAAACAGCAAAACCTGCTGAAAAGTATATGGATGCTCATTGTACTATTCTTTCAACTTTTCTAGAGATTTGGACTTTTGGGAAATATAAAGGGGAAGGGAAGCATAAAGAAGAGTTCTATATCTGAATAACTGACATTTTTTAGATGGTCAGGCTAATGCACTCCAAAATCCGGTCTTACAAGCAAGATTTGCCATTGTGATAAGTGCTTAAATGTTGTAATAAAGAGCAGTTCTAAAATAATTATGCTCAAACCCAAACCATTAGGTCTGACTATGCTTTCGTTTGCAAATGGAAAATAGTGGTACTTTTTAAAGATATTTTACAATTGATAAAGAGATGTTATAAATTGTCTTTTTTATCCTTTAACTTACTCTATCCTGCATTCACTTCTCCCTTCCCATGGCTTTATTCATACTGATGCATATTTTCATCTTGCTAAAGAAGCTATTCACATAGTAACTTTCACTAAGTATTTTTAAATGAATAAATCAAGATGGGAATGTTTCTGTGTACATCACTCTAAATGTAGATATGCTCCTAAATCATATGAAAGCATATAAAACTGTCTGTTAATTTAATTCATTTAGTTAATTTGGGATGACCTTTAAAGTTAAGTCAACCCCCAAGGGCCAATGAGATGCTGTATTGCTCAAAATCTGCAGAAACAACACATTTACCAGAGTGGACAATTCATAATAGACAGCCCTAACATGCTTCAAATGAAGATAACCCCTGCTATGTTGAACTATACTGGACCCGAGGGTCTCAATGGGATGCTCTTCAGGTACTTGAGCTGATCCAAAAGTGCTTCCTGAGGAAAAGTCTTGCTTTGTCTCTATTCTCTATGTACTCTTAAACTAGAGTCATTTTAAGGACAGAGGTGGGAGTGCCCTCAATCTAGGCAAGAATACAACTCAGTCAAGAACTGATTGTTCCTCATCTCTTAGCAACAGACTGGATGTAACAACTGTTATTTAAAGGAGATAGTTTAAGGGACATGTTAGCCTTTTCTTAGATCTCTGCCAGTATCCTTTCACCAGGAAATCTACATACCTGGCAAACATTAGTTCAGCTACTTATAGAAATGCCTTCCTTCACTAAGTTAGTTATCATTCAATATTCTTTCTCTTATCTGGTCTCTACTAAAAATGGTAATGTGAAGAAATGCCTTATGAATTCTCTGCAATACTTCCACTGAACACAACTTAAGGAATCATAAATTACTCCCTCACATATCGGGGCCTCCCAAAATAAATGTAATTACTGATACAGTGGTAAGCTTTCTTTTTCATTAAATAAGAAAATGATAACCATTAACCTCATTTTGACTGTTAGGTTACACAGCATTATTCTTAACCAAGGTTTCTGAAGTAATTCTATTCTCTTATTTGATCTATCAATTTATGAGTGTGTGTACATAAACATATAGAATTTTATAATATATGTATATATTGTACTTTAATATAACATAAATATATCTTACATATGTTTAATATGTAAAATATAAGTGGTACCAGTACATTCATATTTTATTTTAAATATTTTAAAGCCTTTTAGATAGAAATTGATGTTCTTAATAAATCCTGTACAAACCATTGGCTTCAATATTTTTACTAAGTACTTGATATTTACATATCAGTATTCACTCCCATATTATTTGCCAAATTTTGTGAAACATTCTTGGAATTCTTTCTACATGATTAAAATCTGCTCAAAGAGATAATAACATACATTTCTTGAGCATACTAAGTCACATATGCTTTCTTATTTAAGCAGTAAGATAACTTAAAAGAAGGGAATTACAATAGTCCTCATTTCACATATGAACAAAGTATGGCATGGAGAGCTTATGTGACTTGCAAAATTCACAAAGCTAATGCATGGTGGAGTCACAGAATAAATTTAAGCAATCTGACTCCAAAGCCCACCCATAGCTGCAGTTTCATGAACTCTCCTAGTAAGGTATCAGGAAATCAAAGAAAGTACCAGAAACCTCAGTCATATCTACATATGGAAAAAACACTTAAAGATCGAGACTTAAAAGACAGATCCATGGATCAGTTCAAACCAATATTAACATATATTACTTAATTGTAAATATTAAAAATCCAGTGGTTCACCTCCATTCTCAAATGCCTTCTTGTCCTCAGGACCCTACAGTCTTCTCACCAGTCACAGTATTTTCTCATACCTGATTGAGTTTTCTACTCAAAATCACTAACACCTCTGCCTGCCAACCAATAAAATCAGTAAATCATGCCTAAAAGTTTGATCAAAGATTGATATCACATTAGTTATGTCATTATTTACTAGTTCATCACAGTTTTCCCTATTAATATCACCATCTAAGATGTGAACACTGACAGATTTAAAAATTACAATACTATAAAGTAAAGAGTCTGCTGCTCCCTAAGACAGCAAAAACTAATCAGATAAACTTTCTGAGCTGAAACACTGCCTGTCCATAGACGTAGTATTTCTATCGGTAGTCTGCTTTAAAGGACTTACGCAAGATATTTGAGAAATTTTGTATAGTTACACTTCTCACAGTCAGGAGTTTCCATCTATAATGTACACTGGAAATTTGTATTTCCTGAAAACAGTTCCCAGTAGCCTTTACCAGAAAAACCCTTTGTATAACTGTCCACATATTTGGCTATCCACCATCTAGCATATCACTTTGTGCCATAAATGAATGAATTCATTCAGAGAGGAGAAATTAGAAGTTTATATCACAATCCTTCTATGTTTACTTAGAGTGTCTACATTTTTATATTTATATAACTAAAATAATGCCTGACATAGTAGGTGTTTGAAATACATTTATAGAATGAATGAAGTCATTTCTGCCACTAAAATAAGTAACGGATTCGTAAAGTTCCGGAAGCTCTTTATTGTCTGGATCAATACTACAGTGTGATGGCTCAGACTGAAGTCTTTGGAGCTGGAGTGTTTGGGTTTGTCTCAGAGGTCTACCACTTATTACTGGTGAGAAACTAGGCAACTGTTTTATTTTCTTCGTTTGTGAAATGGGGACAACACATAAGATTCTTGTGAGGCTAAGTCTAGCATGTAAGTACATACTGAATGTTGGTGCTATATTTGTCTCTATCTCTGTATCTCTACGTGAATAGAGAGCTTGGATCACATCCTGTGGGTCACTTTTGGAAACTGTGTGTAGTTATGAGCTAGGATGCAAAAGGGGAAAACAGTCCTACCCAACCACAGACTTCTTTAAACCCAGTGGAGAACTTACAGATACATGTGGTGGCATTTCAAAAGTAAATGTAATTGCCCCTTTAAACATATAATCTCTAAAATAATCTATATATTCTTAAACAAATATCTTCCTTTCCATTGTAACTCGATGGAAGTTGGGAGAAACTGACAGTATTCATTGGATAAATGATATAAATGTCTGTGCAAGTCAGTGTGACTACTACTAGGGCCTTTTAAAAAGTGACAAAATTTCACCATATTGTAGAAGAAAGCTAAATAAAAAAACTTAAGTTAATAAAAACTTAAATCTTTCTGACTCATTGCTATCCTACTGAGCAGTGAACTACTAGAATCTAGATACAGATAGAAGTTTTAATTTTCTTTTTACATAAAAGGAATAAGAGAGAAATATAATGTAAGCCACAAACATAAGCCACACATTTAATTTGAAATCTAGCTGCCACATGAAAATGTAGAAAAGAACAGGTGAAAATAACTTTAAGAACATATTTTACTTAAGCCTATATATACAAATATTATCATTTCAACACATAATCAATATTTTCAAAACTCTTAGCAAGATATATTAACATCCTTTCTTTCAAACGGTGTCTTCAAACTCCAGTGTGCATTTTGTACTTATAGCAATTGTGGTCTATGTGCTAGGGGTTACCATATTGGAAAGCATACAGAGGGATTCTGAGACCATTTCCTCATATTTTTTTTACTAAATCACATACTTCTTCCTCCAGAGCTAAAAAGGTCTATTTCTTTGGTAATTCATAGAACCTAGACAAATAAATAAACTAACACCTTCTAATAGCTCAAACGTCCTGATACTGAAAAACACAAACTCTACTTCACCTAATGAAAATATAACAGGTCAAATTACTTAGTCAAAATTTTATTTTTTGCTTACAATGTGCTAAGTAACCAGTCTATAACAACTCCCATGCACTCCTCTATAAACGTAAAAAGCATCTAGTATATAATATTTGCCAGTATTCTTTTATTGAGGATTTCTCTCATACCTTTAAAGTAAATTAAATGGGTCAAATAATTAGATTTTGCCTATAATTTACTATCTACAGCATGATTTCCCCTTACTGAACTACGGATGAAACAGCACCAGTCTGACTTAATACTATAAATTCAGAACAAATGGGAAAGCATTAAATTCAGAAGTGCTTCTGCACCATTAACTTCCATGCTGATTTGACATGCGCCATAGTATTCAGGCAACAGACACAGGAATATAACCTATTCCTAAAACAAACAGTACTTTATCCCATAACCATCTGGGGTTCTCATCCTATGAGCCACTTGCATAGTGTTGTCTGGTATATTTCAATATCTTGAGGTACAGCACTAACATTAACATCTACTTTATTAGCGAAACTCATTTTGCTAGGAGAGGAAGACTGACATAGAAGAGATTATAGAGGGAACAAAATTTTGGCTGAGGCCCTTGTTTTCATTATTTAGCTGAAGAAAATCATTGGTTATATATGCTTTCAAAGCCCTATGGTTGCTCAAAGGTACCAATAAAAGCGATGCCATTCATAACGTGGACAGTGGTCTCTTTCATATATTGCCTATAGTTGCAAACTTAAGTGCCAAGCAGATGGTTGAAATCTGTTTTGTATAAAATGTACGCTTTTTTTCCCCCAACTGTGTTCTTTGTATTCATATTCAGCCTAGGTTTTAGCCATCAAAACACTGGCACTATGTCGATCATTAGCAGCATTTTAGACAACTGGCAACTAAGGTATTCACTGTTCTCCACAAAATGTTCAGCTAATATTTCCCAGATGTATAATTAAAGGCAAAAGATCATCTTCTTAAATTGGTATCAGCACTTTGGATGGCTTCTGGTTTTCAACAGATTATATCAATGGAAAACAATTTTATATCAAAAATAAGGGTTCTGTTTCTTGGATGTTTTTGTTTGCTTGTTATACAGCTGCCCATAAAAAGCAATCTATAAATTTCCCCAAGCTTCACCTGCAGTTAAGAAACAGGTAACTAATGCAAAACCTCTCATGTTATTTTTACTATGAAAATCTATGATGCACTATATTTGTACACATTTCTTCATTACTTAATATTTTCTAATTTTCAAAATAACTGTACAATACTTTAAAACACAGAGTTGTGACCATTTTTACCTTATCAGAAAATCACTCATTGTTGTTGTCCAAATAATGTGTTATATAAAATGATTTGTTTTTATGATTAATATACAAAGAAATCAATTTTAATTTGCATAGGTTAAAGCATAGGAATATGTTATATCAGCAAATTCATTATTTAAACACTTGATATACTGAGACTTACAAAAACAACTTTTAGTGTATCAGATTTCCTGTATATAAAATGGGAAGAATGTGTTTTTAAGATGCTTCATTATATGCAATAAGCAGTCAGAGGAAACGATAGTTATATTGCTGCTATTTAGGAACAAGTTACCTGAGATCAATAACCATAAGTGAATTTAAAATAACTATTGCTGTGTTGACTAAAAAAAATTTTTTAAATATGTCAAAAAATTTCTTACAGGTATTTTATCTGCTAAATGTTATTAAATAAAAATATACAATTTTTAACGAGTGTTGATGATTTTACATTTGTCAAAACTTAAACCTGGTTTTCAAAGTTTGAATTCAGGGGTTTGGATTCAGAGATATCCAAATATTTTTATAAATGTTCATAATTTAAGATGACTCATTAGCATCAGGGGATAAATAATTTTATACTCATTTTAAAGCCCATTTTATAGATGCATGGCTGAAGCCCAAAGAATTTGAGACTTATACATCACAACGTTTTAATTCTCGATTTAGAAACTGTAGGAACACATGCCAATTTTGTGTATCACTAAATGCTAGATTATAAAATATATTAGCAGTAAGTTGCCCAACTGGATGATATCCAGATTTTTTCTCGTATTTAACAGTAGGATATTTGCACATTTCCCTTTGGTCCTAGTTCTAAATGTAGTTCTGATTCAATTAGGTTCTTTTTTATTTGATTTCTTTTTCTTTTTACAACCTTTACATCTATACCAGGAGAATAAGAGAATAACACCCATTCTTTATTCCTAGATTAAAGTAGCAGGCACAGAATAAAAAATTCTACATCATAATCATTAAGCAAATAATTAATGTTAACATATAGGCAATTCCTACGTTATCCCAAATATATGAATCTATGTTTAAAACTTACAGCTAATTTGTGCAAGGGCTTCATGATACTGTAGTCATATTTCAACAAATAGATAATATAGAAGGTCCTCAGATATGAAGTCAGATTATGTTGCTGATGGTATAACGACATTTTCTTCAAACACTGTGTTAAAAAAGCATGCAATCTGCCGAATGTAAGATATACCAATATGGGAAGTTTGTCCTCCTAGATAATACAGTTTTTCATGCTTCTTTCGTTTGTTATTCCTCTATTCCTTGCTTCATAGGGTTTAATACTCTTTCCTTGAAATTGCCAGCAACCAGCTAATGCATATTAGCTGGTGGGCCTGAGGTTAATGCTAATAGTTGCCTAATTTATTTTGAGAACCACTTAAAATCTTTCTTTGGACTACCTGTTTATAATATTAGTTTATCACTTTCCAGCCCACTATTATATGTACTCATATAAAGATATATATTGTCCTTAGCTTCCGTGTTATCTTCATGCTCTACTATCTAAAGTCTTTTTTATTTTATGTTTTCCTTGTAGATGCTCAGCTCTTTGATGTAAAAATGTCACTCTAATGCTTTTCCTATTGCACCACAGTGCCTTGTTCAGTAACCCGTATGTTGTGTATCTTTAACAATATTTGTCATAGTTGAAAATGGAGATCCAATGCACCTGAGAGTTGCAAACACATAGAATATGAATCTTATCTTTTCAAACACTTGGCTTCAAAATAGTTCACAGCAAATTTGAGCACTTAATCCTAAATAAGAAGTCTACATAGTACTTAGATTTAAAACTCCTAAAAGATACCATAGTTACCTGTTCCTGCACAATGCCGCTCAATGGACAGGAAAACTGAGAAGTGACTGCACATGTAAAGAAAGGCTGGCTCTGTGAGATAGTCTGTCTCTCAATAGCTACGTCAATGCCAGAATTCTGACCACTAGCGTAAGGATCTGGGGATCTTTCAAATGTCGTTCAAAGTGATGAAATTTTAAAGTGGAGAGATCTGGGAAAGATGCAGGCCATCTCTGCACTTTACAGATGTGCACACTAAGACCCCAGAGATTTCCTTAAGCTGTAGGGAAGAACTAGAACTCGAGATCTTATATCCAAGCTAACAACACTTTCTATTACTTTACACTTCAAAAAAAGATTAGTGAAGATACCGACAAATGTAAATTTTTACCAAAGGAGAGAAAACTATTCACTGCTTAGGAGAAATAACTCAAAATATAGAACAAAACTGTCCATTGGATATGTATGCCTTGGGTGTCTAACACAACATTCTCATCTCAACCTGAAATCTCAAATATCACCAAACTTCTCAAGCATACCTTTATTTATCCAACTTCTTGAATTCAAATTTTCCATTAAATATGTACCACAATATCACCTTCAGATTTTTAAAGCTGGAATACTACTCTATGTCCCTATAGCTCACATCATAGGATTCCGTACTGTAAATGAGAAAGTGGGGATGCATCTTGTATTTCTATGAAATATTTCTTCCTTTCAAGATTTTCTCCCCAAACCTACAGCTTCATCGGATTTGGAAAGATTTATTCAAAATCAATTTATTGAAAATCCAATTACCCTAGAAGTGAAAAAGTTTCTCCTGAAACTTTTGTATATATATAAAACTACATTCCCCAAAAGAAATTCTTCACATAACTGTTGGTGACTCCCAATTATCTTTTAATTTACTTATAAAAGTCTATGTATTCTGCTCCTTCACTTTGATTCCTTAAATTGCTATCAGAATCTTTAGGATATGCTTTTCTTTCTCTAGAAAAATGCTTTTACAGCATTAAATATTCCTAAACTGTTTATAGGTCAAATTAGATCCATTTTATTTTTCCAGTAATGCTAACATTTTTAGAACAATTACACTAACATGTTTCTATCCCATAATCCTTAGGGCTCTAAAAACAATGCCTCTTCCTCTATTTTCCAAATTCTAGCTATGTTTAGGACTGGAGGGAAACAGAAGTTCTTGCCTCAGAAATAACATTCATTGTTATCTTTTTCTGTTCCTAGGTGTTCTGCTTGATCAATGGTACTTTGAATGTTACATAAAAGCTTTCTTCACATCCTGATGCTACGATGGTGAGATGACAATCTGAATGTGATATTGAATTGTCAGTTATCACTTGTTCAAGGTCAAAGTTGAATTAGTGAATGAATCCGAAATTGAATAGTTTGGTCCCAGTTCATTCTTTCCTCTGCTAAAGAATAAGAACACTATACATTGCCCAAATAAATCTTCAAAACAGATCCCTTTTACTGCAGATAAAGTGGAAGAAAAGAAATATCCATGTTAATTTTATTTGACATCTTCCTGAAAACTCTTTTCAAACATATGATGAAACTCAACAGCAAATAAAACAAGAGGGGAGGGGCACAAAACAAAGGAACATCAGACAAGGAGTAGAAAAAGTCTTTGGACTTTGTAAATTATTGCTCAACAAATTCTGGCTCAGGTAAATGACCCAAAGTAAGAATTACAGGCAAAAAAGGAATACCTAACCTCCAGAACTAGAATAAAAATGTTTTGGAACTTTGTTACACAACCTATATTAAGGATGAACAATTAACAGTATAAAGAAGTGTCCCTTTTTTCATTTTGTGTTCTCTTGTGTGAAGGTGTATTGCTTGTTTTCAATAAATATAAAACTGTTTAAAATGGCAAGTCAGTATATCATATGTGAAAGTTCTACAACCAGTTCTCAACCTACCGCCATGACATCTTCATCCTAAAATAATGTAAGTGCAGAAAACAGAACTAAAATCAGTACTAAAGTGAACCATTTATTTTAAAGTAAGTTTTAATTAAACTTAAAGTTTTAAAGTAAGTTTTGATTAAAATGCACCAAGAAAACACCACTTGGGCCTGTGTCTTCTTTTACTATTGGATTAAAAACTATCAATAGGCAAAGCAAATTAACCTCTTTTCCTTCTTTTCTCAATAATGTCCCTAAGCCCGAAAGAGAAAACACATCCTTTATGAAATTGCTGGTCAGTGTCCCAACTGATCTAACTCCCTCAAACTGCTAATATAAAAATCTTAAAAAGGTTTTGAGAGTGCCTTTTTATTTTTTGGTCCTATGCAGTGAATTTCATTTCTTCCTAATACAGCTATTCTCTCTGATTCTTAGGTTTCAATGTGACAGAAATAATCAGGATTGGTCAGGGAGGCACATTTGCATAGGACATGATGAAACCCTATGCATCTTCCATAATGATAAAGCTAATGCATTTTTAAGAAAGATCAGATCTTCTGTTTTTTTAACATTTTCTAAAAAACACCACATTCTTTCAAAGATGTGAAAAGCAGAAATAGAAACACTGTTACATATGAAAGTTTCAATGGGTTTGCTGCCAGCAGTTTTTCTTTATAGTGTTCCTCTTACCTACAGTATGTGTTGGCACTGGCAGGTAGCCCTAATTCGTCAGTAGCCAAATTATTTTTGTCCCCGAAGTACGAGAAATCTCCATAGCACATGAATGAGACATGGTTTACTCGTTTACACACATCTTTATAACTCTAAGAAACCAAACCTCATTCACAAATGCTTTCATTTCAGCAAGGAGAAGGGCTACAGAACACCAGAGATACCTACTTTAAAGTCCTGGTCCCCATTCTCCATGAGAAAACAAAGTGAAAAAATATCTTGTTAGCTTCAATAAAGAACTTTGGTCCTTCATGGCAAGAACAATAAACAGCTTCCTGTTCACCAAACTCCATGTTTCATTTAAGTCAAAATGCTTCAGTGCAAGGCATTAAGAATTAACAGCATTTATAATAAACCTAAATGGCTCCAGATAAAAACCCATCACAACACCCCAGCTGAGTTTCGGTAATGTGGCTCACAAACCCAGCATCCTCATACTGCATGATCACCAGCTACGTTCATACCCTGCTGCACCACCTTCACTAAGTTACAGAGAAAAATAGGAAGAAGAAATAAGCAACACTTTGAAATAAACATGTAACCCAAGTGATGATTCAGCCATAGGAAGAAAAAAAAAATCTCTGAATTTTAAGGCAAGACAAAAGTCAATGTAGTAACACTAAAGAGCCAAATGACTGAAATGTTACTTAGGTAGAAGAGACTTGAAGCACAATGACCCGAATTTGGGTCTGATTTCAAATGTCTATGAACATCTACAAAGCTTTTGTTTTTAATTTTCCTCCTGTCATCTTTATGGGTAAAAAGCCCTTAAACTACGTCATAACAGATTAATTACTTTCAAGCTGGGTGACAAAAGGGCATAATGACCGGAAAACGATACAAAAGGAAACAGAAAAAGCATGTTAACAAGTTTATCAACAAACCTGAGTAATTCTCATGAAGTACAGATTAAGGTTCAGTGGTTCCAAACTGGCAGCATTCAAGTTGGGTTCATATTTGGGTTTTTTGTTTTGTTTGTTTTTTTAAACCACCTGTCCGAAAACGACATTGTTTATGCTAATTATCTTTGTTTATGCCACAATTCTGTTTGTTTACTCCATTCTTTTAAAATGCCATATCCTTATAAACAGTTCTCACCAGAATTCTTCTAAATCTTGTTTCGGTCTGGTCCTTCTCGGCAGCCCACTGAGAAGAATGCAGCTCTACAATGAAGGCTCAAGAGCTGGGAACAACTTTGAGTCTCTGACTCCTCAGGCTGGCAAAGGCAGGGAGTACTGCTCTCGGGCTCCAAGGGAAAAGGCTACTGAAGGTGTAGAAATGAAAACAATCCCTATTGGACAAGCAGATCCATACGCCACAGTATCTGGAGGAGATGTCTGAACTCTCAACTAGGAAGGGAAGCGAACAGATAATGCTGAAGGGAAGGGAGTGCAGCTTCCAAATTGCAGGAGAAGACACAGAAGCCAGGAAGGATTTAAAAGGTCTTCTCCTGAACTATTATCAGTTCCTGATTAAGAAGGACTAGGAGGCATTGTCCAAGAGACTGTCCAGATGAACACTGTTCATTTAAACAAAACAGTATCAGTCTCTGAAATTTTTCTTGTCTAATAACATCATTTGATCATGGTCATCTATACGACATCCAAATTTATATTTAATAGGAATCATGATGCTATCAAACAATGAAAAAGAAAGGACAGAATAAACGATGCAAGGAAGAATTTTCTATGTTTTAGTCTATTCCTTGTTCGACAAATTGTTTCCATGAAAAAGAAGGTTTTGGTTAAACCTTTGAACATCTTTTTCTCTGATTGCCATCGGAGTCCGAAGCCTGACATACTGAACTCTGTGAGGTAGTACAAGAGAAATATCTAGATTGGTTTATTTCTCATGCTGTTAGTTAACCTCATTGAAATGATAAATGAATAACATCATGGAGGAAAACAAAAATCTATCAGTTATATTTACTTAACATATCTACAAAAAGAGAGGTGTTCAACCTATATAATGCACATCTGCATTATACGTACACTCATTGGGTGCCTGGAGAAGTGATAGTGGAAAGAACAGACAATAAAAATGAGACTTTATGCACGAATGTCATTTTGCTTTTTAAATGCATTTATGAATGCAATCCATTTGAAATCGCTTCTAACTCTATGGAGAAGTAATGTGCTAAAGTATTAGAACAGCTTTGAATTGCCTCTCAGGTATTATATACAGATTTTAGTTGAAAGCTTCCTACGAATACGTAAATACTTTATCATATGTTTATTACATTTGAGAAACATAAGATAGAAAAAGAACATACTAATGCATGAAGGGATCCTAACATTAACACATTTCTTTATCTATCAACCTGTAAAACACTGAGCCGTACACAATGCCACCTGACATGCAACCCTTAATTGTTCTTGGTAATCAGTCAGGTCTGCTCAATCTTCAGGACAGTACTCCAGTGTGAGTGACAGAAGGGTAGTTTGTCTACTGCTTCATGCAAGCCGCATTCCAAAATAATGTTTTAGGTCAGTTAGCTTGCAAATTATTCAGATGGTTAATTAAAATCTACAATCAGCTGTAGGCACCCTTTCCTCTGTAAAGTCGTAGTAAATAAAAAAACAAATAAAATGGCAAAGACATATATCAGAACATCCTGAAAACAGAGTATCAAACTTAAAGGTGACAATGTGAACAGACAGCTTTCCTCTGATTCACACCTAGAGGTTACCTGCTAACTTGAATGTACTTATCACTCATGAGCATGATAGCCAAAAAAAAAAAGTTTCTAATTAAGCTGAATAAATCTGGGTAATAAATATTTTATTACTGTGGCAAACTTTTGGGTAATTAAAGTGCCACTAATGTCAAATATTCTTGCAGTCAACTGATAGTAATTTCTCATGATAATTTTACAAATTAGTTTTTCACAGGTGTATATCTCTTTCTTCAGAAAAACACGTAAAAGTTTCCTAAGGTGAAAAACTTAATTTCCTTTGTCAATATGACCACAAATAAATTTGATGGAGTATAAAGTAAAGAAGAAGTTAAATTTTTATTGTAGGTTTACTCATGTAATGTCCCCTTCCACATGTAGAAAATAGGCAGTCTGTTGTCTGTACCCGTTTTGAAAGAAGCAAATAGGTGACACTATAGGCTTAATTTGCTTCATCTCACTACCTTCAATCCCAACTTTTTTTTTCTTTCTACACCATTGTCAGACTGTTTTCTTAAGCAATCATCTTACACTTGCTTTTTAATTAAGTTTCTAACATAAAGCACTTAGAAAGCCTAACAAGTAGCTTAATCATAAAGCTATTACATTACAATCAAATAGGATAAATATAAAGGAAAGATATAAAACACTTTGATAGTATCAAAATTGTTTCTCATTCATCAGAAACAAACTAATAGTGACATTTTAAGCAAATATTTTAAATAGTTTTCTTTCTTGGAATAGGATAACTAGATGGTACTCTGAAAGGGAAAATCTTAAAGTCACAATTTTTTATTATTTATTTTCAGGTAAATATATAAATTCACTCTTCTTTTAAAAATTTTTAGTTCAAGTGTCCATTCTAATGATGCTATCCCTAACATTTAGATCATGTTTCCAGGGAAGTTTCCTCCAAATATGACATAAAAGACTTTGCTTACAAATAATTCCTTAGAACACACTTTGCCTATTTACCTACCTGAGAAATGTTTCTCATTAATCATAATCAGTTATGAGAGGAATGCTTGAAAATAAAAATAACATATTTCTTCTTTATTTTTTTGAATCACTGTTCGGTATGCTCTACCTCCAGAATTTTTTTTAACATATAATGAAATTGCCTCTGAATTATTTCACTACTGCTTACTAGTCTGACAGTACTGACCATGTTTATTTCTAGGGCTGATAATACAGATGGAACAAATCTAAATACAAATTTTGGTTCTGATATTTAAGTTCTGAATATTCCTTAAAGTTCCAAATAGTCTACAGGTTGGAAGGAATAATAAAGGATGGACACAACTCTACCAATGAAGTTAGAAAAAAAGATCACATAAAACTTTCAAAATACATGAACCCAAGCAACTTATTTATCTTGCCTAGAGGCAAGTTCTCTATTTCATATAGAAATTTAGATGTCTTCTTTATAGATTTCCCACTAAGTTTTTGTGAACTCATCTATAGCAGATGAACAAATATAATAAAAATTAGCACTCAATAGAAATGAGCTGCTTACTCAGTGAAAGTTGCAAATAGTTGAAAAGGCAAAAAAAATGCTGACTATAGATGATAGTGTAGTTATAACATGTACGTCTACTTCTGAGAATAGAAATATTCAATACTGAGTCTTCATGATATACTCTTTGTGGGTGACTACAGATAAACTCACCCGTACAAATTCAATGTAAACAAATAGTAATGATTTACTGAGATTTTTGTATGTGTTACCAATTACAACCACAGGGAAATTATTCAGGAATTGTATACTGCATGGCAGTTTTCAAAATTATTTTAGCACTAACATTTCCAAATATGCTGTCTGTACTAACAATTCTATTGATTATCACTTTAATTAATGAACCAGTTAGAAAAGCATGCCTCTGTGTGACCAAAAAAAATATGAAATTCTCACCAGGAGGAAAAGAGAATATTAAGAAATCTCAACATCAGAACAGGAAAGGGAAAAGTTTAGTTTAAAAAGAGATAATTGAAAAAATTCCGAATAAAGTTCACAGCAGGAACGTTTGCCTGTATAGAGAAATAGGCTACAGCCTGTTAATATGTAACTACCATTTTATAAGAACAGTCTTTTAACAGACTACAAATCAGACTCAGCATTTTATTTTCAAAAAGTGTAGAGCTGTAGAATGTTATTTAAATGCTACTCTG